>CM076578.1:475983472-476541974 GCA_034641835.2 Pinus albicaulis
TCTAGCAATATATTTTAGTCTTGGACTAAATCAGTCATTTAAGTTAGTCATTTTTAGTTTAGTCACTTATTATATAGTCGTATATTTTATCCCTAGACTAAATCAGTCATATAAGTTAGTCATGTCTAGTTTGGTCACTTAAAATTTCTCAAATTTAGTAGTAATTCACTTGAAATCATCGTGGTGACTAACGTTTTTAGTCATCTAGTCATTAATTTCATCATTTTCTACTAGTGTATGGACTTTGTTTTGAGACAAATGAAGTGTGTTGGATTCCTGGTGACGAGACCTATCTAGTCATTCTGGTTTGGAGCGATTATGAGCACTTTGAATTTTTAGCAAATTTTTGCTCCCAATTCAATTTTTTATCACTCCTTCCCATTGATAGGCTTTTGGACCCACAAAATTTGGATGTCTAAAGATATTTGAATACTATTATCTTTCCCAAGTTCTATCAACTTGATTCTACTTGGAAAAGTCCCCATGACAACCACTTGGGTTCACTGACATGCCTTGCCTTGCAAATGTCTTGGCACTTTAACCAATGTCCACCTCTTGCTGCTGACCCAATCTAGCACTTGTTGGTTGCTTGCTGACTAATTAACACCTTCTTGTACCAAATCGATCCCTCAGTGCTTGGAAATCTGACTGATGGCCTTCCCACTGAGAATCATGTTCCTCCTTTGAACACACATGCATTTGATGCAAGCTTCTCCTTGGAAACCACTTTTCCAAGTTAAGCTCATTTGAGTGAACTATAGCAATGAGTTCCAATATCAATAATCACAAGAAAATAAATGACCATTATTTTTACCTCCATGGTTCCAAATTCCACATCTCGAAGAATGAATTTGTCATCTCTTTCACTTCTTGCTGTTAACACAACAAATGGTCTATAATGGTTGTTGTTTTGGCTTCAAAATTTTTGGCTTATTGTCCACTTTCTGCTTCTTGATTCCATCATCCTCCATTATTGACATGCTTCTCATGCCATTGTTAGAGCAGGGTCCCCTAGGGCACACTTTTTGATGTAATTTTGTATAATATTTGTATATGTGCGTTGCGCGAATGAGTCAAGGGCCTTTGGCATGGGTCAAAATCCCTATTTTGGTGTAAATGGATTTAAGGGTAAACTGTGGGCCTTAAACCATGGTTTGAGACCATAGTATTTGCACATTAGAAGAATATAAATAGATAGATCGAGTCTATGAAAAGTAGTTAGTCAATCTAGGAAGAACTTGATTATGATCTATATGCATCTGTAATACATTGTAAAGAGCTTTGGTCTGGGTTGGGTAGAAAGGCTCCTGCTGGTTGTGTGCGCGGAGACGTAGTCCTGGTTGTTTGCAGACTCCGCTGGTTGTGTGTGTGGAAGGCTTATGTATAAGGTAAAAGTATGATATGTTGAATTTACCTGAAGTTAATATAAAGGACATTTTTTGGCGAACTGATTGTGTTATTGATCCGAGTTATATATCTACTATTTTTGTTTTGTTTAATATTGCATTGTTTCTGTGTTGCTTATTTATCATTACGCGAAGATATCTGTGATGTATATTTATGCATATTGATGGTTGATAACTCTACTTAGTTAATTAAGCATTGTTTAGATCTAGATTTGGTTCTGTTATGGTTTATCAACGCTGAAGTGATATGCGATTCTATATTATTCTGTTAAGTACTCCGCGCATTTTTTTATAATTCTGCAATCAATCTACTTAGGACCACTTCATTATTTTATTTCTCAGGGTACAGAAACCTAGTTCCAGCACCCCTCCATACTGCTTGAGGTGAGACTTTGATCTGCACAAGCAGGTCATTTCCGAAAGGGCCAATAGTTGGATGGTTTGTTGGTTGCGTAATAAACTCTGAACCTATGTTAGGACCCCTCAAGATAACAAATGGTTCTATTTCTAGGACCAAGATCATTTTGAGGGAGATTTTATGTTGTGGCACCCTTCTCGAAATGAACTGCAAGATTGGCTGGATAGAAATATACTTGAATTCACACTCCAAGAGAATCAAAGTACTAAGCTATCTGACAAAAAGTGGGTACAAAAATACATCTATACATAAGTGCATGAGATATTATTTTTCTCCGAGTTGTTGGAGTCTATGTCGCGCTTGGATGAATTCAATATCTATGTGAAGGACAACGTATTCATTGAGTGGACCCTTGAATTGATATATAAAGTAGAGAAGTTAGACAATAATATCACCCGTGCGGTAGATCACTGGATCGATCACCTCTTGGGAGGATCTGTGATAGAAATTTCCATTGATAATTTTGTGTCATATTCTGAAGTAGAAAGAAGTTTTTTCAAAGTTCCCTAGAGGTAAATTCATGCATTCACTGAATTTTTTTCTTAAAATGCTATTATGTGAGCAGGGTTATCTGTGCGAACATATTTCTTGAATTCCTCAAAGAGGCCTGACTACACACAGTGGAAAATTTTACCGCGAAGGTTCAAAGAAATTTATTTATAGCCCTTTGAAGCCTAGATCTAATAGTGAAGGTGAACCAAAAACTAGTAGCTCTAGCGACTCTAAAGGAGAAATTTCATCACACTAGAAACCCTTGAGTCTGTTTCCAACCACATCCACTCCACTTCTGCACTCACATCACAAAACACCCACTCCACCGCGTAGTCCATCTCCACCACCGCCTCCACCTCCACCAGAAGTATACATGGTTGCATCAATGAAGTTACCTAATTTCATAGGCATGGGGAATGAGGATACTGAAAACTTTTTGTTTGTGACCAAGGTCGTATGGAAGGCTCAACAGGTTAATAATAATGATATTAAGAAAGCGTAGCTGGCTACTAATTTCCAAGATTTCACATTAGATTAGTACATCAGGTATGTTCAAGAAAACCCTAATGCCACTTTGGACCAAATAAAATATGCCCTAAAAGAGAAGTTTAAGAAGCCTAAGTCATACACACAACTGGTGACCAAAATGAAAGAGATTCATTAGGAGGTGAATGAATCTATTTATGAAACTGATCAAAGGCTAAAGTGAACCATCATATATGGTGGGTTTGTCATTTATGATACTCAACATAAGGAATGGTGCATTGCTATGTTGCTCCCACATTTGTGCCAACCCTTAGGTCAACAAAATATTTCCACACAAGCTGAGGCTGTGGAGGTTGCAATGAAAATAGAGGCTACCCCAACCCCTATGGTGCTTGGGACTCAACAAATTCAGAATCATTTGGAAGCCATGCATCTAGATATTCAAAGTTTGCGCAAGGACAGGGGAAAGGGGGTTTGCGTAGAGGTTTGCTGCATAAAATGTAAAGCTTTTGGGCACCATAAAGATCAATGTCTTGCCTTCAAAAATTATCTAAACATTGGAGGTCCTAGTCCATTGAAGAGTCATGTATGGTGTACAGTTTTTCAAATCGTTGGATTACATGACACAGATTCCTACCCAAGGATTGGAAAGTACAAACCTGACTTTAAGAAGTTGTTTTGAAGATTCTATTTGTCATTAGGGCATGATGAGCAGCATTGTAGCACTTATGATATGATGTTAGATAAAGCTGAAATATATAGAATGCAGGTTGATCCTACATCACCAACATCCCCTTCTATGCGTGGAGGATTTTAGGGCGAAGGAAGAGGCTAAGGAGGTAGACCAATTGGTTGAGGAAGAGGACAAGTAATTTGCTATAATTGTGGAGATTTTGGTCACTATGTTCGTGACTGTCCTAATCCAATGCGACAATGATGCATGTATTGTAGGAAATTTGATCATGTAATAGAGGATTGTCCTATATTGATTGCTAAAATGAAGAAGAAGAAAACGCGGACTCCAACACAAAATATTTAGATGGTTCGAGTACAAACCCATGAAAAATATCCCAGTGTGAATGTGGTGACTAGGAGCGGTGTAGCCACCAATGAAGATAAGGGAAAGCAACCAACCACTGATGTATGGATCCATAAGGAACCTGAAAACAAAGAAGGATTTAATATTCAGAACGCAAAGGAAATTTTTTTTGAATGGAAATAATTTACAGAAGGAAGCACGTCAACATTAGGGAGACTGATGAAGGAAGAAGATAGAGATGAAGAGATCAAACCATTCATAAAAGCGTGCATAAAATTACTGCGCAACAAAAATGTAGTATAAAATATTCAAGCTATGATAGATAATTGTGCAGAGAAGGAACAACTGATGGTAGAATAGTGAGTGCTCAATAAAATATAAAAGAATAAGAAGAGAACATGTAGGGAGATGTATCTGACCGCGCAGATTGGTGCTTATGAGATGGACTAGGTGATTATAGATCTGGGATCAGATGCTAATGTTCTACCTAAGAAAACATGGCAGTGCATGGGAGAACGCAAGCTAGAATGGTCTACCATTCAATTGCGCATGCCCAATCAGCAGAAGATCATTCCTTTAGGGAGGTTGTCGCAAGTCGTAGTCAATATCGAGGGTGTTAAGATGATGGAAAACTTTGAAGTCAAACAAATTGTAGACGATACTAGCCCTTATCCTACACTACTAGGGTTGGACTAGGCTATTGACATGGATGGTGTCATAAATATGAAGAAAAGGATAGATGAATTTGAAATAAATGGAGTCATGGTAATCGTCCCTCTAGATCCTGCAGAAGGAAAAATATACACAGAGCTGATGCATGCTGATGAAGATATAAATCAAATCTATAAGCTGGCCTTATGCGAGGAAGATTGGATTATTCAAACAACATATGGAAATCTTAATTGGGAGAAGAATACCTCTTGTTTTTCAAACTCTGATGAAGAACTAGAAAATTGGAAAAACCAGTTGCATGAGGTATCTGCATTGCGTTGTGATCGCATGAAATGATATCTGCGATGTATAACATCTAAGGTACATGACTTGTCACACTATGATGGATTAAATGATATAAACATTAGGGGAGCTTGAAAGGACCGTGCCTAAAGGATAGACATTCCATGCTTTAGATCTTGGCTTGTGCACTACCCCAACAAGATGGTGGGAAACTCATAAGGAGAATATGGGTAACTGGGAGGAATGTTTGTGCATGATGAGGTTACAGTTCAAATGTCCAGTCATTAAAATGGAAGATGTCTTCTCTGGAAAAGAGGATCCATGCAAACATTTAGCAAGATGGAATCACGTATGGGGCATAGAACCAAGACCTGAATGGGTCCACATGTTTGTTCACACATTGGGGAAGGTGCCTACTGAGTGGTACTTGGAGACAAAGCTGTGTCGAGGCACTAGTGAATGGTCTGCATTGATAGAGAGTTTTATTCTTAAATTTAGCTTTGAGAGTGGATTTGATAAGATCGGCCAAGATTTCATAATATTCAAGAAGTAATATTTGATACAACAAATCCTGTAATTGAGTGTGCTCCACCAGCTTAGGATTTACAAATGAAAGCTATTATGAATTGTAGGAACCTGAAAGTTGAAGAAAGTGAAGAGAATTCAAGGAGTATCATTATTCTCAAATCTGAGGGACAGCACACAGTATTTGGACCCTCAATCACCTCGCTAGATGTGACAAAGCCCTTAAATATCAAGCAGGTGAATATTGGATTTGAAGAACAACCTAAGTTTGCAAAGATTGTAAACTACTAGGAGGATGATACCGTCGGCAAAGTTGTTGAGTTACTAACTGAATATCAAGATTTTTTCCCTACAAAGTTTTTAGAGCTAAAAGGAATAATTGGGGAACTGGGAGTTATGATTATCACATTGAAACGTGATGCACGCCTAGTAAAACAATGCCCATATAGGTTGAACCCAAGATATAAGAAGAAGGTGAAAGAAGAGTTGGACAAAATGGTTGTTGCAGGAATCGTAGAACCTGTAGAAGAGTTTGATTGGGTAAGTCCAATGGTTGTGCAAGATAATAAGACCAAGGGATAAATCAGGATCTGTGTAGACCTACGCAAACTGAATGATGCTTGTGTGCATGATCCATTCCCTACTCCATTCTCTGACGAAATCCTGGATAATGTTGGAGGCAAATAAACATATTCCTTCACAGATGGGTTTCTAGGGTATCATCATATCCAGATTGTGCCAGAAGATCGGAGTAAGACCACCTTTGCTACTGAATGGGGATCCTTCCAATATACAGTTGTTCCCTTGGGATTGAAGAATGCTCCTACAATTTTCTCACGCGTAGTAGTTGCTGCTTTCAAAGAATTTATCCAGAAGTTTTTGGAGGTATATTTTAATGATTGGACTATATTCGAGCTATTGAAGAAGCATGTGTCAAATCTACCCTTAATGCTAGATACTTGTAGGAAGTATCAGATTTCCTTGAATTTGAAGAAGTGTATATTTTCTGTACCATTTGGGATACTGCTGGGACACATTGTCTGCCAGCAGGGGTTGATGGTAGATCCTGCAAAGCTCGCAGTCATATTTAATCTGGAGGTACTTGATAATGTTAAGAAATTGCGCTCAATATTGGGGCATATTGGGAATTATAGGAAGTTTATTCAGGGCTACGCGATGAAAATTGTGCCCATGGAAAAGATGCTAAAAAAGGATGCAATGTTCTGCTTGGATGAGGATTTTCATAGGAGTTTTGAGTTTCTAAGGAAAAATATGGTCATCGCACGAATCCTGGTCTTTCCAGATTGGTAAAAGGTGTTTCATGTACATGTGGATGCCATATGTATTGCGCTTGGAGCTATCTTAACGCATCCAGGATTGGGAGAGATTGATCATCCTATTGCTTATCCAATCTGAAAAATTTCAAGCACAGTGAGTAATTACTCAACCACGGAAAGAGAAGGACTAGTAATGGTGTACGTGCTTCAGAAATTCTGCCACTATCTATTAGGAGGCCAGTAGTTTGAATAAATCCAAGTAGTGGCACTGACCTTGGTTCTTACACAACACATAGCTCGTCTACAAGAGGGCCGGATGATCCAAACAAAGATTGAAGACCTGCGTCGAAAAGAGCAATTGTTAGAAGCCCATATGCAAACGTGGGTTGATGAGTCTCTCCAGCTTTCACAGACGCTAGACATCACCTTGAAGGAAATTCAACACACCTAGCACAACATAAAGATGGACACCAAAGGGCCCACTATGATGAAGTTAGTTCAATAAGCACAGGAAGTCGTGGAGTGCTGTTTAGAAATAGTGCTCCTTCTTAAATCTTCTGTCAGTGCACTCCAAGCCAAGCTAAAGGAGTAGACACCTCATTGACTTAGGACGAGTCACATGTTTATGTTGGGGGCATGTTGGAGCGGGGTCCCCCGGGGCACACTTTTTGATGTAATGTTGTATAACTTTTGTATATGCGTGTTGCGGGCATGAGTTGAGGTGATTTGGGGTGGGTCAAAGTCCCTATTTTTTATAAATGGGTTTAAGGGTAAACTGTGGGCCTCAATCCATGGTTTGAGACCATAATATTTGCGCACTAGAAGAATATAAATAGATAGATAGAGTCTAAGGAAAGTAATTATTCAATCTAATAAGAACTTGATTATGATCTGTATGTGTCTGTAATATATTGTAAAGGGTTTTGTTTTGGGTTGGGTAGAAAGGCTCATGTTGGTTATGTGCACAGAGACCTAGTCCTGGTTGTGTGCAGACTCCGCTAGTTGTGTGCACGGAATGGTTATGTATAAGGGAAAACTTTTATATGTTGAATTGACCTAAAGCTAATATAAAGGACAGATTTTTGCAAATTGATTATGTTATTGATCTAAGTTATCTATCTACTGTTTCCTTTATGTTTAAGATCTCACCGATTCTGTGTTGTTTATTTATCATTGCATGAAAGTATACTTTATGGATATTTATGCATATTGATGGTTGATAAATTTGCTTAAGTAATTACACATTGTTTATATCTGGATTTGGTTCTGTTATGCTTTATATGCACTGAAGCGATATGTTATTCTATCTTATTCTATTGAGTATTGCACGCATCTGTTTATAAGTTTGAAATAAATATTCTTAGGACCACTTCATTGTTTTCTTCCTCAGGGTGCGGAAACCTGGTTCTAGCACCCCCCATACTGCTTCGGGTGAGACTTTGATCTGCACAAGAAGGTCATTGCCGAAAGGGCCAGTAGTTGGAGGGTTTGTTGGTTGTGTCATAAAATCTGAACCTCAGTCAGGATCCCTTAAGCCAGCAACCATGATTTGATAATTAAGGCTAATCATGAGCCTCTCGCTCAAGAGTGGACCTTCCAAAATCCTGAGACATCTTGTCATAAGAAAAACCATTAACTGGAAAAACACATCATGCAAGAACACAACTACATGACCTCTTCCTTTTGCTCCTTCAAAGCAACAAATGTCACATCCTGTGAACATCTCCATGCATTCTTACATCTTGGTGTACAAAACCATTGACCAAATACAAGTCGACAAAACATGCCTCTTCAAACCATTGATTCTCAAGTCAAACAAAATCATGTACAAATTTCCATATTTGTTGCATCTAAGTGAGTCAACATAACTCTACTTTTCCAACATATTGCTTCATGCAATATGCAACATAAATTCAAGCGAAAATAAATGCATTCAATTGGCAAAGAAATGCATTAATAAGGAAATATTTGCATCAATAATCAAAAGAAATGCAAGGCCTTAATTGCTTAAGAAATCTAACCATCTCTTTCCAAACCACTTCAACGAAGCTTCTTTCAGATGCACTTCATCATGTGAATCATCCTAACCCACATCGATTATGGAATCCTCTTTTCCATTCTTTTCAATCTCTCTCTCTCCACCTTCTTCAAATGTTGTGGATGACTTGTTGGATACAAAGTCCAACACTTTTCTACAAGATGACCCTACTTATGGCAATGAGTGCAAAATAATTGCATATTCTTTTGAACATGGTTTGCATTGTCCATTGGACCTTTGGCTTTCTGTCTCCTTTGTTTTGAAAGTTTCCTATGTATGGATATCTTCTTCCAACACCTCAAAACAATATGGTTGTTCAAACCAACAAAGGAACATGTAAATTTTCTGCAAATCTTATGTGAGAATTTTCCATGTTTATCATAATCAAAATCAACTTGAAAAAAGACATATTTATACCTTGCATATCCACCTTTGTCGCTTTCTTGAGGAGGTGAATTTGATGAGGAAGTGGCTCTCTTAGGAATACCAACAATGGCTTTAATGACTTTAGAGCTTTCAACATCCTCTTTTCCATTAGTTTCATGCTTATGAGCATCTTCTTGCAAAGTGGGTGTAAAACGTTTTCATTCCTCATGAACACAAACTTCCCAATCTTGAGGTAATGAACATGTAATCAAATTCCTTCTTGGAACACCTTCATGTCCCTGTTTGGATTTGGAGAATTCTCCATCATGTTGTCCATAACCAAGACCCAAATACCTAGGCTTTTCCTCAACAACAATTGGCTCAACTATGCCTTGTGCATGTTTTCCCAATCCTTTACCTTCATAGCCCATATTCATCATAATTTGGACCCTATTCCTCTAGTGTGTATTTCAAAAGAACCTACACATTCATTTTGAGAAGAAATAGAAGATAAACTTGAATTTTATGCCTCTTTTTCATGCACATACTTGGCTAGAGTTTCCTTTGAAATATGGAGCTCAGTCTCCATCTCATGCATTTTTTGAATAAGATCTTTCTTCTCCTTCTTCATGGAAATCAATTTCTCTTGAAGTATAGTGATATCCTTCTTATATTCATACATCTCTTGCACCGTATCTCTTATAATGTAGAGCTTATGCAACATATTTTTATCAAAGAGTCTTGCTAAGGAAGATTGGTTAGAAACAATGCTTAATGAAGTTGCCATTGTTACACCATTTTTTGGTCATCTAACTTATTATCATTAGATGGACCCAAGTACATCATGTAAGACCAATTTTAATCTAAGTAAAATTGCTTTCACTATGAAAATAACTTAGTAAACCACCTTTATTAAGTTGTTTATGGTCTAGACAGGAAACCCATAAGGAAATATTAAATAAATATACACTTGTTTGATTTTCCTCAAGAAATAATTAGTTAAATAGTAGTTTAACTAATATTTCTGGTTATATTTAACCCAAAACAATGAAATTAATTAGATAAATCATTATTTATCTTATTGTTTTCTAAGAATAATTGTTTAAATCTTATTTAAATAATATTCTTTGTTAAATATGACTAATTCACCCTTAAATAATTAAATAAATTATTATTTGATTATTACTCAACCATATCCTTAAAATAATAAATAAATCATTTATTTATTTATTATTGCTTAATCACATCCTTAAAATGATAAATAAATCATTTATTTATTTATTATTTACAAATAAGGGGATTTGACTCAAGTCAAATTCCTTTTCCCTCCAACAAATATAATAAAATATTCCATAAAAGTTGGATCTAGATTTGGTTAATAATAGTTTAATTATGCACCAATATCTAGACTAACTCAATATTTTGTTATAAATAGAAGGGTTTTCCCATTCATTTGTCACCTTTTGTTGCCTAAAGATCACTCTGGATCTCAACACTTGGTCTGCCTATTGATCCATAATCATAGCCATACTTTCAATTTTTGTCTGGGTTTTCTACACCATCAAGAGAGAGAAGTTCTAAATCTGAAGTGCTGAGGACTCACAAGAGCCCATCCCATTGAGGAGAATAGGGAACACCCTCTTGTGTTTTCCTCCCAAGTGCCATTAATAAAATTATTCATTGGATATATTCTTGTCTTCTCTACTAGATCTATGGAGTAAATCTTATTTTTCTACTGTTTAATGTCTTCTAATGCATAGATCTAGATTTTTGCAGCATTTGTCTTGATCATCTAATTGCAGATCTGAAGATATTAGCAATCATTTATGTTGTTAGGGCTATAAGTTATGCATAGCTAAAGTGGTATTTTTTCGTACACTTCGAATAAATATTCATACTAACAACTGGCGACTCCACACGGGTTTACCATTACGACCGCTGTCGTTTTTCTGATCCTTGCATATCTAGCTACTTCAGACCCTAGAATTTCTCTTCAACCCCTCGTTCGCTTATTCTTGATGTTTTTTTTAACCCATAAAACCCTAAAACGATAAAAATTCTAACTTCCGTGTGTTTTCAGACCCATTGCGCAGGTGAACGATATCATCTGTAGCTGAGATGCCAAATTTTTCTGAAACCTGGCGCCGAGAGTGCCGGAAGTGCAAGTCGCATTTTTCTACCCAAAACCTATGACCTGGACCTCCAAGGTGCACTTTACTACCCAAAAAGTGTGACCTTTTCTGAAAACATGCCAAAAACTGCGACCTGGACTTTCTGCAGGGATTTTTCTGAAAGTTTTTTGGGTTTTGCTGAGCCTCTGTTCAGGGTTGTCTGACCTCCGTCTCCACCCATTTTGGACTTGTACTTGTTCTGTTTCACTCAACTAAGTGGGAACCTAGCCCCGTAGGGCTTCAATACCCTCCACTTTTTGTGGAAGAGTGTTTGATGTTGCAGGTTGTTTGAAATTTCAGAGTCTTCAGCCATTTTTTCATATCTGAAACCTCATCTTCAGATCCACTTCAGATCGGCTTGTTATCCATCCAAATATCCTCTTTTAGCTTTGCTTGGGTTTTCCTTTAGGGTGCACTCCACTTCCCTCCTGGACATAGCCTTTCAACACCTCTTTTTACAGCAATTTTCCTCTAATTTGCTGCTGTTTTCTGCACCAATTTCCAACAGATTTTGTCTTTTAGATCTCTGTCCCTCTTGACCCAAGATCTATTAGCCTTTTTTAGTGTGTTTAGATTTTTTTTTTTTGCTCACCTATAGACTAATTGTTGAGAGACCTGCCTCGTTGGGTTTAGATTATTGCATTGTTAGTTGTTTATTTTCTATTTTGTAGGCCTATATACTCTCATTTGTAGTTTTATTCACAGCTCTACAACACATTTTTTCTTTTCTCTACAGATGTCTGGGTTTAAAAATTAAAATTTACACACTTTTACACACACACCCTATGTGAAAAAGGGCTTGGTTAACACCACCAAGAAAAGACTCTAAAACATTGAAATCAATTTATCCTGCACCTCTCTTCCCTTGTTTCGATATTGTAATCAGTTGATCCTACACCTCCTTTCCCTTATTGGTCTCTTTTTCCTTTGTGCCGTGTTTATGTCGTCACCATTGCGCCACCAAGGCATTCATCCCGGAGACTTCTTGGCCTTCATCCTTAGTTTCCGGTAGAGATACTTACTCCTCTACATAGGATTCGAGTTAGTCCTCAACCGAGTCCACACTCCAACTCTTCTTCTGGTCCTTTGGGTTCTCCTTCTTATTCCACCTTCAGTTCTCCCCCTTTCACCTTCACCATGTCTAGTGTAGGACCTAATGCTGGTGGTAACCTCGTCCCTCCCGCTGGGAATACCACTAGTGGGACCTCAACAGACACTACCCCGGCTGCGCCCTTGCTCCCTTTCAAGGCAGGCCTCAGCCTCCCCGACTTCCACCAGTTGATAAATGACCCTATACACCATGACGCTAAGTGGCCTACTATGCCAACAAAGCTCCCTTCAGACATCCCAAAGTTTGAAGGTCTTGCTGGAGAAGATCCTTCAAATCATATTCGATCTTTCCACATGTGGTGTTCGTCTAATTCCATTACCAATGACTCTGTTCATCTTCGGTTGTTCCAACGAATGCTTAAAGGTGAATATTCTAAGTGGTATGTTGATCAGGCCCCTTCCTCTCATACCACCTGTGCGACTCTGGCCCAGGATTTTTTGTCTTATTTCCAGCTTCCCCTTCGTTACGACACTGATACTGAGCTCTTGACCTCTTTCCGTCAATCATCTACGACTCGCCTATCCGAACATGTTCAGGAATGGCGGAGAGAAGGAGCCTATGTCAAGCCACTAATTTCGAAGGCCGTGTCTACATGGACTGGTTCCTTATGACTCTCTTGCCAACTATCAGGAAATATGTCGTAACGCAATTTCCTCAAACCAAAGAAGCTGCTCTCCAAATTGCGTTAAAATATGACCTGATCTACGCTCAGTCAGGTTATGTTTATACTGTCCTACCTGATCTTCCCAGACCTGGTGGTACCAACGCACCGAGGGCATCTTACGTCGCCAACGGTATCGTTGGAGCTCTCTTTAATCCATATGCTCAACCTCCCATGGGCTATGGTTTCTCTCAGGGAGGGGCCAGCTCCTTCGGCACTTTTCCCCCTCCCAGTAGCACATATCCAGGATATGACATGCCTCATCCTTTTGCCCAACCTCCTGCTTACCACATTGCTACCCAACCTCCTTATTATCCATATCCACAGCCTGGTGCTCCAGCTCCTACAGCATTAGCACCCCCTCTTCCCTTGCCTTCTCAACCCCCGCAACAACAACCACCACCCCCTTTAGGACAGGTGTATGCATAGCAGGGCATGACTAATCCTCCTACCTCAAAAAGGAAGAGAAAAGGCAATAAAAATCAAGCTGCCTTTGGCAATCTTGGACCTAATCAAGGTAATGCTCCTAACACTACTCAGCCCAAGCAAGATAGGCCTCTTTGTACAAACAAGCCCTGTTCTTGTTGTGGTGTTTATGGTCATTATACGCATGATTGTCCTCTTCTTCCACAAATGCAACATCTATGGGAATCTTAAGCAACATTGAGAGGACAGCAAGCCATCCCTTCCGTTCCTCCCAGTCCTGCACCTAGTCAGCCGGCTGTGCTTACGAACCCTTTCCCTCAACAGGGATTTGTGGCTACCCAACCACTTGAAGGACAGGTGGCCACTCAACCTCTTCCATCTGGTTCCTCTGATTACCATATTTTCATGATGTCCTCTAATTAGCCTTCTGAACCTCCTTCTCCTAGCCCTTTACCTTCAGCTGGTACTCATGAGCACCTTTATCCTCCAGGAATGGTTCCTCCAGGCCTCAACCACCTTGGAGCCATCCCGCCTGGTCATTACCCCTCTGGTCAGATACCATTCCTATCTCCCCCACCAGGAGTGTACACTATACCTGTTATGGCCACCCTTTCTCTTCCTAACTTGACTCTTGGGATTCCCATTTGGTGCCTCGATCCTCCAGCCGTCACCCCACCCAGTCAGCCTAAACCTTATCTTGCTTTGACCCCAGTTCAACCGGTCCCTATGACTTCTCTTGTTGCAACAGTGCCTCATTCACCTCAATGGGAACCATCTCCCGTTGCGACCACTTTAGGTAAGAAGGGCAAAGCTCACAAGAGGGCATCAAAGGACAATGCCACCCCTACAAACCCTACCCCTGGCATACCACCCAGTGTGCTTTGTGTGATGTTGTTGGTCACGCCACCCATACTTGTCCAAAGTTGCCTCACCTCAAGTCCATGGTCAACAAGATGTTTCCGGAATTTGATATCCCAGAGGTATATGTCACTATACCTGATTCAATCCCGAAACTCAAACCATTGCGCACAAATCACCCCTATGCTTTGTGTGATTTCCATGGCCACTACACTCACTTTTTCCCTCGCCTCGAAGAGTATTGTTCTTCTTTAGAAGCCTTACACCAATTCGAGGCCGAGCGCAATCAGTCAACCGCCCCCTTATTCTCGCATCTTGCTCCCATTCGCATTCCCCCTTATGATCTCAAGATCACGGGTCCTTGGACGGAAGTCCCCCTTGATGTTTCGCCCGAACTCCCCTCGGCACCCTCCTTAATCTCAACATCGGTAGATCCTTTGTCTGCTTCTTCCTCTGTCACCCCTAGTGATGATAAGCATGCAAACCTTTCCTCTCATAAGGAAGAGTAAGGTCACCTCGCCACGTTAGGTGGTCTTTCTTCCATCAGTTGCCCCATCTTCCATTACGATGATGACATTATGGAAGTAGCCACCACTCCTGACTTTATCTATTCCCCCATACATCGAATTCATGCATTCAAATCACATGCACCTTGTGGCCATTACATTGACACCCAATGTTTGGGTAAGGGGGGTACCCATATTGGAGAGCCCAGGAGAAACAGTTCTCCACCACTCTCCTAGTGAATCCAGTTGTGACGACTCTAGTTCCATTATTCTTCCACATTAGAAGAACTTCTAGAGTCCCATATCACTTCAAGATCACTCTAGGAATGATACCCCTAATCATTCCTTCATTTTCATCAACAACCCAGTCTCATAGACATTGTGGTTGACCAACCTATAGGTTTTCTAGGAGAACATCAGTTCATTATCCCAAATACTATCTTTGGGGTATTAGCACCATGTATGCCAACCTAGAAACTTAAAATCCATTTGATTCATATAGGCAGTACCAAAAGAGATTGGTAATCATCTATTTCCTTTCTCAAACTGCGTAACCCTACCGAAAACAAATGGTGCGCCACATCATTAAAATGTGTTTAGATTTCCCTTCTCCAAATGAATTTTGGCATATCCACAAAATTCTTGGGGGCACCTATGCCCCTCAACCATAAAAATCCCAGATCTTAGCCAAAAACAGCACTGAAAACCCCTTTTTCTGACAGGTCACACTGTTCAGGTCATTTCCTGGGACAAGTCACAGTTTTCTGCCCAGAACCTGCTACCCAGGTCGCAGAAGAGACCCCAAAAAGTGTGACCTAGCCTGTTCATGAGTTCTGGGTACCTAAACTGAACTTTCAATCCATTGAAATGAAAGAGTAGGATTAGGCCTCTTACCTACAACTGATAGATCTCAAATTCCAACGGTCAGCTTATCCGCTACAACTACCGCAAGATTTAAGGCCTCCTCTCCTCACGACATTCACCACAGCTCCACTAGCAAATAAGTGAATCCGGAAGGAAAATGCCTTATTAAAAGAAAACCCCTGATTTTTCTTTCGCTTACTGCGACCAAACCGTAGCTCAGTTTGATGAACCGTATATACCATTAGAAATATCTCACCAAGCCCTCAAATGAGTATCTATTAGCTTTTTTGATTGAATACTTCACCAGGACACATTTTTTCAAAGAAGCGTCACTTCACCCTTCCTCAAAAATCGAATTTCTTCACTTGCAACACTCGTACCGGGAGCACCATGTTGCCTCCATACTTGTCCATGCTCGTGTCAACTTTCGTCATGAGTTACCATCTGGTACTCCTCCTTTTAAGGTCCCCATTGGACGCTTTACATCTGTTGCAGCACCATTGAGTCACCCTTGTTTCGAGCATCCAAGTTGAGTCATCATTGCATTCATGGAGTCTATCCCCCTTGTCATTCCGCTATAGTCCTCCATCATTCACTTCTTGGTCCCTCTCTCATGTCGCATCTTATGGCCTTCAGTCCCACTATCCCCTATCCCTTATGATGTTGTGTCAGTCACTGCCAGGTCATCCATGTCATTTATGCTCTAACAAGGGAAGTCGTCCGTTTGCTACTTAGTTCCCCCCATTTCATCATCATCATTAGTGTCAATCTGTCAGTCACTCTACTATTTTCTCTCGTGCCCTAGTTGAGGATCCCTTATTTCCTCACCTATGGCAAACCTCCTTCTGTCGACATCATCTCATTCATTCCAGAAGAGAGGTCTAGAGGGCAGTGTACCTTGGTTCCAGCTTACACTTTGGTTCGGTGCCTCGGATCAGGCAAAGGGACTCCTTATTTCCCTTTGACTTGATTTTTTCTCAGCTCCAACTCCTTTCAACATGATCAAGATCTGTATACTTGTTGGTTCAATGATGTAGCAACTGACATTGATTATTCCTGATTATGTGTGAGATGTCTCATCCCTCATGAGGGGGTGGCCGTACAGGTAGCCCCCCACACACTCGGATGACCTCTCCATCACAACATTTGATGCAACTCCATACATTTGATGATGTCGGCATCAGCCGCTTGCAGCGCCTTTTTGTTTGCATGTATCAGTCAGATCTTTAGAGCCCTTTCCTGTTTTTAGGGGCATATGGGTTGTATTTATATCTCATGTACTCAAATAGTATTGTACAAAGTCATGGCTGTTATCCCAGGCACAATATTTATGTGGGATTCATTATCTTGTTATTTATCTGGCTCATGTTTAGGACATCATATGCTTTATTATTGCGTTTCGTGCTTTTCTGGGCGCCTTATTGTTTTTACTATTGCCTCGGTGGGCATAGGTATGCCTCCCCCTCCGCTTATTGCATGTACTCACTCATTAAAAAGACTTGTTGCACCTGCAAGTTGCCTCCTCAGGGTCTAGTTCTTTCAGCACTTTGGTTTGCCTTATACTTCTCTCTCTTTGACTTCCCCTTCAATGTCTAGTGATTGAGTTCTTACAACGTACTTCAGTCATACAATTAGCTCCTAACGCTCGCACGTTGAGGGGCAATCTGTTACACCATTTTTTGGTCATCTAACCTATTATCATTAGATGGACCCAAGTACATCATGTAAGACCAATTTTAATCCAAGTAAAATTGCTTTCACTATGAAAATAAGTTAGTAAACCACCTTTATTAAGTTGTTTATGGTCTAAAGAGGAAACCCATAAGGAAATATTAAATAAATATACATTTGTTTGATTTTTCTCAAGAAATAATTTGTTAAACATTAGTTTAATTAATATTTCTGGTTATATTTAACCCAAAACAAGGAAATTAATTAGATAAATCATTATTTATCTTATTATTTTCTAAGAATATTTGTTTAAATATTATTTAAATAATTGTTAAATATGACTAATTCACCCTTAAATAATTAAATAAATCATTATTTATTTGATTATTACTCAACCATATCCTTAAAATAATAAAAAAATCATTTATTTGTTTATTATTGCTTAATCACATCCTTAAAATGATAAAAAAATCATTTATTTATTTATTATTTACAAATAAGGGGATTTGACTCAAGTCAAATTCCTTTTCCCTCCAACAAATATAATAAAATATTCCATAAAAGTTGGATCTAGATTTGGTTAATAATATTTTAATTATGCACCAATCTTTAGACTAACTCAATATTTTGTTATAAATAGAAGGGTTTTCCCATTCATTTGTCACCTTTTTTTGCCTAAAGATCACTATGGATCTCAACACTTGGTCTGGCTATTGATCCATAATCATAGCCATACTTTTCTATTTTTTGTCTGGGTTTTCTACACCATCAAGAGAGAGAAGTTCTAAATCTGAAGTGCTGAGGACTCACAAGAGCCCATCCCATTGAGGAGAACAGGGAACACCCTCTTGTGTTTTCCTCCCAAGTGCCATTACTAAAATTATTCATTGGATATATCCTTGTCTTGTCTATTGGATCTATGGATTAAATATTATTTTTCTACTGTTTAATGTCTTCTAATGCATAGATCTAGATTTTTGCAGCATTTGTCTTGATCATATAATTGCAGATTTGAAGATATTAGCAGTCATTTCTGCTGTTAGGGATATAAGTTATGCGTAGCCAAAGTGGTATTTTTTCATACACTTCAAATAAAGATTCATACTAACAGCCATCACACTTTTGATGCATAAAAATACTCTTTGTTGTGATTTGAGAGCTGAGTCCTCAAGCTTGAACTTCTCTTCTCTTCAGCTTACACACATAAACTTGCACACAATTAAATTATCCTTGCACAAATACCAAAACCAATAGCTATTTTTCTAGCTAACCTTGGAAAACCATCTCAGGGCTAAAATGAGCTAAATTATGCTCTGATACCAACTCGATCTGAATATGGGCAAACTATTCTTGATGTGCTAGCTCCCTCAACAGTATTAAATAAAAGTGTGCTTAAGGATCGTCTCAATTGACAAGTTATGAGAGGGTTTATGTGTCAAGTTTGTGTGTCTTTTAGGAACAATTCATTAAATAAATTAGTTGTTAAAAACACATGTAAAACAAGTAAATTGCAGAGAAATAATATATATATATAACACATAACACAGAGTTGATCATAGAGTTCACCCCTCTTGGGCTACATCTCCATGGACCTGCTTCAATGGTTTGGCCCTCTTTGGATTAATGGTCAATTATTTGATTACATGCACCTACAATACTCCAATGGTTTTGAAACCTACTCCATTAGATTCGGAAGACCCAAAAACCCCTAGGTAGCATCTTCTGGCTCTGTAAATGGTCTTCAGATGATCTAGACATGACCTCCTCTCCTAGTGGCCCTGGGCTTATTTAATCTTCTAAGTGGAAAAATCACTTACATAAATGCTCATATGCCTTTGCAACCTAAACCATCATGCTCAGAGCATCAAAATCATCTAGCATTGATACTTTCTGAGCCTTATTTTGTCGAAATATGCTCTAGTTATGGGCTAATCAATGTTGGCCTACGAAACCTCCACTAAGTCTAGAGAAAATCCAGTTAACTCCACCACATTTGGGAGTTTCACCAAAAATGGTGGACTCTGCCAGTTAGTGCTAATCCGCACTTAAGTTAAACTAGATATTAATTAAATTTAAGTGTGCATTTAACTGAGGTTTAGTGCTCTAAGCGCGTTTAACCAAAATCCGAATTAAAGTAGGATTAACACATTTTAAAACAAGGTTAAGGGTTAATTAAACCCATATTTAATTATAATTCCACATTAGCATAAGCCATACACCATAGGTCACATTTGCATGGTCTCGTGCGTTGGGGCTGGCCCCATGGGGTTGGCTCCCATACCTCCACCATGAAACATATTTGAACTTCAAATAAATTCTACGTCCGTTATATAATAAGATCCAATGCATAGTGTGGTTGGTAAGGCTTGTGCGTAGTGTGGGGGAGGTCACGGGGTCGAGCCCGACCCCCACCCTAAATTTTTCTCCACCACATATAAACTTCAACCTTGCCATAGCCAATCATTTGGCCTCTGAGAAGGGCATGTGGCAGCCTCCGGGCTAACCACGTGTCCTCATCTGATTGGTTCTTCAAAAACTAGCCAGAAACTTCCATGTGCCCAAAAAATCAGGCCACCCACAAATTGAAACTTGTCAGCATGCTATTGGCCAGTGGAAAACCATAAATTTGACCCCTTTGACCCTGTTTGACCCTTTTTTTTAGATTCGTCCATTTGGTCAAGCAGACAACAAGCTCTAACTTTCACATACAGACTCTGTTTTGAGCGAAACAAAGTGCATTGGATTCTTGGCGACGATACATATCCATTTGTTTTAGCTTGGAATGATTCTGAGCACTTTGAATTTTTAGCAAATTTTTGCCCCTAATTCAATTTATGATGAGTAACTATGTTTCTATTGTAGTTTTTTCAAAATTTATATACAAAATGAATAATAGTCATGCTTTTTTACTAATTTATGTTTTATTTTGATTCATGAATATTTTTGTTGATCATGTTTTTTTTACTAGATGGTTATTTCCTTAAATCCAATTTCCATGTCTATTTCAGGGTATATATATCTTCCAAGGATTCTTAATTGACTTCATGGCTATGCAGCTTGAGCTTTCATGCAAAATAAATTGGTTTCATTTTCTAGTATCTATTGTAAAAGAAAAATTTGTTTCAACTAGGGCTTTCAATTTGATCTAGTATTATTCTGTAAAAAACATATTGCATTGGGTTTGAACCAACAATTAGACAGGTGAAGTGTGATAAGAATGTATATGAAAAAAAATCAGTAGCCATAGTCATTTGAATTAGACTTTGCAAATCTTAAATATAAAGATTCAAATTTTAATCTGCACTACTTAAATCTAAGGATTCAAACCCATTGTAATCATATTGTATCAATTTTTACTCTTGTGAAAGCTCAAGTGTCCATCACATCAATTAATTGGGAATGGAATATACTGAGATGGAGAAAATTCTTTTAAATAGCCATGAAATCAAATCATTTGGAACCTAGTATTTAATAGTAATTTTCAATGTTTGTTAAAAAAGTTATGACATTTATTTTTAAAACTATTTTAGTACCAATTCACCTAGGGATAACACTACTCTTTGCATAGAAATTTCAGCCCAAGAAAATGAAAAGTATTTTCCTTCTAATAAAAACTATATTTATATTGTCCATAAGAGCATATTATGATATATGCATACAAGACAATATCATACCCTAAATACTTATATTTTCTACCAGGATAGCTAAAACATGCATTCAAAAACCTAAGTGACTAATTGTTTTGTAAAGCATGATAAAATTACAAGATCTATAGTTTTTGCAATATTCCAGATCTCTTAAAGTCACACATGCCATAAGGCTATAATTCACAAAGTACCCAAATTTTTATAGAAAGCAAAATTGTGATAAAATGTTGCTTGTTGTTGAAAATATCAAACAAGTTGTAGAACCAAAACAATCCAATACCATATATAAAAGAATAGAAAATATGAAAACTTGTGATACATAGAAAGATTGACAAATTAAAATAACATAAGAAAAAATTAAAACTCTTTGTACATGCATTTCAAGATGAATTAAAGAACCCAAGATGTTTATGAGACCTATTTTAGAAGAAAACTCAAAAAACTATAATGGCATACTCATATCATTACTTACTATCAATAAAGAATTTGATGTTTTGCAATGATAATGGCATTAACTGCAATTTCACAGTTGTTTTGCAATGATAATGGCATTAATTGCGATTTCACAGTCGAACAAAAGCAAAATTTGCATCCAAATAATTAGGGAAATTGTTTAGATTCTAAAATTGTTGTTGGACATAATTGCCTCAACAAACGATGTAGTATAAGCGTGGAATTAATTTGTCTCTCGAAGCTTCTTTTGTTTTTCATGCTGTTTTGAATATATGAACACAATATTATTATTTTTTGTATCTTTAAAAACATTATATAAATTACAAAAAAAAAAAATTATGTTCAAACATGAAAATCCTGCCTCTTTTAATTTCCTACTAAGATAAGGACTTGCATACATTTTTGGTGGGTAGTAACCACTACGAAGTTTGCACACTTATACTTTTAAGAAAACTTAATTGTTCCCATTAATTTTTTATGCAAATATTTGTTTAAATTATGGTGGACACTAAATGATAGTAAATAGGTTATTGAAGTGAGTATGAGTTTTTTTCAAGGATTTTAATTTTAGGTGGTTTTCCTTTGAAACATAAGAATGAAAAATCATTTCACAAATAGTTAAAAGTCATGGCATAAATATTGCAACTACATCCAAAAGTTATGGAAAAATAATTTTATGTATGACTTTCAAAGTTATGGTCTAATCAAATGTTTGATTTTTTTTTCAACAATATTGAAAATTAAATATTTGACTAAAGTAGTAGTGGTCAAGAGACAAAATAGATTGTTAGAATCTTGCCTTGGCATGGACTAATAAATATCAAATATTCTTAGTTTTTAAATAGTCTTTGTTACAATAACATGGGCTAATACAATGACTTGCCAATAAGATATGCCCAAAAAACCATTAGGAAATTCATATGACATTTTTTATATGTCATTTTTTTAATTAATCAATTTAATTAAAAAGATGAAAAGAACATAATTATTTTAAAAATAATCTTAACCTTAGTTTTGTGTATATTATAATGAGTATTATAGAATATTTCATGAAAATTAAATCTTTATCGTCCACTTAATAATTTTAGATAATTAAATTAAAATTCTAAAAACATTATTTTAAAATAAACACTTCTTCAAATACTTAATAAACATACTAATTACACTTACATATATTTGGACAATATATTAATGAAGATAATTTAATAAATATGATGATTAATTAGATATATTATAACTAGATATTATATATATATATATATGTTTATTGCTATGTCTCACTATAAATAAATATTTTATCGTTTTTTAAATTGTTATTAATTTAGATGGTAATTCTTTTTAGTACCGAGTGATTTGTAAATTCTCAAATCTAGTTAGTAATTTATTTATTTTTTAATACTGAGTATTGAAACTTTGAAATAGCCTCTGATGATCTGAGGATGATTCTGAAACTTATTAATGAAGAGAAAGGCTACACAACCTACGTGTCGTTCAAATTTAATCATTTTCTTCGTTTCGTTGCAGATAGTCTGGCCACTGAATGCAATTGAAGTTTAATCCATCCAAATAAAAATGCGCGTACACCATCGTCCTCATACCATAGGCATGACGACTACCTGATCCTCTCGGCTCGCAAATCCATTTGGAGTTGTCTTCCATTCGACTAAATGGAAGACATTCCGGACAATGGGACAGCTCTGGTCCCCGTTGTCCCCCGTCGTCTGACCACCCCTGACCTCCCGTCCCACTGTCATCCGACTACCCCGACCTCCCAGTGGACCTCGCTCTCCCCCGCGTCGACTGCCTCCGCCACCCCCCTCCGCTCATTCATTCTTTCACCTAATATATTGAGAACAGAAAGGGCGAGGTTTACTTCTTGTCAATCTTTTCCAACCTGGAACTGTGTACCACCATCTGAGATTATTAATACATGAATTTGCAAGCTTTGTGTACGTCTTACCCACCGGAATTTGCCTCATATTTCCATTACTGTTGTGGATTGCGCTTTGATGACAAGCCAGATTATGCATACTTGAAGAGGATATTTCGTGACTTGTTCATTCGAGAAGGTAAGAAATTTGGATTAGTTTTTTCTAGTGTAAGATTCAATTTTTTCAAGGACATTCCAATTTTGATCCTCCATCCAGAGTCATTAATTTAAGACAGATTTTGATCCATGGCCTACATATAGTTTCTGGCCACTTCAACATGCTTATAACTCTCACTGCAATATTCTTGTACTGTGATATGTATTATTGCAGGTTTTAAGTCTGATTATGTTTTTGACTGGACTATCTTGAAGTACCAAAGAACCAAAATTGCTGCTAGTCCTCGATCAAATGTAAGTTACTATGCGAATCTGGTCTTGTAGCATGATCCTGATTTCCAATATATACACTCTGCGGGATCCATAGTTGTAGAATGAGCTTTATCAGGTAGAATATATACTATAATAGGTTAACCTGGAACCATAATGTATGAATAACCAAAGTTAAAGAACCCTCTTAAGGTTAATATGAAATTGATTGGCTAATAGCCTAATTCTTCTTTGTAAGATATCCACAAGTGGGTTTAAGTATGTTTGGTTTACTGCATACTTAGGAGCAAGTTAGGTAGTTTGTAAATGGGATTATTTGTGATATTTAGAAGTAGGAGTACAAATTAAATCAACTTTTTTATAATATGTAATGATAATCTAAATTTCCTGCAACAACCTATTCTTGGAGCTGGAAAATCTTGTATAGCAACAGGTCTTCAGAAAGATTTTCACGTTTTCTTGTTGAATAAGCTTGACAATGTGTTTCATATTGTTGGGTTTGTTTTATTTGATTCTTTAAAGCCTTTTTGGGTGTTCTTGATTGAAACTTCTATTTTCTTTCTTTACATTTAGACCTTGGGTTCTAGACCTTGGGTTCTGTGTATTTATGTATTCTAATGAAATTTGATAAGGCCGCACTTATCATATGCTGACATTCAAAATCAACATGATGTAACTTTGAGCATCTCGACTCTTTTTTAATTTCTTTTCAACCGTAGTGCCCAAAAATGGTAGATAAGAAAAAAATAAAATTTTTCTCCAGTTCATTTATCTTAAAAACAATAATTTCTCACAATGGGAAGGATGAAAAATTGAAGGGTTATTAACAGTGTAAGTCGTAATTTGAGTAGATTTATGTCAGTTTAAAAGGACATCAGCAGATTGCTTGACTGAGATAGCATGAACGCACACTCTGTGTTGTGTGTTCATGAAATTGTAAGTTAATGACATATAGGTGGGAATAAGACTTATTTTGATATGTGTATTCCAAGTTTGATAAATGACTGGTATCACGTTGAAAAGTAGATTTTGGTGATGGGGGCATGTTTTATTGCTGGATAATTGGTTAATAAACTTTAAAGTTGCTAGGTGGTTAAAATGAGGAATGTAATGTTAAACTTACTCAATTATAGAGTAATTAATATAATTTTTGGTGGTTTATAGGTTCATGGTATTGTGATAAAAATTTATTTAGAAGCTTAACTCCATTTTGAAGTACCTTGAGCTGTCTATTCTTTGGATGGTTTGACTAGTTTTTTCTATGCAAGTTAGCAGAGGAATTATATTAAACAAAAATACAGGTAATTGTACATAAATTGAGTTCATTGATATGTCACTTGAGAAATCAGACTAGTAGCAAGAAAAATATCTTTAGTCCATCTTGAATAACATGGAAAAGATAATTGTTTAAATGGATAAACACAAGCCTATATGAAAATGCTAAACTACTATACCTGGAATTGTAAAAAAAAAAGACAAGGAACCTGAACTTGCTAAGAGGTATTGGAGGTGTGTTATTGATGCAGGGGCAACAGACACAACAAAATAATTTGTACATAAGTAGACATAGGGGGGTCTTATGTATTTAAATTCTCATGTAATTATTAGTCTTTTGAATAAAACAACGAGGAATTGTAATGTTCTATAACCATTTGAGAACATGAGAGGAAGATGATCAGTTAAGAATATGAAGAGATAAGCAGTTTCAGTTGAGTCTAAATTTAGGATTTAGGAATTTTAAGAGTTCAAGAGCTGATCAAAATAGTAAGAGTAGAAGGCTGCCGAATAGAAGACCTGGCCAAAACAAGGAGCTTTTGTAAGTAATTTCAATTGTGAATTTAAAAGGAATTGTTTCACTATGACATGGGTATTGTTGAATTAACTTTGTGTAAATGAGCCCGTGTGTCATTGAGAAAAATAGACTTTGGTTATCAATTGAGTTGATAAGAATAGGGGGGTGTTAAAAATCGATATGGAGTCTATATTTTGTGTTTGATGTTCCATTTAGTTAGAATTTTTGAACCTGCTTACATGTCTGTAAGAATTGAGTGGTTCCCTTGTGAAGATCGACAGAACCGATTCATCTTTTATTGATCATATATAATAAAGAAGCATTGAACTTCGTTATGGTGGTAATGGCCTGCATAGAATGTATGTATTGGTGGATTAGAGACCAGTGGAGGTCCTGTTGAGTGTTAAGTCGAATGATAGCACAGTGAACTTGTGAACGCAGTTGTAGTAATCAAATTCCAAGAGAAAGACCCTTGACTAAGGCGTAGAGGGTTGAGTGAATCTGGTTGGCATGGTGGAACAATTAAAACAGAGTTACACTTTCATGGAGAAACGAATGTGAATGAAACTGTAAAAAAGAGCGAAGGCAGGATTCGTTTAACAAGAGACAGAAACGGAACCATGAAAGATGGAGAAGATGGAACCGTGAAGGTGAAACAGTAAAGGCGGGTTCCGAAAAGAAAACCAAGAGTTTCGCACGACTAAAAAGTGGTAAGTCGATTTTGGAAAAAAAACGCGATTCCATTAGATGGAGGACGCGTGGCAAAGGGCGGTAATTGAAAACCGCTTATATCGTGTTATTTTGGAGAGTTAAAACCCTGCCGTGGAAAAAACGCGATAAGCGTTATAGTCGTTCGATGTGTGGGGTGGATGATCCAAGGGAATTCGTGTTGGGAGATGATCGAAGATTAAAGGCGAGGTACGTTAGTTGAGCTGTGGGCCCAAATGTATTATGGTTTAGTGTTAAAACGTTAATATGGTTCGAAGTCGATAATTGTTATGAATGTGAATTGAATGTCCAGCGGTGAAATGAATATGTGAGACCCGAATGTGTGAGGTTTAACGTTAATAGGATCGCAGTTAATAATCAAAAGGATTATTTAATGAGTGCATATGGTTTACACAAAGAGTTAATACGTTGATAATTATTCATTGAAGGTTGAGGCAGTGGAAACGAAGTTCATACTTCGGAATTAAAAATGTTAAGGGTCGAGCCTTGATTCAATAGCCAAAAGAGTATTGACTAGGGGAAAGGTTTGAATTCGCATTATGACTTGGGTATTGGATGAAAATCAATGTTGAGAAGGGGTTTTAAGATATGGTAGGTAAAGGAGAATTCCATATAAGAAGATTGAGGGGTCCCTATGAAATATGGTCTCTAACCATGGGCTGAAGTAGATATAAAAGTTTCCGTATTAAATTGTTGAGTTGCTCAAATTTAAAATTATTGGGCATAAAATTTGAGTGCATTATTTGTATATGCATAGAGACATGGAGATCGTGGGTTTAAAATGAAATTGAAGTTTTATATTGAGAGTGTGAAAGCAGGTAGCCGGGCATCAATTATCCTTGATTGTTTTCAGTATTACTGAATTCCAAGCAAAAGTTCATGTGATTTCTAACTATGTAATGAAAATGCAAGTAAGTGAGCAAAAGAAGTTAGTAATTTAGTGATTGCTCCCTTTTAAATAAGGAGCAGGATGTCTTGGAATCAAATTCGAAGATCCCTCAAGTGAAAAGGTGACTTTATTAAATCAAGGTTATAAGAAAGAAACCCCTTGAGTAGCTCCACTTGACAATTTTTAGATTGCTTTAGAGCTACCATTCATTCCTAGAATCATGTTCTGCTCATTCATTCTTTCACCTAAAAGATTGAGAACAGAAAGGGCGCAAGAAACTATACCTTTACCTGGTGAGTTAATCACGTATTTCATTTTGCTAAAAGTTATGAATAGAGGAATGCATATAAATTTTTTCCTATAGGGGTTGGAAAATCATTTTCAAATGCCTACATGAAAAAAAATTATATGCATTCCTCTATTCTAACCAGTTGAAACAAAGTGGTGGGTATCATTCCTCTACAAATCGAAACCAAAATCCTGTGTCCATATAGGAAATAGTGGAACCATTCCGAGTATGCAATGAATTTTCCAACCTCTAAGAAGAGAAAGCTCAATTTCAATATCTACATTAGAGAAATAATAGATCATAATGATAATAGCAAGGAGAGCATGAAATTTCAGATCTAGAATTGGCATGCACAGGTCAATGGCATAATTGAAATGTACCATGAATATTTCATAGGATGCATAAGGTTGAGTGCCAAGGTTGATAAAGGAAGGCCACAAAACCAATTTATTATTTCATTTTGCTAAATTTTATGAACAAAGGAATGCATATAAATTTTTTCCTGTAGGCGCTAGAAAATCATTTTCTAGCGCCTACAGGAAACAATATATATGCATTCCTCTGTTCTACTCAAAAAAATCAAAGTGTGTTCTATTCTTAGAATTGAGATTACAATTGGCTTGATCTCAAGAGTTAAGTACTAATGAAATTTTCCAAAAATATATGACTTCAACAAAAAAAAAAAATAAACTAACTAACTATACCTTTTCCTGGTGAGTTAATCACCTATTTCATCTTGCTAAAATTTATGAATAGAGGAATGCAGATAATTTTTTTCCTATAGGCGTTGGAAAATCATTTTCCAGTGCCTGCACGAAAAAAATTATATGCATTCCTCTGTTCTATCAAGTTGAAACAAAGTGGTGGGTACCCTGCCTCTACAAATCAAAACCAAAATCCTATGTCCATATAGGAAATAGTGGAATCATTCTGATTATGAAATGAATTTTCCAACCTCTAAGAAGAGAAAGCTCAATTTTAATATCTACATTAGAGAAATTATAAATCATAATGATGATAGCAAGGAGAGCATGAAATTTCACACCTAGAATTGGCATGCACAGGTCAATGGCATAATTGAAATGTGCCATGAATATTTTATAGGATGCATAAGGTTGAGTGCCAAGGTCGATAAAGGAAGGCCACAAAACCAATTTATTATTTCATTTTGCTAAATTTTCTGAACAGAGGAATGCATATAATTTTTTTCCAAGCACTGGAAAATCATTTTCCAGAGCCTACAGGAAACAATTTATATCCATTCCTCTATTCTGCTCGAAAAACTCCAGGGGTTTCTCTGCTCTGCTTTGTTATATTCTTAGAATTGAGGTTACAACTGGATTGATCTCAAGAGTTGTTAACCTGAAATTATAAAAGTACTAATGAAATTTTCCAAAAATATACGACTTCAAAAAAGAAAAGAAAAGAAGATAAATAAATAAATAAAATTTAAAATAAATAAATAATAAATAAATAAATTCCTATCTTATTTTAAGAGTGTTAAGATTTTTGAAATATATCAATTAAGATTAGATGTAACTTGAATAGTTGTGAATAATATTGTTACCCTTTTCACCTAAGTTCAAATCCTTCTTCCCTTCTTGCTACTCTATTTCTCCTAGGATTGCAGAAACGGATGCCCTCAACCCTGACACTCTTGGTCAACATCATTAGGACTTGCATCAGTCCCTTCACAATCATTGATGAGAGCATGTAGGCTTCTTCTCACTCTTCCTCTACTTTTTATGTTGACGTGAAGCTAGTGCCTTATCCTTCATAGGGTTTACTAGGTCTTGTGCTTATCTTTATTTTCTTATCAATTATATCTCTTGTATTTTGATAATATTTGAGCTCTAGGAGTGTTTTGGAAAATCCTATGTGTTTTGGAAACTACCACTGTTTAGTGGACGCTGATTGTAATCTCTATTCCTATTGACCTATCAATTGGTCATTTGTGGACATTAATAAAATTATCTTATATATCAAAAAAATGTCAATTTCCATCATTAACAAAACTTATTTTTAATGTTGATGTTGGCAAATTGGTTACAGTATGCATCATATTTATTGATGCAAACAATGTGGACTTGTATTCGATATTGTTCAAATTTATTTTCTGGACAACAAGTCTTTGTTTGGCTTCAGAATTCAAATTATAAATGCATTAACTTGGAATTAATCTTCCTTTAATCAATGTGAATGCATCTTTTTCTCTTTGAAAGCGCCCTATTTTAAGTGTAAAAGCTACAGTATTTGATATGAAAGTGGGATGGACAAACCATCATGCCTCTAGTAACAGGTGAAGGAATGGCTGCGATTCTTGTGATCGATCGGTGCTTACGACCTTACTTGAGGATTTTGATGACTACTTCTACTGTCACTTCCTTGTAAGATGAATCTCGTAGATGTTTGACTTATAAAATTGAATATCATTCTTTAAAATTTAGGTTTATGGATTCGACTTAATGCTATATAGGTCCCTTACAAATATTTTTACTAATAGTAAGATTCCCTTTTGTCTTCAATGCACTTCTAATGCTTTTCCTGCTTCAAAATTTATATCTTTTGATTGAAAAATTGAGGTGCAAGCTATTTTCTTGTGAAATATTTCACGATTGGCTACTTGTAAATTATGGTGTATATTTTTATGTGGTTGTTAATATTTCAACATAGCACCAAATAATACATTGTTAGGGAAAATGTATTAATCACACTTTTCTCAGGTTTCTATTTTCTCTTTCGACTCCCTATGATCAAGTTCAAAAAGTTTTTCTGCAAGAATCCTAAGCTTCTGAGAACTATTAATGTTGAGAATAGAGTTTCCATGTACACCTTTGATAATTAGTTTCCTTTCACTCATGAAACCCAAGCAGGATTTCAAGAAATTTTTTACATTGTCGAAGATTCACTCAATACCAACGCAAGTAGAAGTGAAATATCAAAGAAACATGATGACATATTTAGTGATTCAAAATTGTTATGATTGATTAGTGAAGATGAGGTACACTTCAGATTTTTATGCCACTTTGATTACTTAAACTATCAATTCATAATGATCTGGTTTACTTTCGCATAACAGAACTTGTCCTTGCACCATAATTCCTATTGCCCAACTTGCTAAATACTGGGTCTGATGAGTGCCTTAAAAGATGGTATTTGCTCATTCATCACATTGAACTCATTTGCTGTATTTGTTGTTGTTACTAGTTAGTGAAAATTTTGAAGCAGGTAAAATATCTGTTTTAGATGAGGGCTAGTTTTCCTAAGGTTCTTTGGAGACTTATGTGTGGAAAAATGATATTTTGAAAGGGGAATTGGGGGTATGTTAGAGTACACACATCAAATTATATTCATATGTGCATGTGTATATTTATTTTTGAAAGAATGGGTCAAGTTTGTTTAACCTAATGCCTGGAAGGCTATTAATGGACCAAAGGCCCATAATTGTTTCCTTGCAGAGCAATCCTCTTCTTCCTCAGAATTTTTGGTGGAAGCAGGATATACTTCCATCCTTGCTGTTGGTAACCCCAAGGGACTCTATTGGATATGAACCTGTGACCCCCCATTGGTAGCATGTCTTTAGTGGATGGTCCAACTTATTAAGCTAACCCTTGTGGCTATATTTTTTTCCTAAGAAAAAAAACGTATTTTTATTGAAGTTGAGCGAAAATACAATTTTGACATGTTGAAGGCACCAAGTCCATATATCTAAGTTTGTGTAAAGATACACACACAAAACATATTCAACAGTGAATGGTCACACTCTCTGTCTTTGTCAAGAAAGATATCTTGATTTACCAGTAGACCAAAACTTGCTTGACACAAGTTTTTGTTTTCGAAAAATGCTTCTTTTAAATTGTACAAAGCAGACCAAAACTTGCTTGACCTAGTTAACTCTAAATTAAGTTAAACAAGCTTTTCTTTTCGAAAAATGCTTTTTTTAAATTGTACAAAGCACATAACCAAAACCCGTGTGGCAGATGGGCTGCCAGAAGACAAAATGAGGCATAAATAAAAATTCTATTCTAAAGCAATGCCTTGAATATTAAAAAACTTCACCTTACCAAATAGGGAGAATCAAAGACTTAGAAACCATAATTAGATTACCAGGCTATTCTTTCCTTTACAAAGACCCAAGAGTAACCCATGGGTTGCTACATCCATTAAACCAGAACTTGTAACAAATATAAAATCTCTAATATAGTGCCTTGAAGTGTGTTGAGGAAGACATCATCCCGTAGCCAAAAGAAACCTTGCTCCACACTGTTGTGGGGACAATCACTCATCTTGCAATCTCTAACCGTACAGCAAGTTGCTCACCCATTAACAGATCCCATTTGGTAAAAATGAGTGTCATAGGCCAGACATTATTACATTACCATACTTCCTTGAATGCCCAATACATCTACTTTGAGTTGTTTTGGAACTAGATAGAAACTAAGAACTATAAATTCACATTTTAAAGAGAGACCAATGCCAGATCGAGTGGGTGATGGAGAAAGATGGAAGGAAAGAAAATCAACTAGGTAATCCATATGATTATGTCTTGCTAATTAGAAGCCCTAAAAGCTGAGAACATAAGAAAGGAGATATTGATGCATAAATCTTGACAGGGAGAAAACTCACAAACTAGATGAACTGGCTTTCACTAGACATAGGTGCTGGTGCATATTTATGGTAAAATCAAGTCAAATCCGCCCCAAAGGAACTGAGGGGATGTAGCATGAATGTTGTTGCTCAAGGCCTTCATGAACTTCATGAATGAGAGGCACCTTCTATCGATTGCAAATACACATGCGATTAACTCACCTGGACGAATTCAGGCTTCATGGAAAATGGTAGTCGGGCTCTCGGAACAGGATCGCGCAGATCAGGGGAAAATGGAAATGGTAGTCGAGCGCTGGGGAACTGGATCTTGGATTTTACAATAAGAATATGCGCGAAAGTAATTTAAATTTTAAATCAAGAGCGGAGGGGAGGCAGAGAGCAGTGTAGCGGAGCAAGGAGAGTGTGGCCCACCTACTGAGTCGGAACCCTAATACCAGCGGGGCGCTAGCTAGAGCTGCCCATCATCTGAAGAGTCGCCAAACGACAGCTCCATTTCATCTGATAGTAAACTGCTCCAATCCATTTATTCTTCTCCTTAAAATAATCGGTAAACAACCATCACTGCCCGAAGTAGCGTGCATTGACCACACTAGCACGCCGAATGAATGATTTCAGAGCACATGTTTTACGCAGTCCCCTCTTTCTATATAAAAAATAGTGTAACAGAGACACAATAAATATGTATATATATAGACACGTATATCAGAGAAGTAAAGAGATAGCCTATGAAAAGAATTGAAACACTCAAACAATAACTGGAGCAGAGAATTACTCTTCAGAATATTACGAATAGATAAATAGGAATACATTGGAAACATCAGCAATAAATGACTGAAGTAAACTGAAGCAAATTGAAGTAACACTAAACTGCCTATGACACCTAGCAGACAAGAAATTAACTGAACTGAACCTAACGGACAGTGAGATTAATATCTCAACATCCCCTCCTTCTCAACTGTTACAAGTGGAGGCACTAACAATGCCTAATTTCTCTCTTTGAAATTCAAATACATTCTTTCCCAATGGCTTGGTGAAAATATCTGCAAGCTGGTCTTTGGAACCACAAAAAGAAAGTGTGATGTCCCCATCATTGACAAGTTCACGAATGAAATGAAAACGTGTGTCAATGTGCTTGCTCTTTTTGTGAAAAACATGATTTTTTGATAAAGAAATTGCTGAATTGTTATCACAGTAAATTGGAGTTGGCTCCTTTTGAATATCTGAAATGTCTTTCAATAATCTTCTCAACCACACTGCTTGACAAGCTGCTGAATTTGCTGCTACATATTCGGCCTCTGCAGAAGATATTGAAACGATTGACTGTTTCTTGGATGCCCATGAAATCAGATTTGTCCCAAGATGAAAAACATACCCTGAGGTACTTTTGCGACCATCTAAACTCCCTGCATAATCACTGTCTGTATAACCTGAAAGTGAAAAATTTTCAGAATGTGTATAAAACAAACCATAGTCTATGGTCCCTGCAATATACCTTAAGATCCTTTTTGCAACCTGCCAATGAGTAAGCTTTGGAGATTGCATAAACCTGGAGACAAAACTTGCTGCAAACATAATATCTGGTCTAGTTGCAGTTAGATACAACAAACTACCAACTAGGCTTTTATACAATGTGGGATCAACTGATGGTGCTACATCTTCTTTGCTGAGTTTGGTACCTTGAGCAATTGGTGTATCAGCTGGTTTGCAATTGGTCATTCTGAACTTCTGAATGATATCAGTGGCATATTTTTGTTGACCAACAAAAATGCCATTATCAGATTGGTGAATTTCAATTCCTACGAAATATTTCATGACTCCTAGATCTGTCATATCAAACTCTGTTTGCATTGCTGCTTTGAAATCTTCTAACATCATATTTCCTGTATAAAGAAGATCATCTACATAAAGGCATACAATAAGAATTTTACCTTCATGAGATTTGGTATACAAAGTGGGTTCATGGCTGCTTCTGGAAAAACCACTTTTGATGAGAGAGGTGTCGATGCGACTGTACCAAGCTCTTGGAGCTTGTTTCAAACCATATAAAGCTTTCTTCAATCTATATACTTTATGCTCTTGTCCTTTTACTTCAAAACCTGGAGGCTGCTCTACATAAACTTCTTCCTGTAATACACCATTTAGAAAGGCAGATTTTACATCAAGCTGATAGACTTTCCATTTGTGTTGAGCTGCGGTGGACAAAATGGTTCTGACAGTGTCTAACCTTGCTACCGGAGCAAATGTTTCACCATAGTCGACACCAAACTGTTGTGAGAATCCTTTGGCAACCAGCCTTGCCTTATGTTTCTCAACTTTCCCTTTTTCATTTAGCTTGGTCTTATATACCCATTTTACACCAATTTTTGTTTTGTCTCTTGGGAGATCAGCTAATTCCCAAGTCTGATTCTTCTCTATGGCAGCAATTTCTTGGTTCATTGCTTCGACCCAATGCTTTTCTTTGACTGCTTCTTCAAAATAAGTTGGCTGAGTTGAAAAGAATGAAAACATATTCTGTTGTTCAGATTCATGTTCCTGTTCATATATCTCTCTGATACTTCTTGTTTTCTGTCCCTCTTCTGAAGATGTTTGATCACTGGCTGAATCAGTGCTTGATGATGTTCCACTTTCATAATGTTCTGGTTGTTCTTGAACCTGCAATCTTGGAGTCTGTGGTAGATAAAAAGGTTGATTTGAAGTTTCATCTACATGGTCAAACCAAGATTTATTTTCAAAAAATTTCACATCTCTGCTTATAATGAACTTTTTTGAAATGGGATTATAAAGTCTATAGGCTTTCGACTTCTCACTATAACCTACAAATATGCATTTCTCACTTCTGTCATCAAGCTTTTTTCTGAGTTTTTCAGGAACATGAGAAAAAGCTACTGATCCAAAAATTTTAAAGTGCGACACATTTACCTTGTTTCCATCCAATGCTTCTTGAGGTATTTTTTCTTGTAGGCTGGATGTTGGAGATCTGTTAAGAACATACATTCCTGTCGACACTGCTTCAGCCCAATAGTTATTTTTCAACTTCTTCTCCTGTAGCATGCATCTTGCCATGTTCATGATCGACTGATTCTTTCTTTCTGCTACTCCATTTTGCTGTGGAGTGTATCTGGTTGTGTACTGCATCAGTATACCTTGTTGTCGACAAAATGTTTTGAATTCATTTGAAGTGTATTCTCCTCCTCTGTCTGATCTGAGTACTTTCACGAGTTTTCCACTCTGTTTTTCTGCTTCTGCCTTGAACTCCAAAAATCTAGAGAAGGTATCTGATTTGTTTTTAAAAAAATACACCCATATTTTCCTGCTGAAGTCATCAATAAAAGTCAGAAAGTAGAAACTACCACCAATGGACAATGTCTGCATTGGACCACAGATGTCAGTATGGACAAGTTGCAAAGGCTCTTTCACCCTTGAGGTCGATGAGGGAAAACTATCTCTTTTATGCTTGGATAAGACACAAACTTCACAATTACAGACTGTTTCACTGATAGTAGGTAGACCAATGACTATAGATTTCTTTTGAAGCAGACTGAGACTCTTGACTGGAATGTGACCATACCTAGAATGCCATAGATGAGTTTCATCTATTTTTGATATATTGTGGACTAAAGATTGGTTGGTATTTTGGCTTCTAAGGGTCAATGGAAACATCCTACTCTTGGTCTTTTCAACTTTTGCTATCAACGTTTTATGAGGATCTTTGTCATAAATATAGCAGGTGTTATTTTGAAACAATACATCATAGCCATGCTCCATTAACTGTCCTACACTAAGGAGGTTATGTTTGAGCTGTGGAACATAATAAACATCAGGGATGTATTTTCTTTGATTCTGATTAGTAAGAATAGGAACAGTACCTTTTCCTTCAGCTTTAATACTTGTATGATCTCCAAGAGTTATCTCTGATGTTATGGAAGCATCTAGAGAAGAAAGAAGTCTCTTATTTCCTGTCATGTGATTCCTGCATCCACTGTCGAGCAACCAAAGGTCTTCACTTTGTTTGTCTTCTGAGAGATGGCATGAAAGAAACATGGTCTCTGAGGATTCTCCTTCACTATTGGAGAAATTGATATAGCCTCTGTGGTGATCTGACTGTTTCTTTCTACAGTCGTCTTCGTAGTGGCCAAAATTTTTACAGTAGAAACATTGAACACTCGATCTGTTCCATGACCTTCCTCTCTGATTTCGGTTTTGAGGAGGTCTCCATTGCTCTGTTGCATGATGATGATGATCAGATCTGCCATTGCCTCGACCTCTGCCTCGCCTGTTGCCGCCTCTGTATCCTCTGCCTCTGCCTCTGTCAAATGAGAGGTGTGCTCTGAAGGCTTGTTCCGTGGAATCTTCTGTCAAATTCAGTCTTGATTCATGTGCCAAAAGTGATCCAATCAACTGTTCTACTGAGAAGGTTTTAAAATCTTTGGATTCCAAAATGGCTGTGACAATCATGTCATATTTCTTCGGTAGACTCCGAAGAACTTTTTCAACAAATTTCTAATCTGTAATGGTTTCCCCAATGAGTTTGATTTGATTCACTATTCCCATGACTCTAGTCATGAACTGATCCACATTCTCAGTGTCAGCCATCTTTAGGGTTTCAAACTGAGTTCTCAATGTTTGCAATTTAACGGTTTTTACTATATCATTTCCTTGATATGCAGCTTGCAAAATATCCCAACATTCTTTTGCTGTTGTCGCACCAGTTATTTTGTCAAAAATTGAGTCATCGACTGAATTTTGTATCCAGCATTTGGCTCTGTGCTCCTTCTTTCTGAGTTCAATAGCTGCAGTTCTCTGATTATTGGTCATGGCTGCCAATGCTTCCTGGGTTGGCTCTACATAGGCAGTCAAAAGCGTGTCCCAACAATCTTGTGCTTGTAAAAAATTCTTCATTCTTAAATTCCAGAATTCATAATTTTTGCCAATCAGCATTGGTGTCTATGGCAAAGAAATTGAAGAGGCCATTATTTCTTCAAATGCGCCTTTTGCAACTCTCATCTTAAATTTTTTATATCTCTTTTAAGGATTTAAAAGATTCCCTTAAAACCCTTTTTTTAAATTTCCTCTTAAAAAAAACTTCTTCCTTAAAAAAACTTCACCTTCACCAAATGGTTTAATAAAAAACTCTTTATAAAAAGGCTTTTACCTTTTTAAACTCACTATCACCACACGTTTTATGCCTTCCACTTGTTTTAAAATCAACACATCGAAAATATGAGATGGTTTCCTTTTAGATCTGCGATTTGAAAATCAGCGTTGACATAGTACCTTAATTAAATACGCGATTTTTAAATATTTTTAATAACGTAACCGTACCTTAGCAGGATGCGTAAAATTTTCGGTGGGTGTTGGCGCGATCCCGATTGGCTTGATCGCGCCTTTCTCTTCTACCAAACCTGGGTACTCTTTCTGTGGTTGGTATATCAGGATTTGGTGCACGTTATCTGCTCTAGGTATTGGTGCTTTTTTTTGTATTTGACAAGTTCCATACTGCCTACAATGTTAGTACCGGATGGTCATGATGCTGACATTTTGATATGGTATGACGGTCAGCATTATTTTTGACGGATCTCTAGCCCTCACGATTAATGATTTTGTTTTGGATGTTCTCGATTCTCTGAGATATTTTTGGAATCTATGTATGTCGAATGTCTGTTGCAAACTTTTTCTTATCTACCTGGGTCTTTTTCTATTAGCTGACAGGGCAATTTTGGATACATCTCAGTAAAAAAATATATACATTTGGATCATCTATGGGCTTTTAACAAGTCCCTGTAGGTTTTTTGGGATTATTACCTTAATTAGGTTACGTACTAATAGGGTATCAAAGCTTATAGTACTCGTTATCCAAGTAATCATAGCTATAAATTATGGGAGTACTGCTACTAATAAAGAAGGGCATTTAGAATAGCTAGCATGTTAACATAGTGTGATCTGAGTAGAAGGTTACTACTATACCAATATGAACATAAGGTATGAGCTTTACCCTATAGATATGATATTACTATCAGCTTAACTAATGAACCGTACTGAGTATTCATAATGAAACATACCCTTTATATAACTAACAAAGAGCTCTATTATGGATATACAGTTACCCCATGAGCACTAATGATACTTGTACCTTATGGAAGCCTAGAACACCTAATATGATAGCATTGGTTTCAACTTCCATTACTCGTACTTGTTATACTATGAGCTTGAAGATAGCTCCAGAACTATGTCCTTACTACTATGAGATCAGTATTAACCTAAGTAATCAATGTAGAATGAGCTTTCATGTACTCTTATCAGTATTAACACCATGGCTTTAACTCTTACTATCATACAAGAGCTATGATAAATGAGCACACTATCTCTAAGAAGTAAAGAGCAAACACACTTACTGTATAGATACAACATAGAACACTAGTAACAATGAGCTTACACAGAATAGAGATCCGTGTCATTTACATAATAAGTGGAATCATTACACTAATTACAGGTAGTTATGAAGCTGTAATCAATACTATTAGTTACAGTGTTTATGTAATCAAGCATGCTAGATTCATCATCAATACTTACACTACTTATTCTATTTCATCTACGTATCCTATTGAATATGTAGTGACTTATGATCCACTATTACAAGACTAGCTTATACATGGTGTTCAAAGTTGCATAGATAGTGATATACCTTTGTTTCAATAGCTTGCATCATATTACTACGAGTAACCCATTACGGACATCAACTAGCTTAAATATGGGATACCACTAGTTATGAAACAGCTTGCTTTTCCTCTATACATTAGCTATGGTTATCTATTACCCTTTTTTATTTCAACTAATATGGCACTAATACTAGTTACAGATTGGATGGTATTATCTCTGCCTTATTTTCTCCATACTGTGCGAAGATTTACTGTATGAGCATATCATAGATATGGGAATATAAGGAAATGAACAGTGCATATATGAGGAAAATCAAAGAGATCAACAAGGATAAGAGATATGAGCTCTGTTGTGACAAGGGTGAATCTTGTTTCCATAACTATTACCATTGAATAGGATTAACTATGCATAATACTAGTATTCCTTAAAGGGTTACTATGTGAACTCTAAACATAGGTCAATACTAGTCACATTAACCATACGGAAAGGTTTTCTATCCTTAGCATGTTGAGTCATAAGGGCCTGTAATACTGATCTCTTCTTTATTAGGGATAGTTATAAGTAATAAGAATGTGAATCCTTATATGATATCCATGGATTTATAAGCCTGAATATGTGTAATAGTGAGAACATAGCATATCAATATGATTACAGTATTGAACCAAGCTTTACACTAAGCTTAAGCTCCTGTTTTAGTGTAATAAAATCATTAGACCAATAGAGCATAGACATACACCAAATGTAATCAGTGTTACTTATTAGGTAAATAGTGATGATCCAACATACCCGACGAACGAAGAGCACGGCCGTGACGAACACCAGCGTGGCGACGAGGAGCAGCGACGACGAGGAGAAACAGTGACAGGGACACCAGCGTGGCGACGAGGTGCAACAGCGACAGAGAAAAAACACGAGAACAATGAAATCAGTAAACCACAATACTTCGCGGGCGATTTATTTATAGCAAATAGTTCGGCCGAACTATTTTAAATGTAAAAGTTCGGCTGAACTAACAGTTCGGCCAAAATTTTATATAAGTTCGGCCGAACTTTAGTTGCCAGTTTTCCAATCTTCGGCAAAAATTTTGTTTGCCCGCGCCGTCAGTAAGTCGTCAGTCTAAATGGAATCACGAGTTCGGCCAAACTTTAAAAACAATTTCGGCCAATCTATTACATAGTTCGGCCGAACTATTGCCGAAAAAAATTTCAACCCCCGATTCTCACAAAAGTGTAACCCAGCTTCATGTTTCCGCCCCTAACCTATTATCATTAGATGGACCCAAGTACATCATGTAAGATCAATTTTACTCCAAGTAAAATTTCTTTGACTATGAAAATAACTTAGTAAACCACCTTTATTAAGTTGTTTATGGTCTAAATAGGAAACCCATAAGGAAATATTAAATAAATGTACATTTGTTTGATTTTTCTCAAGAAATAATTAGTTAAACAGTAGTTTAATTAATATTTCTGGTTATATTTAACCCAAAACAAGGAAATTAATTAGATAAATCATTATTTATCTTATTATTTTCTAAGAATAATTGTTTAAATCTTATTTAAATAATATTCTTTGTTAAATATGACTAATTCACTCTTAAATAATTAAATAAATCATTATTTATTTGATTATTACTCAACCATATCCTTAAAATGATAAATAAATCATTTATTTATTTATTATTACTTAATCACATCCTTAAAATGATAAATAAATCATTTGTTTATTTATTATTTACAAATAAGGGGATTTGACTCAAGTCAAATTCCTTTTCCCTCCAACAAATATAATAAAATATTCCATAAAATTTGGATCTAGATTTGGTTAATAATATTTTAATTATGCACCAATCTTTAGACTAACTCGATATTTTGTTATAAATAGAAGGGTTTTCCCATTCATTTGTCACCTTTTTTTGCCTAAAGATCATTATGGATCTCAACACTTGGTCTAGCTATTGATCCATAATCATAGCCATACTTTTCCATTTTTTGTCCGGGTTTTCTACACCATCAAGAGAGAGAAGTTATAAATCTGAATTGTTGAGGACTCACAAGAACCCATCCCATTGAGGAGAACAGGGAACACCCTCTTGTGTTTTCCTCCCAGGTGCCATTAATAAAATTATTCATTGGATATATCCTTGTCTCGTCTATTGGATCTATGGAGTAAATCTTATTTTTCTACTGTTTAATGTCTTCTAATGCATAGATCTAGATTTTTGCAGCATTTCTCTTGATCATCTAATTGCAAATTTGAAGATATTAGCAGTCATTTCTGTTATTAGGGCTATAAGTTATGCGTAGCTAAAGTGGTATTTTTTCATACACTTCAAATAAAGTTTCATACTAACAGCCATCACACTTGTAATGTATAAAAAGATTCTTTGTTATGATTTGAGAGCTGAGTCCTCAAGCTTGAACTTCTCTTCTCTTCAGCTTACACACATAAACTTGCACACAATTAAATTATCCTTGCACAAATACCAAAACCAATAGCTAATTTTCTATCTAACCTTGGAAAACCATCTCAGGGCTAAAGTGAGCTAAACTGTGCTATGATACCAACTGGATCTAAATATGGGAAAACTAGTCTTGATGTGCTAGCTCCCTCACCAGTATTAAATAAAAGTGTGCTTAAGGATCGTCTCAATTGACAAGTTATGAGAGGGTTTATGTGTCAAGCTTGTGTGTCTTTTAGGAGCAATTCATTAAATAAATTAGTTGTTAAAAACACATGTACAACAAGTAAATTGCAGAGAAATAATATACATAAAACACATAACACAGAGCTGATGATAGATTTCACCCCTCCTGGGCTACATCTCCATGGACCTGCTTCAATGGTTTGACCCTCTTTGGATTAATGGTCAATTATTTGATTACATGCACCTATAATACTCCAATGGTTCTGCAACCTACTCCATTAGATTCGGAAGACCCAAAAACCCCTAGGTAGCATCTTCTGGCTCTGTAAATGGTCTTCAGGTGATCTAGACATGACCTCCTCTCCTAGTGGCACTGGGCTTATTTAATCTTCAAAGTGGAAAAATCACTTACATAAATGCTCATATGCCTTTGCAACCTAAACCATCATGCTCAGAGCATCAAAATCATCTAGCATTGATACTTTCTGAGCCACATTTTGTTGAAATATGCTCCAGTTATGGCCTAATCAATGTTGGCCTACGAAACCTCCACTAAGTCTAGAGAAAATCCAGTTAACTCCGCCACATTTGGGAGTTTCACCAAAAATGGTGGACTCTGCCAGTTAGTGCTAATCCGCACTTAAGTTAAACTAGATATTAATTAAATTTAAGTGCGCATTTAAGTGAGGTTTAGTGCTCTAAGTGCGTTTAACCAAAATCTGAATTAAAGTTGGATTAACGCATTTTAAAACAAGGTTAACAGTTAATTAAACTCATATTTAATTCTAATTCCACATTAGCATAAGCCATACACCATAGGTCACAGTTGCATGGTCCGGTGCGTTGGGGATGGCCCCACGGGGTTGGCCCCCATACCTTCACCATACAACATATTTGAACCTCAAATAAATTCTACGTCTGTTATATAATAAGATCCAATGCATAGTGTGGTTGGTAAGGCTTGTGCGTAGCGTGGGGGAGGTCACGGGGTCGAGCCCGACCCCCGCCCTAAATTTTTATCCACCACATATAAACTTCAACCTTGCCATAGCCAATCATTTGGCCTCTGAGAGGGGCACGTGGCAGCCTCTGGGCTAACCACGTGTCCTCATCTGATTGGTTCTTCAAAAACTAGCCAGAAACTTCCATGTGCCCAAAAAATCAGGCCACCCACAAATTGACACTTGTCAGCATGCTATTGGCCAGTGAAAAACCATAAATTTGACCCCTTTGACCCTGTTTGACCCTTTTTTTTAGATTCGTCCATTTGGTTAAGCAGACAGCAGGCTCTAACTTTCACATACAGACTCTGTTTTGAGCGAAACAAAGTGCATTGGATTCCTGACGACGATACTGATCCATTTGTTTTAGCTTGGAATGATTTTGAGCACTTTGAATTTTTAGCAAATTTTTGCCCGCAATTCAATTTCTGATGAGTAACTATGTTTCTATTGTAGTTTTTTCAAAATTTATATAAAAAAATGAATAATAGTCATGCTTTTTTACTAATTTATGTTTTATTTTGATTCATGAATATTTTTGTTGATCATCTTTTTTTTACTAGATGGTTATTTCCTTAAATCCAATTTCCATGTCTATTTTAGGGTATATATATCTTCCAATGATTCTTAATTTACTTCATGGCTATGCAGCTTGAGCTTTCATGCAAAATAAATTAGTTTCATTTTCTAGTATCTATTTTAAAAGAAAAATTTGTTTCAACTAGGGCTTTCAATTTGATCTTGTATTATTCTGTAAAAAATATATTGCATTGGGTTTGAACCAAAAAGTAGACAGGTGAAGTGTAATAAGAATGTATATGAAAAAAAATCAGTAGCCATAGTCATTTGAATTAGACTTTGCAACTCTTAAATATAAAGATTCAAATTTTAATCTGCACTACTTAAATCTAAGGATTCAAACCCATTGTAATCATATTGTCACAATTTTTACTCTTGTAAAAGCTCAAGTGTCCATCACATCAAGTAATTGGGAATGGAATATACTGAGATGGAGAAAATTCTTTTAAATAGCCATGAAATCAAATCATTTGGAACCTAGTATTTAATAGTAATTTTCAACGTTTGTCAAAAAAGTTATGACATTTATTTTTAAAACTATTTTAGTACCAATTCACCTAGGGATAACACTACTCTTTGCATAGAAATTTCAGCCCAAGAAAATGAAAAGTATTTTCCTTCTAATAAAAACTATATTTATATTGTCCATAAGAGCACATTATGATATATGCATACAAGGCAATATCATACCCTAAATATTTCTATTTTCTACCAGGATAGCTAAAACATGTATTCAAAAACCTAAGTGACTAATTGTTTTGTAAGGCATGGTAAAATTACAAGATCTATAGTTGTTGCAATATTCGAGATCTCTTAAAGTCACACATGCCATAAGGCTATAATTCACAAAGTACCCAAATTTTTATAGAAAGCAAAATTGTGATAAAATGTTGCTTACTGTTGAAAATATCAAACAAGTTGCAGAACCAAAACAATCCAAGACCATATATAAAAGAATAGAAAATATGAAAACTTGTGATACACAGAAAGATTGACAAAATAAAATAACATAAGAAAAAATTAAAACTCTTTGTACATGCATTTCAAGATGAATTAAAGAACCCAAGATGTTTATGAGACCTATTTTAGAAGAAAACTCAAAAAATTATAATGGCATACTCATATCAATACTTACTATCAATAAAGAATTTGATGTTTTGCAATGATAATGGCATTAACTGCAATTTCACAGTTGTTTTGCAATGATAATGGCATTAATTGCGATTTCACAGTCGAACAAAAGCAAAATTTGCATCCAAACAATTAGGAAATTTGTTTAGATTCTAAAATTGTTGTTGGACATAATTGCCTCAACAAACGATGTAGTATAAGCATGGAATTAATTTGTCTCTCGAAGCTTCTTCTGTTTTTCATGCTGTTTTGAATATATGAACACAATATTATTATTTTTTGTATCTTTAAAAACATTATATAAATTACAGAAAATTGTTTATGTTCAAACATGAAAATCCTGCCTCTTTTAATTTCCTACTAAGATAAGGACTTGCATATATTTTTGGTGGGTAGTAACCACTACGAATTTTGCACACTTGTACTTTTAAGAAAACTTAATTGTTCCCATTAATTTTTTATGCAAATATTTGTTTAAATTATGGTGGACACTAAATGATAGTAAATAGGTTATTGAAGTGAGTATGAGTTGTTTTCAAGGATTTTAATTTTAGGTGGTTTTCCTTTGAAACATAAGAATGAAAAATCATTTCACAAATAGTTAAAAATCATGGCATAAATATTGCAACTACATCCAAAACTTATGGAAAAATAATTTTATGTAAGACTTTCAAAGTTATGGTCTAATCAAATGTTTGATTTTTTTTTTCAACAATATTGAAAATTAAATATTTGACTAAAGTAGTAGTGGTCAAGAGACAAAATAGATTGTTAGAATCTTGCCTTGGCATGGACTAATAAATATCAAATATTCTTAGTTTTTAAATAGTATTTGTTACAATACCATGGGCTAATACAATGACTTGCCAATAAGATATGCCCAAAAAACCATTAGGAAATTCATATGACATTTTTTATATGTCATTTTTTTTAATTAATCAATTTAATTAAAAAGATGAAAAAAACATAATTATTTTAAAAATAATCTTAACCTTAGTTTTATGTATATTATAATGAGTATTATAGAATATTTCATGAAAATTAAATCTTTATCCTCCACTTAATAATTTTAGATAATTAAATTAAAATTTTAAAAACTTTATTTTAAAATAATCACTTCTTCAAATAATTAATAAGCATACTAATTACACTTACGTATATTTGGACAATATATTAATGAAGATAATTTAATAAATATGATGATTAATTAGATATTTTATAACTAGATATTTTATATATATGTATGTATATTGCTATGTCTCACTATAAATAAATATTTTATCATTTTTTAATTTGTTATTAATTTAGATGGTAATTCTTTTTAGTACCGAGTGATTTGTAAATTCTCAAATCTAGTTAGTAATATATTTATTTTTTAATACTGAGTATTGAAACTTTGAAATAGCTTCTGATAATCTGACGATGATTCTGAAAGTTATTAATGAAGAGGAAGGCTACACAACCTACCTGTCGTTCAAATTTAATCATTTTCTTCGTTTCGTGGCAGATAGTCTGGCCACTGAATGCAATTGAAGTTTAATCCATCCAAATAAAAATGCGCGTACACCATCGTCCTGATACCATAGGCATGACGACTACCTAATCCTCTCGGCTCGCAAATACATTTGGAGTTGTCTTCCATTCGACTAAATGGAAGACATTCCGGACAATGGGACAGCTCTGGTCCCCGTTGTCCACCGTCGTCTGACTACCCCTGACCTCCCGTCCCACTGTCATCCGACTACCCCGACCTCCCAGTGGACCTCGCTCTCCCCCGCGTAGCCTGCCTCCGCCACCCCGCTCCGCTCATTCATTCTTTCACCTAATAGATTGAGAACAGAAAGGGCGAGGTTTACTTCTTGTCAATTTTTTCCAACCTGCAACTGTGTACCACCATCTGATGATTATTAATACATGAATTTGCAAGCTTTGTGTACGTCTTACCCACCGGAATTTGCCTCATATTTCCATTACTGTTGTGGATTGCGCTTTGATGACAAGCCAGATAATGCATACTTGAAGAGGATGTTTCGTGACTTGTTCATTCGAGAAGGTAAGAAATTTGGATTAGTTTTCTTCTAGTGTAAGATTCAATTTTTTCAAGGACATTCCAATTTTGATCCTCCATCCAGAGTCATTAATTTAAGACTAAATATAAGACATTAAATATAGTTATTCAATCTAAAGTCTTATGTTCAGGGAAAGTATTTTCAGTAGATTTTGATCCATGGCCTACATATAGTTTCTGGTCACTTCAACATGCTTATAACTCTCACTGCAATATTCTTGTACTGTGATATGTATTATTGCAGGTTTTAAGTCTGATTATATTTTTGACTGGACTATCTTGAAGTACCAAAGAACCAAAATTGCTGCTAGTCCTCGATCAAATGTAAGTTACTAAGTGAATCTGGTCTTGTAGCATGATCCTGATTTACAATATATACACTCTGTGGGATCCATAGTTGTTGTAGAATGAGCTTTATCAGGTAGAATATATACTATAATAGGTTAACCTGGAACCATAATGTATGAATAACCAAAGTTAAAGAACCCTCTTAAGGTTAAGATGAAATTGATTGGCTAATAGCCTAATTCTTCTTTGTAAGATATCCACAAGTGGGTTTAAGTATGTTTGGTTTACTGCATACTTAGGAGCAAGTTAGGTAGTTTGTAAATGGGATTATTTGTTATATTTAGAAGTAGCAGTACAAATTAAATCAACTTTTTTATAATATGTAATGATAATCTAAATTTCCTGCAACAACCTAACCTATTCTTGGAGCTGGAAAATCTGGTATAGCAACAGGTCTTCAGAAAGATTTTCACGTTTTCTTGTTGAATAAGCTTGACAATGTGTTTCATATTGTTGAGTTTGTTTTATTTGATTCTTTAAAGCCTTTTTGGGTGTTCTTGATTGAAACTTCTATTTTCTTTCTTTACATTTAGACCTTGGGTTCTGTGTATTTATGTATTCTAATGAAATTTGATAAGGCCGCACTTATCATATGCTGACATTCAAAATCAACATGATGTAACTTTGAGCATCTCGACTCTTTTTTAATTTCTTTTCAACCATAGTGCCCAAAAATGGTAGATAAGAAAAACATAAATTTTTTCTTCTTTTTCATCCAGTTCATCTATCTTAAAAACAATAATTTCTCACAATTGGAAGGATGAAAAATTGAAGAGTTATTAACAGTGTAAGTCATAATTTGAGTAGATTTATGTCAGTTTAAAAGGACATCAGCAGATTGCTTGACTGAGATAGCATGAATGCACACTGTGTTGTGTGTTCATGAAATTGTAAGTTAATCATATATAGGTGGGAATAAGACTTATTTTGATATGTGTATTCCGAGTTCGATAAATGACTGGTATCACGTTGAAAAGTAGACTTTGGTGATGGGGCATGTTTTATTGCTGGATAATTGGTTAATAAACTTCAAAGTTGCTAGGTGGTTAAAAGGAGGAATGTAATGTTAAACTTAATTATAGAGTAATTAATATAATTTTTGGTGGTTTATAGGTTCATGGTATTGTGATAAAATTTATTTAGAAGCTTAACTCCATTTTGAAGTACCTTGAGCTGTCTATTCTTTGGATGGTTTGACTAGTTTTTTTATGCAGGTTAGCAGAGGAATTATATTAAACAAAAATACAGGTAATTGTACATAAATTGAGTTCATTGAGATGTCACTTGAGAAATCAAACTAGTAGCAAGAAAAATATCTTTAGTCCATCTTGAATAACATGGAAAAGATAATTGTTTAAATGGATAAACACAAGCCTATATGAAAATGCTAATCTACTATACCTGGAATTGTTAAAAAAAAAAGACAAGGAACCTAAACTTGCTAAGAGGTATTGGAGGTGTGTTATTGATGCAGGGGCAATAGACACAACAAAATAATTTGTACATAATTAGTAGACATAGGGGGTCTTATGTATTTAAATTCTCATGTAATTATTAGTCTTTTGAATAAAAAAGCGAGGAATTGTAATGCTCTCTAACCATTTGAGAACATGAGAGAAAGATGATCAGTTAAGAATATGAAGAGATAAGCACTTTCAGTTGAGTCTAAATTTAGGATTTAGGAAGTTTAAGAGTTCAAGAGCTATGCAAAATAGTAAGAGTAGAAAGCCGCCGAATAGAAGACCTGGCCAAAACAAGGAGTTTTTATAAGTAATTCCAGTTGTGAATTTAAAAGGAATTGTTTCGCTATGATATGGGTATTGTTGAATTAACTCTGTGTAAATGAGCCCATGTGTCATTGAGAAAAATAGACTTTGGTTATCAATTGAGTTGATAAGAACAGGGGGGTGTTAAAAATCGATATGGAGTCTATATTTTGTGTTTGATGGAAAGCGTTTCTTAAGAGCTTATTCTGCAATTTGAAGCATAGTTTCAATTTAGTTAGAATGTTTGAACCTGCTTACATGTCTATAAGAATTGAGTGGTTCCCTTGTGAAGATTGACAGAACCGATTCATCTTTTATTGATCATATATAATAAATAAGCATTGAACTTAGTTGTAGTGGCAATGGCCTGCATAGAATGTATGTATTGCTGGATTAGAGACCAGTGGAGAACTGGTCCTATTGAGTGTTAAGTCGAATGATAGCGCAGTGAACTTGTGAACACAGTTGTAGTAATCAAATTCCAAGCAAAAGACCCTTGACTAAGGCACAGAGGGTTGAGTGAATCTGATTGGCATGGTGGAACAATTAAAACAGAGTTATGCTTTCATGGAGAAACGAATGTGAATGAAACTGTAAACAAGAGCGAAGGCAGGATTCGTTTAACAAAAGACAGAAACAGAACTATGAAAGATGGAGAAGATGGAACTGTGAAGGTGAAATAGTAAAGGGGGGTTCCGAAGAGCAAACCAGTAGTTTCGCGCGACTAAAAAGTGGTAAGTCGATTTTGGAAAAAAAAACGCAATTCGATTAGATGGAGGATGCGTGGCAAACAACGGTAATTGAAAACCGCTTATATCGCGTTATTTAGGAGAGTTAAAACCCTGCCGTGGAAAAAACACGATAAGCGTTATAGCCGTTCGATGTGCGGGGTGGATGATCCAACGACATTCACGTTGGGAGATGATCGAAGATTAAAGGCGAGGTACGTTAGTTGAACTGTGGGCCCAAATGTATTGTGGTTTAGTGTTAAAAACGTTAATATGGTTCGAAGTCGATAATTGTTATGAATGTGAATTGAATGTCTGGCGGTGAAATGAATATGTGAGACCCGAATGTGTGAGGTTTAATGTTAATAGGGTCGGAATTAATAATCAAAAGGATTATTTAATGAGCGCATATGGTTTACACAAAGGGTTAATACATTGATAATTATTCATTGAAGGTTGAGGCAGTGGAAACGAAGTTCATATTTCGGAATTAAAAATGTTAAGGGTCGAGCCTTGATTCAATAGCCATAAGAGTATTGACTAGGGGAAAGGTTTGAATTTGCATTATGACTTGGGTATTGGATGAAAATCAGTGTTGAGAAGGGGTTTTAAGATATGGTAGGTAAAGAAGAATTCCATATAAGAAGACTGAGGGGTCCCTATGAAATATGGTCTCTAACCATGGGCTGAAGTAGATATAAAATTTTCCGCATTAAATTTTTGAGTTGCTCAGATTTAAAATTATTGGGCATAAAATTTGAGTGCATTATTTGTATATGCATAGAGACATGTAGATCGTGGGTTTAAAATGAAATTGAAGTTTTATATTGAGAGTGTGAAAGCAGGTAGCTCGGGCATCAATTATCCTTGATTGTTTTCAGTATTACTGAATGCCAAGCCATGGACATTTTTAGCTAAGGCTATGAGTTTCACATCCATGGCTTTGAGTTGAAACTACATGTCATTAAACTGCAACATTATTTTATGGTATGCTTCATTTCATTCCATCAACACTTTACCAACTATGGTCTTTGAATTTTAGTGTAGGTCTATCATCTTGAGGTATTTGGTTTGCTAGGCATGAGTGTTGCCATCCCTCATCTCCTCATCAATAACCTTGTCATGGATGAATCCATGCTCCAATTGTGTTGCCTCCTCTGTGGATTCAATCTCTTCTTGAACATTTGGCTTAATTTGGCCCCAATACATCTCTACTACCATTGTGCCTTGTTGAGCTCAAGAATGAGCTGGTTGTCTCCCTCCATGTCAACCTTTCCAACCTTGCCTATCATGGGGCATAGTGAACAATTTTGTGAGTGGAGGCCACAAAGAAATGAACTCTGAAATGGGAACCCTCTAAGCATTGAACCCGAACATGGAAACTCTCATAGTTGTGGCGCAAAAATTCTCAATGTCATGGGTGGGCCATCACTCCAAAATTTTCTACCACCAAAACAAACATAAAAACACCTAAAATCCAACCACTAACAGTATAGGGAGTCCTCTAAATCAAGAACTCCTTCAACCCAAGCATTAATAGGACAACCAATGATCGGCAGACAAGTTGGTTATAGTGATGGGCAAAAAAATTCCAATAGAAAATCTAATATCTCTTAATGATAACAATCAAAATATTTAGTTATAGTGATTATAAAAATGTTCATCACTTATAGGATTTAGAGATTAGAAGCAAGTGAGATTTCTAACAAAATTAACTAAAAGACAATAGAGATTGCTAGCGACTAAAATGATAAAATGCAGCAAAAGCTCGTGCAATTTCTAACTATGTAATGAAAATGTAATTAAGTGAGAAAAATAAGTCAGTAAGTTAGTGATTGCTCCATTTTAAATAAGGAGCAGGATGCCTTGGAATAAAATTCCAAACTCCCTCAAGTGAAAATGTGACTTTATTAAATGAAGGTTACAGAAAGAAACCCCTAGAGATTGCTAGTAGTGATTTTAAAATGATAAAATGAAGAAAAAGTTCATGTGATTTCTAACTATGTAATGCAAATGCAAGTAAGTGAGCAAAATAAGTTAGTAAGTTAGTGATTGCTCCCTTTTAAATAAGGAGGGAGGTCTTGGAATCAAATTCCAAGCTCCCTCAAGTGAAAAGGTGACTTTATTAAATCAAGGTTACAAGAAAGAAACCCCTTGAGTAGCTCCATTTGACACTTTTAAGATTGCTTTAGAGCTACCATTCATTCCTAGAATCATCTTATGCTCATTCATTCTTTCACCTAAAAGATTGAGAACAGAAAGGGCGTAAGAAACTATACCTTTACCTGGTGAGTTAATCACGTATTTCATTTTGCTAAAAGTTATGAATAGAGGAATGCATATAATTTTTTTCCTGTAGGGGTTGGAAAATCATTTTCCAATGCCTACATGAAAAAAAATTATATGCATTCCTCTGTTCTAACTAGTTGAAACAAAGTGGTGGGTATCGTGCCTCTACAAATCGAAACCAAAATCCTGTGTCCATATAGGAAATAGTGGAATCATTCCGAGTATGCAATTAATTTTCCAACCTCTAAGAAGAGAAAGCTCAATTTCAATATCTACATTAGAGAAATAATAGATCATAATGATGATAGCAAGGAGAGCATGAAATTTCACATCTAGAATTGGCATGCACAGGTCAATGGCATAATTGAAATGTACCATGAATTTTTCATAGGATGCATAAGGTTGAGTGCCAAGGTTGATAAAGGAAGGCCACAAAACCAATTTATTATTTCATTTTGCTAAATTTTATGAATAGAGGAACGCATATAAATTTTTTCCTGTAGGCGCTAGAAAAATCATTTTCTAGCGCCTACAGGAAACAATATATATGCATTCTTCTGTTCTGCTCAAAAAAATCAAAGTGTGTTCTATTCTTAAAACTGAGATTACAACTGGCTTGATCTCAAGAGTTAAGTACTAATGAAATTTTCCAAAAATATATGACTTCAGCAAAAAAAATAAAAAATAAAAATAAAAATAAACTAACTAACTATACCTTTACCTGGTGAGTTAATCACGTATTTCATTTTGCTAAAAGTTACGAACAGAGGAATGCAAATAATTTTTTTCCTATAGGCATTGGAAAATCATTTTCCAGCACCTACACAAAAAAAATTATATGCATTCCTCTGTTCTATCCAGTTGAAACAAAGTGGTGGGTATCCTGCCTCTACAAATCGAAACCAAAATCCTATGTCCATATAGGAAATAGTGGAATCATTCTGATTATGCAATGAATATTCTAACCTCTAAGAAGAAAAAGCTCAATTTTAATATCTACATTAGAGAAATTATAGATCATAATGATGATAGAAAGGAGAGCATGAAATTTCACACCTAGAATTGGCATGCACAGGTCAATGGCATAATTGAAATGTGCCATGAATATTTCATAGGATGCATAAGGTTGAGTGCCAAGGTCGATAAAGGAAGGCCACAAAAGAAATTTATTATTTCATTTTGCTAAATTTTATGAACAAAGGAATGCATATAATTTTTTTCCTGTAGGCACTGGAAAATCATTTTCCAGCGCCTACAGGAAACAATTTATGTCCATTCCTCTATTCTGCTCGAAAAACTTTGGGTGTTTCTCTGCTCTGCTCTGTTCTATTCTTAGAACTGAGATTACAACTGCCTTGATCTCAAGAGTTGTTAACCTGAACTTATAATAGTACTAATGAAATTTTCCAAAAATATATGACTTCAAAAAAGAAAAGAAAAAAAGATAAACAAATAAATAAATAAATAACATTTAAAATAAATAAATAAATAATAAATAAATAAATTCATATCTTGTTTTAAGAGTGTTAAGATTTTTGAAGCATATCAATTGAGATTAGATATAACTTAAATAATTGTGAGTAATATTGTTACCCTTTTCACCTAAGTTCAAATCCCTCTTCCCTTCTTGCTGCTCTATTTCTCCTAGGATTGCACAAACGGGTGCCCTCAACCCTGACACTCTTGGTCAACATCATCAGGACTTGCATCAGTCCCTTCACAATCATTGATGAGAGCATGGAGGCTTCTTCTCACTCTTCCTCTACTTTTTATGTTGACGTGAAGCTAGTGCCTTATCCTTCATAGGGTTTACTAGATCTTGTGCTTATCTTTATTTTCTTATCAATTATATCTCTTGTATTTTGATAATATTTGAGCTCTAGGAGTGTTTTGGAACATCATATGTGTTTTGGAAATTCCCACTGTTTAGTGGACACTGATTGTAATCTCTATTCCTATTGACTTATCACTTGGTCATTTGTGAACATTAATAAAATTATCTTATTTATCAAAAAAATTATCTATTTTCATCATTAACAAAACTCTTTTTTAATATTGATGTTGGCAAATTGGTTACAAAACTCCTTTTTAATATTGATGTTGGAAAATTGGTTACAGTATGTAGCATATTTATTGCATATTTATTGATGCAAACAATGTGGACTTGTATTCGATATTGTTCAAATTTACTTTCTGGACAAGCAGTCTTTGTTTGGCTTCAGAATTCAAATTATAAATGCATTAACTTGAAATTAATATTCCTTTAACCAATGTGAATGCATCTTTTTCTCTTTGAAAGCGCCCTATTTTAAGTTTAAAAGCTACAGTATTTGATATGAAAGTGGGATGGACAAACCATCATGCCTCTGGTAACAGGTGAAGGAATGGCTGCGATTCCTGTGATCGATCAGTGCATTCAAGCACGACCTTACTTGAGGATTTTGATGACTACTTCTACTGTCATTTCTTTGTAAGATGAATCTCGTATATGTTTGACTTATAAAATTGAATATCATTCTTTAAAATTTAGGTTTATGGATTCGACTTAATGCTATATAGGTCCCTTCCAAATATTTTTACTAATAGTAAGATTCCCTTTTGTCTTCAATGCACTTCTAATGCTTTTCCTGCTTCAAAATTTATATCTTTTGATTGAAAAATTGAGGTGCAAGCTATTTTCTTGTGAAATATTTCACGATTGGCTACTTGTAAATTATGGTGTATATTTTTATGTGGTTGTTAATATTTCAACATAGCACCAAATAATACATTGTTAGGGAAAATGTATTAATCACACTTTTCTCGGGTTTCTATTTTCTCTTTCGACTCCATATGATCAAGTTCAAAAAGTTTTTCTGCAAGAATCCTAAGCTTCTGAGAACTATTAATGTTGAGAATAGAGTTTCCATGTACACCTTTGATAATTAGTTTCCTTTCACTCATGAAACCCAAGCAGGATTTCAAGAAAGTTTTTACATTGTCGAAGATTCACTCAATACCAACGCAAGTAGAAGTGAAATACCAAAGAAACATGATGACATATTTAGTGATTCAAAATTGTTATGATTGATCAGTGAAGATGAGGTACACTTCATATTTTTATGCCACTTTGATTACTTACTAATAACTATCAATTCATAATGATCTGGTTGACTTTCGCATAACTATCAATTCGTAATGATCTGGTTGACTTTCGCATAACCGACCTTGTCCTTGCACCATAATTCCTATTGCCCAACTTGCTAAATACTGGGTCTGATGAGTGCCTTAAAAGATGGTATTTGCTCATTCATCACATTGAACTCATTTGTTGTATTTGTTGTTGTTACTAGTTAGTGAAAATTTTGAAGCAGGTAAAATATATGTTTTAGATGAGGGCTAGTTTTCCTAAGGTGCTTTGGAGACTTATGTGTGGAAAAATGATATTTTGAAAGGGGAATTGGGGGTTTGTTAGAGTACACACATCAAATTATATTCATATGTGCGTGTGTATATTTATTTTTGAAAGAATGGGTCAAGTTTGTTTAACCTAATGCCTGGAAGGCTATTAATGGACCAAAGGCCCATAATTGTTTCCTTGCAGAGCACTCCTCTTCTTCCTCAGAATTTTTGGTGGAAGCAGGATATACTTCCATCCTTGTTGTTGGTAACTCCAAGGGACTCTATTGGATATGAACCTGTGACCCCCATTGGCAACATGCCTTTGGTGGATGGTCCAACTTATTAAGCTAACCCTTGTGGCTATATTTTTTTCCTGAGAAAAAATAACGTATTTTTATTGAAGTTGAGCGAAAATACAATTTTGACATGTTGAAGGCACCAAGTCCATATATCTAAATTTGTGTAAAGATACACACACAAAAAATATTCAACACTGAATGGCCACACTCTCTGTCTTTGTCAAGAAAGATATCTCGATTTACCAGTAGACCAAAACTTGCTTGACCTAGTTAAATCTAAATTAAGTTAAACAAGTTTTTGTTTTCGAAAAATGCTTCTTTTAAATTGTACAAAGCAGACCAAAACTTGCTTGACCTAGTTAACTCTAAATTAAGTTAAACTAGTTTTTGTTTTCGAAAAATGCTTTTTTTAAAATTGTACAAAGCACATAACCAAAACCCGTGTGGCAGATGGGCTGCCAGAAGACAAAGTGAGGCATAAATAAAAATTATATTCTAAAGCAATGCCTTGAATATTACAAAACTTCACCTTACCAAACAAGATATGGAGAATCAAAGACTTAGAAACCATAATTAGATTACCAGGCTATTCTTTCCTTTACAAAGACCCAGGAGTAACCCATGGGTGGCTACATCCATTAAATCGGAACTTGTAACAAATATAAAATCTCTAATATAGTGCCTTGAAGTGTGTTGAGGAAGACATGATCCCGTAGCCAAAAGAAACCTTGCTCCACACTGTTGTGGGGACAATCAGTCATCTTGCAATCTCTAACCCTACAGCAAGTTGCTCACCCATTAACAGATCCCATTTGGTAAAAATGAGTGTCATAGGCCAGACATTATCACATTACCACACTTCCTTGAATTCCCAATACATCTACTTTGAGTTGTTTTGGAACTAGATAGAAACTAAGAACTATAAATTCACATTTTAAAGAGAGACCAATGCCAGATCGAGTGGGTGATGGAGAAATATGGAAGGAAAGAAAATCAACTAGGTAATCCATATGATTATGTCTTGCTAATTAGAAGCCTTAAAAGCTGAGAACATAAGAAAGGAGATATTGATGCATAAATCTTGACAGGGAGAAAACTCACAAACTAGATGAACTGGCTTTCACTAGACATAGGTGCTAGTGCGTATTTATGGTAAAATCAAGTCAAATCCGCCCCAAAGGAACTGAGGGGATGTAGCATGAATGTTGTTGCTCAAGGCCTTCATGAACTTCATGAATGAGAGGCACCTTCTATCGATTGCAAATACACATGCGATTAACTCACCTGGACGAATTCAGGCTTCGTGGAAAATGGTAGTCGGGCTCTCGGAACAGGATCGCGCAGATCAGGGGAAAATGGAAATAGTAGTCGAGCGCTGGGGAACTGGATCTTGAATTTTACAATAAGAATATGTGCGAAAGTAATTTAAATTTTAAATCAAGAGCGGAGGGGAGGCAGAGGCAGCCGGCGGAGAGCAGTGTGTTGGAATTTTAAGAAATTCCAATCAAACAGTAATGGAGAGAATAATCTCCCCTCTACAACACAGAGTAATTTAAACAATTTGACAGGAGACAGAGTTTTCAGGACTTTAAAACTATTTCTATTTCAAACAAAAATGATACAAATTTCTTCCTCCTCTCAGTGAGGGATTCACAAAATACGTATATGGACTGCTACAGACGCAGTGCTCTTTAAATAAAAAACTCTCAGTCTCTCTTTCAAAACGCACACACAGTGCTGTTACAATCTTATTGTGTTATCTCTGGCCTGCGGGCTCACACACAGTCAACGGGAATGCACAAAAAAATGGAATTCTATTACCATACGCGCGGGGCTTTTTCTTTTATATATGCCGCCCATATATTAAACATTACAAATAATAATAAAAACTATATTAAAACTTTTAAAACAAATACAATGCACGCCATAGAAGGTGGGGACCACATCGCAATCGCAACCAACAAACAGGCGCACATAACATAAGTTCCGATTGCGATCCGGAAGCGGATGCGATTGGCAATTATAAAAGCTGGCTCATAAACCAAACGGGTCCGCCACCTCAACAGTGTGCGATCGGGCCCAAAACACAAAACCTTCCGATTGCGATCAATGATCCGGATGCAATGGACCATTAAACTGTGGTACATAACCGGATCGGGTCCGGCCTTCAATCGGGGCTCATAACAAAGGACCGCCGATTGATCCTTGCGATTGCGCTCCTGCGATTCCATTTAGGTGTCGCCACGTGGTCAAGTGGACCCACGGGCCTCCGCTGTTGTGAGGGCGATTATTATATGGTTTCGGTTGCATGTTTTATGTAACCATTCTGTTGCGGAACTCTGCCATATCAACAAGACACTTGATTAATGCAACATTGCAATTTGCGATTGCGATCGCATTGCAGAACTCCTCATCAACAAGACACTGTTTCAAAAAACTTTGGTTGTTGAGGGCTTTAAAGCCCGAGATGACTGTCTTAACTCAATCTGCCCTCCGTAAAGCTAATCTCTGTTCTTCCGTAGACAAAAAAAACGGCTCTGCCCATCACTGATTAATTCTTCTGCAATCCGTGGCTGCGGCCCATCAAGAGTAAATTCATCTACATTCTTCTTCAATGCAGAGTGCTGTGCACTCAATCTCTGTTGTTGCTGCTGCTGCTGCCTTTGTACTTGTTTCTTCTTGTCACTGCCCAAGGCTGGCAGGTGACTTTAATATTTTCAACACTCCCCCTTAAAGTCAGCTGCTGGGTTATTCATCATACCCAAGCATTTCCTTAGAAATTCAAATGTTTTATGTCCCAATGGTTTAGTTAAAATATCTGCATATTGCTCCTCTGTTTTACAATGCTGTAAAACAACTTCACCATTATTCACCAATTCTCTGATATAATGATACTTTGTGTCTATGTGCTTTTTTCTTTTATGAAACACAGAATTCTTTGACAATGCAATAGTTGAGCTATTGTCACAATAAATCACTGTCCCTTTTACCTGTTCTTGACATAGACTTCTCAACATTCTTCTCATCCAAATTGCTTGACACGCTGCTGCTGTAGCTGCCACATATTCTGCTTCTGCTGTAGACAATGCTACAATAGGTTGTTTCTTAGAACCCCATGAAATGGCTCCTGAACCCATATGAAAAATATAACCGGAAGTGCTCTTCCGATCATCTACACTTCCAGCCCAATCACTGTCAGTGTATCCAACTAATTCTGATTTTTCTGAAGTAGTATATAAAATACCAAATCCTTTTGTTCCTTTCACATACCTCAGAATTCTCTTTGCTGCTTGCCAATGTGTTTCTTTTGGCTTCTCCATAAACCTAGAAATTAAACTAACAGCATGCATAATATCCGGCCTAGTTGCAGTCAAATACATGAGGCTGCCAACTATGCTTTTATATAAGCTTGGATCGAAATCCTTGCTGTTGTCATTCTTACTCAACTTCAATCCCATTACTGTGGGAGTAATTGCAGCTTTGCACTCCTGCATGTTGAATCTTTCCAAAACTTGATTCACATACTTTGCTTGAGAAATAAAAATTCCTTTCTCACCTTGTTCTACTTCTATTCCCAAGAAGTATCTCAACAAACCCATGTCAGTCATTTCAAATTCATCTTTCATGACTGTTTTAAAATTTTCAACAAGGTAATCATCATTACCTGTAAAAATTAAATCATCAACATATAAAACAACAATCAATAACTTACCATCCTTTTCTTTGATGTAGAGGGTGGGTTCTCCCTCACATTTTTCAAATCCATTCTCCAATAGATAAGAATCTATTCTGGTGTACCATGCTCTTGGTGCTTGTTTAAGCCCATAAAGAGCTTTCTTCAATTTACAGACCTTATGCTCTTGGCCTTTCTTCTCATATCCAAGAGGCTGTTCCACATATACCTCTTCCATTAAAACTCCATTTAAAAATGCGGATTTTACATCCATTTGATGTACTTTCCATTTATTTTGTGCTGCTATGGACATCACTGCTCTTACCGTTTCCATTCTTGCAACTGGTGCAAAAGTTTCTTCATAATCAATCCCTTGCTTCTGCTTATATCCTTTGACAACAAGTCTGGTCTTGTGTCTTTCTATCTTTCCCTCGGCATTGCTTTTGGTCTTGTATACCCATTTAACTCCAATGACTTCTTTACCTTCTGGTAAATCTACCAATTCCCATGTTCTATTCTTTTCTATGGCTTTAATTTCATCATCCATAGCTTCTATCCATTTTCTATCTTTAATGGCATCTTCAAAATGAATAGGATCATCAACTTGACAATACAAAGCAAATAAGGAATTCATACCTTCATCTGCTGCTCCTTGCTCATAGATTTCTCTGATACTTCTGAACTTTGTTCCTCTTTCACTTGGTGTAGCCGTGCTTGATGAAGCACTCGATTCTGCTCCTTGTGGTGTACTTGGTGAACCACTGCCGCTTCTTCTCAAGGGTGTTCTCACTGCCGCTTGAGGCGTCCCTTGCTGTCCTTGCGCTGTTGGAGGTTGTGCAACGGATGGGTTATTAATCTCAACCTCATCTACATCATCTTCATCATGAGATAAACAATTTTTGACATTGACTGTTTTCTCAATGCTTCCATCCCACGCTTCCTCTTCGATGAATTGCACATCTCTGCTAATTACAAACTTCTTTGTGGATGGGTTATACAGTCTGTATCCTTTGGAATCTTCACAATATCCAAAGAAAATGCACTTCTCCCCCTTACTATCCAACTTCTTTCTCAATTTGTCTGGAATGTGTGCATATGCTACACACCCAAAAACTCTCATGTGGGTGACTCCCTGTTTTCTGCCACTCCACGCTTCTTCTGGAACTTTGTTCATCACTGCTTTTGTGGGGCATCTATTCAAAATATACGCAGCACAGTTTGCTGCTTCTGCCCAATACTCATTCGGCAAATGTTTTGCCTTTAGCATGCTTCTCACCATCTCCATTATGGTTCGATTCTTCCTTTCAGCCACTCCATTCTGTTGTGGCGTGTACCTCGTGGTAAACTGCTTGTGTATGCCGTTCTCTCTGCAAAAACGCAGAAACTCTTTTGATATGTATTCTCCTCCTCTATCAGTTCTGAGGACTTTAATGTATAGCCCGCTCTGTTTCTCTACAAGAGCTTTAAAATGGCAAATTTTTTGAAACACTTCACTCTTATATTTCAGAAAATAAACCCACACTTTTCGTGTGAAATCATCAATGAAAGTCAGCATGTAATTGCTGCCCGAAACAGATGCTGTTTGCATCGGCCCACATAAATCTGAGTGGATTATCTCCAAAGGTGCTTTCGCCCTTATGCTTTTTCCTGAAGGAAAAGTTTCTCTGTGTTGCTTTCCCAAGATGCAGCCTTCACATAGGCTGTCAGGCTTTTCAATCAGTGGTAAACCTCTTACCATTCCTTTTCTGTGCAGCAAATTTAATCCTCCAAAGTTGAGATGTCCAAATCTCAGGTGCCATAACCAATTTTCATCCTTTTCTTCTTTCTGAAAGGCTTCTTGTGTTACAGCTGCTATGCTCTTTCCTTTTCCCTTCAAGTCAATGTTGAGCTTGAGTGGAAACATCCTATTGCTGGTCATTTGGATTTCAGCAATGATTTTCTTACTTGGAGGAATGTCTTTTATGGTGCACACATCATCTTTGAATATAACATTGTAACCTTTGTTTATGAGCTGCCCAACGCTCAAAAGATTACATTTCAGACCTGGAACATAATACACATCAGGGACAAATTTTTGCTCCCCATTCCTTGCTCGAATACTTACTCTGCCTTTCCCTTTGACAGAGAGTTTAGTATCAGTCCCTGTGGTCACTTCAGATTTAACTTCTTCATCAAGATTGGCAAACATTGCTCTGTTGCCAGTCATGTGATTACTACATCCAGAATCTAAGAACCAAACATCACCTTCTTTATCTTGTGCTACATTACAAGCTAACAGCACATTACTTGGGTTCTTTTCTTCTTTTACTACATTAGCATTCTGCCTATTCTTCATGTCATTTTGCTTCTTTCTACATTCATTGGCATAGTGCCCATATTTCTTGCAATAATGACACTGGACATTGGATTTGTCGTACCTTTGTCCTTGAGCATGTTGGTGTTGATGTCCACCTTGCTGGCTGTTGCATTGGCCATGGCTCTGGCTTTGACTGTTGCTCCTTCCATGTGAATGTGAAGAGATGTTCCTTCCACCTCTATTCTGACTTCTGCCTCTTCCTCTTCCTTTTCCTTGACCTCTTCCTCTTCCTGAAGGCATCTGGGTCTTGAAGGTGTGCTCAAGAGATGAGTGTTCATCTCTGCTCAATCTTTGTTCATGAGTTATCAGCGAGGCATGAAGTTCATCCACTGTGAACTGTGAGAGATCTTTGGTCTCTTCTATGGTGGTAACAATAACATCAAACTTTGAGGGTAAGAATCTCAAAAGTTTCTCCACAATCCTTCTATCTTCAAGAGTTTCTCCATGGGATCTTATCTGATTGACAATCCCAATCACATGTGTAAAGAATGTATCAACACTGTCTGACTCTTTCATGCAAAGAGTTTCAAAATCTCTTCTCAGCAATTGAAGTTTTGTTTTTTTAACTTTCTCCATACCTTGATAGGCTACTTTCAGAGTTTCCCATGCCTCCTTGGATTTCTTAGCTGCTGCTATCCTTGGAAACACACTCTCATTTACAGCTTGATACAAACAGAAGAGAGCTTTAGCATCTTTCTTCCTATTATTCTTCAATACATCTTTCTCTGCTTGAGTTAAGGCATTAAAAGCATGCTCATCAGCTGGTTCTGTGAAACCATCTTCAACTAGTTCCCACAAGTATTGTGAGACAAACAGGGCTCTCATGGTAACGGCCCAATAATCATAGTTCTTTCCATTAAACTGTGGAAGCTGAACACTTCCAAGACTCATACCAGTGCTTGGTCCAGCCATTGCTTCTTAAACTGAACTCTAAGCTTTAAACAAACTGTCTTTCCTTCTTGAAAGAACAAAATCTTTAAACAATAAACAACTGCACTTTTATCTTTGAGAAATACCTGACCTTGACTACTGTTGAGCTTTTCACGCTGCTGGAGAGAAACGCTGCAACAGGTATTCTTCTTCAGCTTCTTTGAACTCTTCAAAGAGCCTAGATGGGCTCCGATACCATGTTGGAATTTTAAGAAATTCCAATCAAACAGTAATGGAGAGAATAATCTCCCCTCTACAACACAGAGTAATTTAAACAATTTGACAGGAGACAGAGTTTTCAGGACTTTAAAACTATTTCTATTTCAAACAAAAATGATACAAATTTCTTCCTCCTCTCAGTGAGGGATTCACAAAATACGTATATGGACTGCTACAGACGCAGTGCTCTTTAAATAAAAAACTCTCAGTCTCTCTTTCAAAACGCACACACAGTGCTGTTACAATCTTATTGTGTTATCTCTGGCCTGCGGGCTCACACACAGTCAACGGGAATGCACAAAAAAATGGAATTCTATTACCATACGCGCGGGGCTTTTTCTTTTATATATGCCGCCCATATATTAAACATTACAAATAATAATAAAAAACTATATTAAAACTTTTAAAACAAATACAATGCGCGCCATAGAAGGTGGGGACCACATCGCAATCGCAACCAACAAACAGGCGCACATAACATAAGTTTCGATTGCGATCCGGAAGCGAATGCGATTGGCAATTATAAAAGCTGGCTCATAAACCAAACGGGTCCGCCACCTCAACAGTGTGCGATCGGGCCCAAAACACAAAACCTTCCGATTGCGATCAATGATCCGGATGCAATGGACCATTAAACTGTGGTACATAACCGGATCGGGTCCGGCCTTCAATCGGGGCTCATAACAAAGGACCGCCGATTGATCCTTGCGATTGCGCTCCTGCGATTCCATTCAGGTGTCGCCACGTGGTCAAGTGGACCCACGGGCCTCCGCTGTTGTGAGGGCGATTATTATATGGTTTCGGTTGCATGTTTTATGTAACCATTCCGTTGCGGAACTCTGCCATATCAACAAGACACTTGATTAATGCAACATTGCAATTTGCGATTGCGATCGCATTGCAGAACTCCTCATCAACAAGACACTGTTTGAAAAAACTTTGGTTGTTGAGGGCTTTAAAGCCCGAGATGACTGTCTTAACTCAATCTGCCCTCCGTAAAGCTAATCTCTGTTCTTCTGTAGACAAAAAAAACGGCTCTGCCCATCACTGATTAATTCTTCTGCAATCCGTGGCTGCGGCCCATCAAGAGTAAATTCATCTACATTCTTCTTCAATGCAGAGTGTTGTGCACTCAATCTCTGTTGCTGCTGCTGCTGCTGCCTTTGTACTTGTTTCTTCTTGTCACTGCCCAAGGCTGGCAGGTGACTTTAATATTTTCAACACAGTGTAGCGGAGCGACGAGAGTGTGGCCCACCTACTGAGTCGTCGGAACCCTAATACCAGCGGGGCGCTAGCTAGAGCTGCCCATCACCTGAAGAGTCGCCAAACGAGAGCTCCATTTCATCTAATAGTAAACTGCTCCAATCCATTTATTCTCCTCCTTAAATAATCGGTAAACAACCAATCCATTTATTCTCCTCCTTAAATAATCGATAAACAACCATCACTGCCCGAAGTAGCGTGCATTGACCACACTCGCACGCCGAATGAATGATTTCAGAGCACATGTTTTACCCAGTCCCCTCTCTCTATATAAAAAACGAGTAGTCTTTAGTGCGACTTTTTGAAGGCTTTTGCAGTCTAAATTTTGGCAGGAATTTATTGAAAAAACTTTGCACAATCGAAGTGCCCTAAAGATTTTTGAGGGTGCTGAATCCATATATAGAGTCAAAAAACTAGTTTGAATAACAAAAACCAAGATTTTACCTCAAAAAATTTCACCAAACTTCAAAAAGTCGCACTAAAGACACAATAAATATATATATATAGACAGGGATATCAGAGAAGTAAAGAGAGAGCCTATTCCACTTTCCGAACATAATTAGGTGTTTGGAGAACCAGTTTGTAGGGCACATAAAGCCACAACTCTGTAGCCTTCCTGTCCCTGCTTCGACTCTCTTCAGTACCTTCTGCGCATCCACGTTGCCCGTCTCCGTTAATCTGCTCTCACTTCTGTTTACTAAATTAATCTAAACAAAATTATTTACTAGCGCTTAATAAATATATGATGCCTTGGAAAATCAAGCCTTACTTACTTACATCACACGTAAACAAATAATAAATAAAAAATTAAAATTTCACATTCAGCTCAAGCAACACATACATCCATTCTACTCTATTGCTCATCTCACTCACAACTCACTTCCACTCAACTTCTCAAAACCGCCATGGTATTCAAAAATAAATTCCTTAAAAAGTAATTTAGTTTGTGCAACACGAAAACGACTAAACGATTCATTCTCCCAAGTCTTATAAAAACATATTTCCTTAATCTGTGCAACACTGTCTAGTCTATTGGCGAAACTTTATTATTTTATTTTTCACTAAAAAAATCTTTTTAAATAAATGTAATTTATCCAATATTTAAAAAGTCTAATCCTTTAGAGTAATATTGCATTTTTTTTTTCAAAACTTTAATTCTCATAAAGTTAGTTATTAAACATGGGCTAAAAGATATCAAAAGAAATGGGGAAAGAAAGAGTATGTATTTTTGGTTTTCGAAAAATGGAAACATAAAAACATTTCATTTTAGAATAGGAGGCCTTCAAAAACACCACAGAAAATTATCGAGATATTCTCACAACTAACTCTTGGCATAATCTATTTAGCAAAATTTGTCCAGAAATTAGAAGAATTTATTGTAAGACTGCATAGGAAAAAAACAAAATACAAAAAGCAAATAAAAAAACAACCTATCCCATAAACTATTTTTAACCTCATAAATATTTATATATATAAAATAATTTTAATTTATTATATTTATAATTTTAAAAACCTTTTGCTAATAATTTACTTATGCAAAAAATCTCAAATCTTAATTAAACCATGTGTCAAAATCTCATGGATATAGACAACAACAGAGTCTTAACACATTTTATCTAAATCAATATAATCAAGTAAAAAATATTCGAGTAGTGCCAGCCGCCAAACTAATAGATTTATTTATTATAATTGTGATATAATACACATGGTTTGTAAATTAGAAAATATTTTTATTTGGATAGATCAATACATTAATTAGATAATAATAATGTGCAAAAAATTATATATATATATATATATATATATATATATATATATATATATATTTAAATTTATTTATATCTATATATAAATAACTCACTTAAATTAAAATAATTTACACATAATAAAATAAATAAAATTGAATTATTATGTTTTTCAAAAAACCAAACAAGAAAATACATTTTATTAATCACTATATATATATTAAAATAATTTTCAAATATTTTTATTTGAGTATTAATTTTGAAAAAAATGATGATGATGATGATGGTTACCATTACCATCTAATTTTGATTTTTCAAAATCTTGTTTATATGATCAAAGAGGAGGGAAATAAGTGCTCCAAGATCGCCATAGGTTGGTTGGCTTAATAAATCGAGAAAACTAGAAGTATGGAAAATGATAGGGAATTGAGAGCAAATATGAGTAAGAGTAAGACAATCTTAAAAAAATCACAAAACTTTACTACTATATAAAATAAATATATTAGAAAAACGTGTGATGCAATCTATGATTTGAAAATTTGAGAGATTACCCTGAAGTTAAAACAACTATTTGAAATAAATATATTAGAAAAAACCTGTGATGCCATCTTTGGTTTGAAAATTTGAAAGATTACCATGAAGTTAAAACAAACCAAATTAGATGATCATACATGTTTCCTCCTTTGTCTTTAGCGACACAATGAGATGTCCATTCGCCACACCTTTTGCCATCAATGGACGGTATTTGCGTATTTTCATCTTTCGATAGAAGCTCAATTTTGGATATTTTTCTTTCAATTGATTTTCGCGTAAATTTGTTGGGCCTGCTCAAATACGCAGCGATTTCAATAGTGACAGCCGCAATTAAAAATATGAAACTTCGGTTAATGAGACGACTGAAGAGTATTGCAGTGGTATAATAATGGGGATTTGGTGGAACACTCGCCAGATTCAAATGACGCATATCAATTTGTCGCTTTACAATTGTGAGTAATGATATATTTTCTCTCGCTTTACAAATGAGTAAATCATATAATTTTAGTAAAAATAATTGAGGAGTCATTTTCTCTTGAAGAAATCCTTTTTAGATTGGTTGAGATTTTGTTCAACTTCATATGGAAATATTGGCCCAAGTTTCCATCCCAATCTCTCGACTCTTTGTGCTCGACTATATTTGTAACATCAAAAGCAAACATAAAAATGTTGGGGTTTCCATGTCAAACATTTGAAATTTGTGTGTATATGTCGAGTTCACTTAAATGACCCAACTCTCAAATTTTAGAATCCATTGTTTAAAATCCATAAAAATGTTGGGGTTTCCATGTCAAACATTTGAAATATGTGTGTATATGTCGAGTTCACACAAATGACCCACCTCTCAAATTTTAGAATCCATTGTTTAAAACTAGCAACTTTACACCCTCAACCTCAAGGAGCATCAAACTTGGGTTAATGCTCAACAACTTTTCACAAAAAAAAATTGCAAGAAAGTAGAGAGAATTATTAGGAATTACATGTAAGTCATAAGGCATTGCTTATTGTGAATCAGGAGAGGTGAGATGAATAATTAAACCTTAGCGATTTTCATTCCTAGTAGTTTCGATATCTAGCCCTTTCTCCTGGCCCTTTCTCCTTAATTTTGTTGTTGCAGACATTATTACACTACAATACAATACCATGATCACAAAAAATAATACCCATAACTGTTAAAATGAAAGAAAAGTGGTTAGTAATTATGTGAGTGCCATATTCCGCTTGCGAGTAATTCTCATTTGCTTCTTGTAGAACCTGCTTAACAAGATCATTCTGCAAGCAATATCAAGTTAATATATCACGGAAAATACCATATCAAAGTCTCAATTTGGCTGAATGGCTCTTATTTTCACATATACTTGACAAGTTTGGTAGAGCCTTTGGATTGTACATTAATAAAGATAAATTGGAGTTGATTGCTAGACAAGTGGAGGATCTAGAGATCAAAAGAATTTCTTATCTGTTTGGAATTAATGTTAAACCCCTTGCAGAAGGGTTCAAATACTTGGTTTTTTTCATGAAGCCTTGCAAATACAAGAGATGGGACTGGAATTGGATCTTTGATAAATTTGAAAGAAAATTATCTTGCTGAGAAATCAAGTGGCTCTCCTTGGGTAAGAGAATGATCATGACTAAGGCAATTCTTTAGGGTATATTTGTATACTAGATGCATTTATTCTTTCTCCCCATGGCTATCATTCACAGAAGCAACTCATTCATAACTGACTTCATTTGGTCAGGCATAGGAGACAAGAAGAAATTTCACCTTTCCTCATTGGCCTACATCTGTAAATCACATGAATATGGTGGTTGTGGCATCAAGGACACATACCTTCAATTGTGCTCTACTCACAACTAACCTATGGAGGGCCCTGGTGGGTAGTGGCATTTGGAAAAACATAATCTGTGAAAAATATTTGAATAACACACTCTTGGAGGATTGGGTAAGAGTTGGTGCCCATAGGAAGAGCTCGACCTCCTATATTTGGTGCAACATGATGAAAGTCTGCCCTTAGCTTTGCAACAACCTTAGATGGGCAGTTGGAAGGGAAAACAAAATTTTGATTGGCTTAGACAACATGGTCATTTTGGCTGGAAGTAATTCCCTCTCCTTTCCTATCATTCAACATCTGCATAGCAACAATATCACAACTCTCTCACACATTAGGGATATGCATAATGAGTTTTCCCCTCTACTTATTGGAGTCAAGCAACAGAGTTGGATTTACTACTGGAATTTCACCATGAATGGGATTCCTTCTGCACCAACCTTATAAAAGCATGTATTTTTCTTGATGACAAAGTGGACCAGATCACTTAGGTAGGTACAACTCAGAGTAGGGAAATTTCGGCCAAGGAAGCCTACTATTACATTACTGACAAACATGTGCTTGATCCCTGCTTCTTTTGCTTCCCGAATGTGGAAATGGAAGATTTCGATGAAGCTAAAATGTCTCACCTGTTTTGTTGCCCACAACCATATTCTTACGTGGGAAAATCTTACCAAAAAAGGTTTAGTGGGCCTTGGAGTTTGTCCACTTTGTAGATAAACGAAGGAGAATGTTGTACATATTTTCCTGGTATAACCCTAGGCCCTTGGTGTTTGAGGGGAGATCACTTATTTGCTTAATATTAACAACGTTGTGGACAGAACCTCTATCCTTTCATGTTTGCAATATGGGGCCACACATAATATATTATATAAGGCTACATCTCTGTATTTTTTTTGGTCAATATGGCGAAGTCGGAATGCATGCATCTTTGACAACGTTTCCCTAAATCTGGGGAAAACTTCCCTCAGAACTGTTGAGTATTTATTGGAGATTGGACTTCTCTCTCCCAGTAGAAAAATGAGTGACAGGACTTTCAAAGATATGGGACATAGTTTTCCAAGAGGTTTCTTTGATGGTGCCTCTAAGCGGGGTGTTAGTGGGTGTAGAGTTGTCATCTCCCTATCTCCTACACATCATTATCACTTCTATCAGTCTGGAGGTTTCGGTACTAACTCATGAGCTAAGGTGTTTTTCCTCAAGGGATTCCTAAGATGTGCTTTATGGCTAGCAGTGGACAAGATAATCATTTTCGGGACTCTAAAGTGACTATCGATTAGGCTCAGGGTGGATGCTCTCTTAACATTCCATCTTTGAGCTATTGGATGGAGAAAATATCCACTATGCAGACCTTTTTTCATTGTCTCTCTTTCCACCATATTTTCCAGAAGCAGATCGACTCCTCAAGTGTGGGTCCTCCGTACTTTGGTTCTGTGTCTAGTTCTAGACACTTCATTGTTGCTTGATGCTCAAACTTTCCCCTGTTTTGTTGTTTTTTGGGGTCTTTGTCTCCTCAAATTTTCATTGTTGTCATACACAATCATTTTTTGTATCAATGTGTCTCATAACTATTGGGTGTGGTCTTTTTTTCCGTTTCTATCTGATGTACATGCTTTCTGAACTACTTGGTTTGTCTAGATGCTATTGCAAGTTTTGCAGGGTCCTTACCTTGGATGAATGTAACATTTTTTTTTCTTAATGCATAGACAGTTGCTTTTTTCTCCGTGAAAAAAAAAGATAGAGAAAGATAGAAAATAACTATGGATCTATTTTAATCTCGATTTTAAAGCATTAAAAAATTATTTTGACTTTTTTTTCACATTCTATTTTTTTTTATTTTTTGGGCATACAATGAAATTAGATCTCTCTTGATAATAAGTAGTTAAGAGATTTATACCACCCAATAATAACATGTCAAGAGATTTATAGTTAGAAATATGCAAATATAGAATACAATTTGTCACCTCTGTAAAGGAATTTGGATTTCCTCTCCCGTTTGTTTCTAATTGACGTATATTCCTTGAGGACATGTAATGGATTCCATTAGAATTTCAACATTTCCATGGGCGGATTGAGAAACATAGCCCATAATTGAAAGCTTTTTGTTTCCATGGACAGATTGAGAAACATAGCCCGTAATTGAAAGAGTTTGTTGTTTCCATTAGCATATTGAGAAATGTAATGAGCAGTATAAATATTGAACCCTCTCTCATACGAATCACAAGAATTTTCATTTTCACATTTTTAGCACTCATGTAATGGGAATCAATTTTTTGATTCCATTTCAAACTCACCCTGTTCTCAAAGAAAATGATAGAGTTTCTTGAGATTAAAACACAGAGCACCACACGATCGCTCAAGCATAAGGGTGGTAGCAGGATGGTAGGTGGTACGCTCACACGACGGACCATTATGGATGCCAAATATCTTGCTGGAATCCAACTTAATTTGTCAGACTGGCTTGGGAAACAAAGTCCGACGATAGAAGGGGTTAATGCAAGCCGCGGGACGGAAGGCGAGCAATGTTCTTGGGCAGAATTTAGAAGGAGGAGAAGTGAGGAAGAAGGTTGAAGGTTCATGACTCCTGTTGGTTACCTGGTATGTGATGAATCTCCTTAACATGAATACAGAGGTCAGTTTTCTGGTTGGTATCACTGTTGTTTTTAGGGTTGATTATCTGTGGTGAAATCTGTGTGCTCCTATTCCCTGTCTTAATATTGAAGGAGGCAACCGAATTTTAATGAGTTTGCATGCGGTCCATAAATATGGTTGTTTGTTGAATTATGGTTTCTGGTATAGTTTGAAGCCTAGTTTCTTAGGTTGCATGGCCCATAACCAAGGGTATTTACATTTTTTTGCTTTTATATACCTCTGTTTAAGACAATTGCTGAATTCTTTAGTGATTTTGATCTTCCAACCCCCTGCGAGCAATCCCTAATTTTGAAATCCTTTCATTATGTCTTAAATATTGATTGCACCCTATTTGTGGTTTGTAATTTTGGCATGTTGGTTAGTAATGAAGGCATGCGGGCTTCTGCGTCTTAGGCCTATGAGCTAGCATGCGTGGCCATGCAAGACCGCCTGAATAATTGCATTTGTGGTAGCCTTATCCCTCATTCCGTTCACCCTCATTTCATCAGTCAAGGAACAAAATCTCTGCAAAGTCTATGGGAACATCTCTCTATTTTCAGGTGTAGTCTTAGAAGTAGTCAAGTGGGTGATCAGAGCATCTGTTCAATCAATTTGCACCCCCGTCCTCATGGGTTCTAGGTCTTGGAATTATGTCTCCAGAACTTTATCCTCTCTTTGTCTAAGCTCAAATTATACAATTCTACCACCCTCAACAGGAAATGCAATGTTGTCTATTACTTGGTAACGAAGGTCGCTGTGGGCCCTATTTATTGTTACATGAAAACCGTTATTGAATTTTTCTTGCCATATACAAGATTCTTTAAATTTAAAACATGTGTTGTCCAATCACTATCCGAGAATCTGCAACAGAACATTTTAGTGCTTGTACTTAGGAAGACAAACATGGTAAAAGGACAATCTTCCAAGCACCAGGTTAGAGAAAAAGGGAAACATACACTTCTAAAGCCCACTACAAGGTCTAGCAAGCGAGGCAGAACTTAAAAAAAGAGGTTATGGAGAACCTCTTTGATATTTACTGTAAAAGTAACCCCCCTCAAGTCCGCAATATCATACAGGGTTTGGAGAGAGACTGTGACAATAAAGAAGAGGAGATACATACACAGGAGGAAGCCATGGATTTCATCAAGGATCGTGGAAATACAAGAGGGATACTGTCTCTTTTTCATCATTCCATCGACACTTACTGGACACTCAAATGTGTATTGACCAAAGATATCATGAGCCTTCAAGAAATGGGTGAGGATCCCCATGGTTTCAGTTTTTCAGGACATCAAAAAGGAGATTCAAGAGATCCATGTATCGCAACATCATGCTACAACTCATCTTGGAAGAATTGAGTGGCAGTTGCAAATAATGCACCAATTGGATATGTCGGGGTCAAGTGTCAAAGTCCTAACACTAGTTGAATCCTCAGATGACTGACTAATCATTTATTTGGAACATTTATGTATTTTGCGGATAACACTTACTATTTACAGTTAGACTTTGGTAGGAATAGTAGAATAGAAATAGCAGTTTTTAGAAGACTAAAAAATTTTCAATACTGGATGGCATTTAACTCGTTAAGATGGCCAGCAGACCTGGTTTCCTTCGGGCAGGTTGAGGCCATCAATTTTTGATCTTTTTACAACTTGCTTTTCTTTTTTGATAAATAGAAAATAGAAAGGTACTACTAAATTTACAAAAAAAAACACACACAGAGTTGACTTGGGAAACTAAAAACTCAAATCAATTTAAGCACAACAGAGTAAGTGGGAGCAACACAATAAAATTTTGGATTATAATAAAACAAAGTAAGTGGGAGCAACACAATAAAAATTTGGATTATAATTTCTAATACATGAAATGCATTCATAGGATTATAATAAAACAAAGTAAGTGGGAGAAACACATTAAAAATTTGGATTATAATTTCTAATACATGAAATACTTTCATATGGAGGTTGTTCGTTACTTTAACAAGTAAAACACTAGCTTTTAGTGAGTGCACGAGTTTTTACTTTCTAATACATGAAACACATTCATATGGAGGTTCATATGGAGGCCGCGGTTCCTTTACCAAGTAAAAAACAAGTTCTTAACTCTCTATAAAACTTGTAACTAGGTTGTTTTTAGGCGCCCATCACAAATTGCTCCAAGATTTTCTCCTCTTGACCTCTTAGACTTCCATCCGCCACATTACAAAAGACTTTTACATGCTTGTTTTTCAAAACATACATTTCTAATACATTAATTCATGACCGATTCAAAATATTAAGACACAAGATGGGTGATTGTACAAAAATGTTTTTCTATGTTGCGGAGTACATATATTAGTTGCAGAATTAATGTTTGACCATACGTTTTTACCTACTTTTCATTAAAGTTCCATTTGAATTTAATTATTTGATGTGTTTCCGAATGGGGAATTTGTACTCCTGCTCAGAACTTCATTTAAGCCATGTCCTTTAGCCTGCAAACTAAATCCGCACCATACAAAATATCTACTTGGTTGATCTATACGTGTATCACAAGTATGACCTAGTTTGCATTAAATGTCCATGTGCATTTAATTATATCATGTGTTTCTGAATGGGGAATTTGTACTCCTCCTCAGAACTTCATTTAAGCCATGTCATTTAGCCTGCAAACTAAATCTGCAACATACAAAATATCTACTTAGTCGATTTATACGTGTATCACAGGTATGGTTGCTGTCAGTATATTTAACGCAATGGTTGGGATTAATTTTCCAACACTCACTAAAAGGAAAAGACCCTCTAGCGGAGGTTATAAAGGAGGTTTTTAGTGTTATAAAATTCGTCAAAATTGTCAAAAAAACATATGCTACAACATCAGTTTCTGGGAACAGAGGTTTTGGCAGAGATTTTGACAGAAATTCAACACAACTAAAAAAAATGGGTGGTCGAAGGTTATTACAAATGTTTTTTCATCGGTGCACTACTCTAGCTTTAACGCACCGGTGCGTACATTTATAATGCGCCCTGGGATGGTCGAAGAAGAATGCACCGGGCTGTTAAGTGATCTAAAAATGGAAGGTACTTGAAAAGGGTGCAAGGTATCCATTTTTGATTATGTAAATGAGTGCAAAAATACTCTAAGTTTAAATCTGAAAATGTGCGAACTTCATATTTCTAATACAAAGATAGACTGTAGGGGCATTTACTGGATATTTCACCTTTCAAAGAAAGGATGAATCCAGAGGCTACCTGGCCCTCTTACAGACTCTGCCTAAAGAAATAATAGAATTAAACACTCAGATTTAATTAAAATGATCTTGCTTTAAACTTGACATTATACGGAAATTTAGCTTGCAAATGGTGTATGTCTTTTCACTGTTTATGTATCTTAAGTGTAATTGTTTATGCTGAAACTTAACATGGGTATCAGCAAAAATATTCAGCAATATAATATCAAAACACAACAGCAATATGATATAGGAGTTCACCCCAACTCTTGGGCTACATCTCCTGGATCAAGCCTCCCAAAATGGGCTTGTCCTCTTGTATTAAAAGCTCTAAAATGCAATACAAGATTATAAGTGTCTCAATAGACAAATATGAATATATAAACTGATTCAGAATGTAGGAAAAAGCTAAGAATGCCTTTTCAAATTCACTAAACAGTGAAATATTACCATAAACAATGATTTCTTCATCAATGTCCTTTTGGTGCTTTGAACTTATCTGCAACTTTTCGGGTTGTAGAAGTCCTCAAATGTCTCTGAAACCTCTTCCAATGGCTTCATAAGGTAAAAATTATCTGAAATAGAGCTTTGTTTCACCTCAAACTGATAACCACAACTCAACCAAACTCAAAACCCAAAATGGCCCTAGTGGCTCAAAAAGGTTCTCCGAAGTGAAACAGGCTGAAAATGACCTCTAATGGCTCTGAAACCTCCGCCATTGAGTCCAAAATGCTGAGAAAATACGAAATAAAAAAAAAATTCATTCAAAAAGGTTGAGTAATGAGAAATTTATGACCAAAACAACTTTGCCCCAATTTCCTCCACTAAATGCAGGGCAACTGCCAGTTAACTCCACTAAAAGTGGAAGTCCACCTAAATTTGGGAGCGCCTCCAAAATCTCCGTCATATTAAGCTCCACTTAACTGAAGCTTAATTAAATATTAAGCTTGAGAAAGCGCTCTTAATCATTAAGCTCCCACACTGGTCATATGATGAGGTTCCATGGGAGGAGCGCTGGCCCCTCCGTGCTCCGCTGGACCCACTCCACTAAAAGTGCAATAACTTCTTCATATGTTGTCCGTTTTTCGAACTATTTGCGGCGTTGGGATCGTATCGTCAAGGCCTATCCCTTCGCTCAGGAACCAAATCAATTTGAGCACTTTCATTTTTGAGCTTTTTCCCAAGCTCAGATTTGAGCTCTTGATCATTAAGGTATAAAGCAGCACCAGGCGTAGTGTTGGTGATATAACGCTTGGGGCCATTCTAATTGGTCTTGGGATTTTAGCGATGCCCAAAGGTCGTATCAACGCACCGATGCATATACCTTTATGATGCACCAGTGCGCCATATCACAGAAAGGCACCGAGATTTATAATTGGTATCGGTATTCGTGCAGTGCACATGGATCGTACAAATGCACCAGTACTTATAGATACATAAACACCCCGGTACGTAGTATCACACAAATGCATTGATAATTATAAATGGTATCAGTATTTGTGCGGTGCACATAGATCATAAACGCATCGATACGTATAGACACCGGTGCGTATAGACACATAAACACACCAGTTGACAGTTCCTAACCCGCACTAGTTTTCATTTTTCTTTTTTAGAAACATCAACATGTGACAGTCCAGTTATTGTGATTGTTTTAAATTCATTATTCATCAAAAGTCGACACATCTTATAACAATATTCATATTAATTACATTTTTATTAATGCATTTGAATGTGTTGTTTGAATTAATTTTTTATATCATATCATAATTATTGTGGTTTTTTAAAATTCATTATTCATCAAAGTCGACACATATATATCTTATAACAATATTCATATGAATTGAATTTTTATTAGTGGATTTGAGAATGACAATGGAGAACACAATAGAATAAATTAAAACATATTTTATGATTATATATATCATATATATGAATAAGATAGTCTTTATCATACAAAATGGGACAGTTAATATTCGTATCCCTTTGTATTTCAATTGGGACACTATGTCCATTACATTAAACAAAATGTCTGATTTCACAGACATATTTCAAAAATTAAAACGCCTTGCTTTGATATCCAAACATAGTGATCTCATTCTTCGCTTGAACTGTTGTCACTGCTAGAGCTACTTCCATGACTTGGGTTATTTTTAGGAATGTTGTGTTCACGGCGTTGATTTTTTTCTTCTTCTTCACCTTCCATCTACAAACATAAAAATAAACTGAAATGAGTGTATATACATTGGTGAGAATAATGAAAATTGCAATATTAAATAATATACATCAATGTAAATCAAAAATAAAAACGACGTACCATAGCAAAAATTGACTCATAAACTATGCACATTCTTTCAAAACCATGTACCATGCCATCTTTCAAAATTTCATCTGGTGGCGCAGTTCCATACTTTGTTTCCTGCAATTTTTATACCCCATAACAAATCATATATTTAATATAAAAGATGTTTTTTTTCTATTAATTATTGACGGAGCTAAGTAAAACAAGATCAATAGATGCTTACAAATTCCACAATTAAATTCTGATATGCCAACATATACTCACGACCCATATTTAACCTAATTTCAATCAATTCGTCTGATGGTTCTTCTTTGTATGTTAGCACCTGTTTGAAGACATTTAATGATGATTTTTGTAAAACAACTTAAAAAATATAGAAATGAAATCTATTTAAGTTGTTATAAGGAAGTAACAATTACTCACAAACTTAGAGATCAACCATTTTCTTCCTTGTCGTCCTGTTTTATGTGCTGAATGGATTCCATTTTCTTTTCTTTTCTGCAAGAAAATTCTTGAAAATTAATATTTAATGCTAAATTGTTTATTTATTGTACCTAATGATCGAAAAATTAAATAATTAAATATTACATTTGAATAAGGTTGTTATTGTTGGAAACAACATCTATACATTCGTTTCACTAGATCCCTCAAACTTTTGTAAAAAAATTTCCCCCTCTCTTTAACTTCCAGCACCACTCCAGATGAGCTAAGGAGAAATTGATTTTCATTTTCATGTTCTAATTTTTTTCTTTTCGTAGAACAACATTCCTTTTCTGAGTTGTTGGTCTCTGTAGAACATTAAACCTATGTGAATTAGTAGACTGCTGACACATCTTATCTAATAATTTTAAGTATATTATTAATGATAATTAAAAAAAGAAACTCATATTGGATCGATAGTATTTTTTCATTCACCTGATTCATCCTTTTGCAATTTTTCTATTAAATTTTTACGCTCTTCTGGTCCTAGATCAGAAATAATCATATCGAGCTTCGTCATTTTGTGGCTCTGCATGATACACAGTAAACAATACATATTAATTAAACTTACATATAGTTCAAAAATAATATTTTTTATAAAGAATTTACAAAGAACTTGCCTTTTTTTCTTTTCTTGATGTGTTAACAGTATTTTTGTTACTTGATCTCTTGTCAGACATTTCTTTATCAATCTGAAACATGTACCATATCATTCATTAATATATTTATAAAAAAATTCTCAACTTTTCAAGTAAAAAATAAATCTAAAGACACCGGTGCGCCTTTCATGAGGTAAGCACCATAACCGGTGCGTGGGGATATTAACAATGCACCGAAAAATAGTATAATTCACCGTACGGTGCGTTGGTAATATAAACGCATCACAAAAAACAATGTAATAGGCCTAACGGTGCATCGCGTATTATAAACACACCGAAAAAACGGTGTAACACATCGTACGGTGCTTGCTTAGTTAAATGGAGCACTGAGGCCCTATTTCAGATTTGCCGCATGAATTTAGAAAAAATATTTTCATTTTTTTTACTAAAGTACTTGTGCGGTGTGTTGTATAATACATCGCACCAGTGCGGTAGCGTACGTAGCGCGCACCGATAAAGAAAAATCCATTTTTTCAAAAATTCATTTAATGGTCGAATGGATTGGGATCCGACTATGAAAGTCATCCCGTGGGTTGGACGTCAATCTAAAGTGAAAAACCCTAATTCTGAAATCACAGAAATAGGGAGAAGATAGGGAAAAAAACAAAAAAATGAAGGGTTTAAGGTAAAAATGGATAAAACTGCAGAAAAAAAGGTAAAAAAATCATCAAATTTAATCACGAGATGGTTTCAAATTCTATGATATAGGGTTTGAATCACCAGAGGTTTGGTTTCTGATTGTTTGAATACTTCTGTTCGAACGTATTTCGCTGCTCCATGTGCCCTCCTTCTCTCTTGCTCCAGGTTTGTCTCCTGCAAATATTTGGCTGAAAATTTTAGCAAAAATAGTGAAATAATGAAAAGTGTTTAGTATTTAAAGAATTATTTTATGAAATTAGATTTTCAAAAATATTTTGTCGCCCATTTTTCAAATTGCCACTTTTTTTTCATTTAAAGAAAATAGAGTTGTGTTTTTTTTATTTGCGTTCATTCGTTACCGGTGCAAAAGAGTTGTGATGCATCTGTGCGTCGTATTAATACAATGCACCGGTGCGTGTTAGGCTGATAAGCGCACTAGACTGTATAAATTTCTTTTTTTTTGTATGTAATATCATAATAAAATAATGATAATTATAAAGTACATGAATTATTTTCATTATTTTCTAAACTTTATTATGTTACAAAAATTCGTATTATTCTAGATTTGTTATTTTACAATTATTTGCAAATTTACAAATTTAAATATTTTAATAAAATCATTGCACATTAATACAACTAAAATTTTCACATTAATAGAATTAAAATTTTAGAAATATTTTGTACATACAATTACAATTAAAAGTACAATTACAATTAGAATTAAAATTACAATTACAATTTTACATTAATTTCACATACAATTAAAAGTACAATTACAATTACAATTTTACATTAATTTCACATACATGCAATTACAATTTTAATTTTACATACAATTACATTTAGAATTTTACATAGAATTACATTTACAATCACAATTACAATTTTACAAATATTTTACATACAATTAAATTAAAATTACAATTACAATTTTAGAATTTTACATACAATTACATTTACAATTTTACATAGAATTACATTTACAATTACAATTACAATTTTACAAATATTTTACATACAATTCAATTAAAATTATAATTACAAATACAATTACAATTTTAGAATTTTATATACAATTACATTTACAATTTTACATAGAATTACATTTACAATTACAATTACAATTTTATAAATATTTTACATACAATTCAATTAAAATTACAATTACAAATACAATTACAATTTTAGAATTTTACATACAATTACAATTTTACAATTTTTCATATATACAATTACAATCAATAAATTAAATATTACAATTACAATTAAAATTTTACATTAATAAATATTTTACATACAGTTACAGTTAAAATTACAATTAGTACAAATACAAATACAATTTTACAATTTTACATACAATTAAAATTTAGATTACAATTACAGTCACGACATAATAATTAATAGATATCATGGTCATTTAATATTAAATTAATTAATAAACATCATCACGGTCATGATAACCATCTTACAAACATCATATTCGACTAATAAACACATTCAAACATCAAATTAACATTATATATTAACATCATCACAACACAAACATCAAATGTACATCTCAATATGTCAAATAACTCATGCTATCAAATATACACATCTATCTGCAAGCTAAACATTAAATGAACATATCTAACATGACCTAACAATATGCGCCACATCATGATGATCACCAACATGAAAATTAAGTACAACTGCAACATGAATATATATATATATATATATATATATATATATATATATATATATATATATAATGTTAAAAATGTACAAATGTAATATAAATGTCATGGATCAGGCATTGGTGGTAGTATAACAACATCAATAGCAGTACAAGTGGATGCCTGCTCAGTAAAGTTGCGTGCAACCTCGATAGTCGATGGTCGAGCCTACTCATGATCATGATCACTAGTACTGATGGATGCATCCGCTGGTGGTAGTACAACATCAATATGAGCAATAGTAGTGGAGGCTTTCTTAGTCAATAGTGTAGCCTCGGCGGTCGATGGTCCAGGCTACTCATGATCATGACTAGTATTGATGGATGCTGCAGGATGCTGACTAGACGTGGTCGATGGTCCAGCCTCATCTCCATGATGACTGTTAGATGCTGCTAGTGGAGCCTCATACTCATCAGGCACGCCGCGAGGTGAATGATCATGAGATGCATGTGATTCACTGCTCGCGGATTGTCCATCATGTGCTGCGGCTCAACTACGCCTATAGCTATGGATATTCCTCCTCAGTCGCGTAACAATTGTCGTAGCTCCTACGACATGCCGCATCAGGCCATACATGTCACGCAACATGCCTCTCCACATCCGTAACAGCCTATCATCGCCCTGTATGTCTCTGTAATGAGCGGGCCTGATGCCCGCATCAAAAATCAATGCACAGAGTTGGTTTCCCAAATCCATCCTATATCTAGTCTCAGGTCGACCACGCCTAGCAAAAGGCGGCACCGATGCACCATAAGCATGAGCATGTCTCTCTTCTGCACCAACCTCATCCTCATCATGATCGTCCTTGGCATCAGGCATGTCCTGATCATCATCATCAAGATCCACACCTGGATCATGTGGTGGACCTGGCATCTCCTCACCATCAAAAGAGCCAATGTCTGTAAAATACATACAAGTACGCAATAATAATTAGACAATTTCATTACACAATTTAATAAAAAAATTTAAAGAACATGTTAGAATAAATATAGATAAAAAAATAATATTACCTCTATCATCTGGAGGCTCATCAGCTGTGAAGAGGATGTTGGGACACCCTCGCCAATCTCAGCCAGCATAAGGACATGGGACCATAATTAAGGGATGCAACCCGTCAACACTGGCTGGTAAGTCTAGTGAATCATGTGATATCCTAGTTGGAAAACAAGTGTCTCCCCTCTTGGGCATCATCTGCCCCCACATGTGCATCTGGGCCTCAAACATTTGCCTATGAGGCTGTCGAATAAAACTACGTCTCATCTCTGGAAACCTCTCGAAAAATAAACAAAACAACTCTGAAGCAAAAGGGAAGTTGACCCTCCCTTGAGCATGAGCACGACATCTATCTAAGGCCGTGCAAAACTGCCTCAAAAAAATGGCAGACCACCTGACAAGTCGTGGTTGTTGTACTAAAGAATCAACATAATATAAAAGCGAGCAACTAATGCATTGCCCGTCACTGGTGTTGTGCGAAATGGTCGAAATGATAAGCGAGAGGCACTGCACATCCTGTCTACCAAAAGCACCTATACGTAACTGACCTCCAAGTACTTGAAACTCTAAAGGAGACAGTACATGTGCTCCAATGTATCTCTGGGAGTAAACTAACTGACTCCTTGCTACAAAACCAGCTGGCACATCTGGGAATGAGGGAAAATCCACTCCTCTCCTTGATAGTCCTGTAATAAAATAAATATCCTCCTCAGTGGGTGTGTACCACTGATCAGGACCAACCTGGAAAGCTTGTCGGTGGGAATTCCACCTGCAGATAAGATATCTCAAAAACACATTATGAGCCTTTAGGGAAGTAGCCTCGTCATAGAACTTGAGGAGGCCTACCTGCCTAAGGATCCCCTGGGTATCTGTAGTAATAGGGCGAGGGTATGCATCTCTCTCCCTCTCTCAGGCCTCCCACTTTCGAATCATGTCATACTATTCAGCTTGTTGTTGCTCCTATTCCTCCTCTTCCCTCTGAATCATTGCCATATTAAATATTTTTTTTTATATTAAAACAGACATGTATTTAGGAATATACATATATATATTTAAAAAAAAAAAAAAAAACAGATAAGTCGGTGCGACATAAAAACAGTCATGCACCGGTGGCAGTGCATCTTAAGAATGTAGCGCACCGGTGCCAGTGCCCCTAATGAAATACAACGCATTGGCCTCGATGCAGCTGTCTATTTTTCAAGCATCGTTAACTTTATCAACGTTCAGAATAGCGGTGCGCTGACTGAAATATACGCCCCGACATGTATAGTCGTGTTAGCACACCGACTTCATGACAATTACATAGTCGACGGTGCGGTCTTTTACCTGGCTGCACTGTTGACCCTCTCGGAATCCAGAAGGCGATGCGTTGACATACACCAGGGTGAATAATTCCATCAACACACTGCATTGTGATTCCCGTGGTAAAAAGTGCGCCCGGATAAATGAGCGCACGGGCTTTTATTTTATTTTTTTAGTTTAAAATTATTCGGGGCACCTTTCGGCACCACCCTAGAAACGGTGCGGATACTGTTATCACCAATGGCAGTGTGGCCTATAAATTTTATAGGCAGCACCGCTATCCGGTGCGAGCCGAACAACTCTGGCACACCGCGTGAATTTTTTGTTTTTTTTTTCTTTTTTAATGGTTATTTTTAAGGTTATTTCAATTTCTAATCCGCTAAAAGGCTTAATTATGGAAAAACTAGAAAAATACCTGTACATTTTGCTGTTGAGGAGACATATTGGCTGTAAAATTTGCAAAAGAAACTTTTCCCACCATTTTTCAAAATGCAATCTAGAGATTGGTGGCTAATGCAGAGCAACAGTGCGTGCAATGGGTGTAATGGGAGCACCGATGTCAGGGCGGCTCGAAAAGGGGAAATGGCACTGGTGCTTGAGAGCTCTGGAGCACTGAGGAAAGTGAAAAATGAGGTTTTTTGGCCCTAATATTTTTTTATTTAACCCTATTCCAGTGCGCGGGGTTTTATAGGCGCACCGGTACGCTTACCTACGACTGCACTGGGTTGTCTTAAATTTGCCGCATTGTTTATAATGCACCAGGGCGGTTCCCTAACACCACACCAGGACGTTTCAGTTTTGGCACGAAATTTTATTGATGCACTGGGTCGGAATATCTGTAAAGAACCGGTGCAGAATAGTCGTAAAGCATCATTTTTTTGGTCTTAATTTATTTTTTTATGTAACTTTATTTCGGTGCGTGCGGTTTATAGGCGCACTGGCACGTTTCTGTTTTCGCACGATGTTTTATGATGCATCGGCGCGGGAGTGTGGTGAAGCACCAGTGCGTTACAATAATAGGACGCCCTGGAGGTGTGTGTATGTTGCACACGTTGTCCGGTGTGCCAATGTTTCATGGGCATCGATGCGTTCTATGGTAGGGCGCGCACCGATAATTGAGAGCGTAGGAGCACTGCAAAACTGAAAAATTCAGGTTCTTGCCATAATTTTTTTTTAATTTAACCCTTTACCAGTGAGCGTGGTTTATAGGCACTTTAGTTTTGTTTCTTACAAACACACCAGTCGGTTTGTGTTTTGACACAATGTATTATGATGCACTGGTGCGATTTCTTTCTACTGCATCGGGTGGTTTTGGTTTTGGCATGGTGTTTTATAATGCACTGATGCGGAAGAGTTGTGACGCACTGGTGCTATAGAATAATACGACACACCGGGCGGGTGTGTACGAATTTCACGGTGTCCGTTGTGCCAATGTTTTGGTCAGCACCGGTGCTTTCTCGGTTCCAGAGCACCGGGGCGGCGTTTAATGATAAGCGCACCGAGAGAAAACATCCGCAAAACCCTATGCCCGCGAACCTCCTCTTGTAACCTCCGCTAGAAATGAATGTATGTGGTATTTTTCTATGGGGTTCCTCAAAAACATCCGTTAGAGGGTCTTTTCCTTGTAGTGACTCCCCCTTAATCGCAACTACCACCATTGAGAATTCCCAGACAATATCTGAGATAAACAAAATTTCCACGTGCCAATGGATTTGTGAATATGTCTGCAAATTTTCCTTTTGTCCTGCTATGCTACAACACAATTTCACCATTGTTAATAAATTCTCTAATGAAATGATATTTAGTGTCAATGTGCTTGGTCCTCTTGTGAAAAACAAAATTCTTCGATAATGCAATTGCAAAATTGTTGTCACAGAAAATAGTTGTTCTTCCCTCTTGTTCATGGCATAAATCCCTCAACATTATTCTCATCCAAACCCCTTGACATGTTACTATTGTTGCGACGACATATTCAGCTCCTGCTATTGACAATGACACTATCGGCTTCTTCTTGGAGGCCCATGAGATGGCTCCCGAACCTAAATGAAAAGAATATCTTGACGTTCTCTTTCTATCTTCATCACTTCCTGCCCAGTCACTATCAGTGTAACCAACTAACCTAAGATAATTTGTAGCAGTGTACAAAATACCATACTCCTTTGTCCCATTGAAATACCTTAAAATACTTTTGGATGCCTGCCAATGTGACTTCTTTGGTGTCTCCATGAAAATTGACACCATACTACATACATTATATGAGGCCTAGTTGTGGTCAAATACATTAAGCTTCCCACCATACTTTTGTTGGATTGGCATTGTTGTTGTAATCTTATTTTCTGAACTTCAACCCCATGACAGTTGGAGTTGGTGAGGGCTTGTTGTTCTGCATATTAAACCTCTCTAAAATGTCTACTACATATTGTTACACTGAAATTTTTCACCATGACATTGAGCTGTCTATATGGGTTCATCATTACCTATTTATTGCTTCCTTAAAAGTATAAAAACATAAAGTTACCAAATCATGTGTTGGAACTGGAGAAAAGCTCTTAAAAATCCTAAAAATCTTAACTCTGCACTTTTCTTAGTCATTTCCTACAGTATCGCAGTTTATTGCTATAAAAGTTGTGGTACATCCTACACGTTCTACTCATTAAAACTGCAGACCCCCGTAAAAGGTAAAATAAAAAGGAAAGTAAGTTCTAGAAGCCCAACTGGTTGAATATTCTCCCAGTTGGGGCCTTCTAGAAGCGCTATCTGGTCGAGCTTCACCCCTTCCATTCATGAACCTTTATCCCTTCATAGATGGAGATATCCCTTGGTTTTTGGAGCTGAAATCCCATGATGAGAGGGCTTTATCCCTTCCTTTTTGGAGCTAAAACTACCTCCCTTCTACTATAAATTGAGACCAAGTTTCAATCTCAAGGGTAGTTAGTACATAGAGAGTTCAGAGAATACTTGTATCTTGCTTTGGAGAGAGTATTTAGAACTCGATAGTTTTGAGGGGAATTGCTGAATAAATATACTCTCCATATTTTGCATCATTTGCATGAGAGAGATTACATACTCATAGCCATAGTCTTATGCTGATAAAGGGAGTCGGAGTGTTGTCAAATTGAGGAAAACGGTTGTTCAGGACCCCGGAAGAACCTGTACAAACATGAAGGCATCAAGGTTGTAAGGTTTCTTCTTTTATATTCAAAGTTAATACAAATGGATTCTATTTTCTCATTGAGTTGTTCATTTATCTTTTGAATCATTTAATTATTAGATTCATTGATCACTAAGATAGATTATTTCTTTCGAATTATCATATTTTGCAGATGCTTTTGATCTTGTTTGATTGTCTTTGATTGCAGATCTTATATATTTATCGATACCTTCTGGAACGACTGGATTGAAGACCGAGCAAGCATTGGACTTCAGGTAGGAGTATCTATCCATAGTTAATGAGTAATTCTTAAGCAAAATAGTCTAGAGGAAATGGTTTACATCTGTGTGTTTGTTTCTAGATATCCTTAGGATACTGGGGAGATCTCTCTTGTCTGCAAGAGGGATTTTTCCATCTAACAAATTGGCGACTCCACTGGGGATTAAAAATCTGAACTTAGTTCTTCCTGTTTATTTTCAGTTTGATTTTTCAGATTTCTTTGAGATTTATTTCAATTTGATTAGCTTGAAACTGAGTGGGGTACAAAACTCAATAGGATTCCTAATTGGAAATATGTATTTTTTATTTTTTCTATACTTTTCAGCCTTCCACACTTTTTGTTTAAAAATAGAGCGGTAGACTCCGCTGATTTTAGTGAAATAAAGTGCTGTACGGCACCTTGTTCCATTAGAAACTGAGGACTTCTGGAAAATTTTGAAAAATAAGAATTCTACTTTTTGAAATCCAATTTCTTAATTTTTGTTATTATCCCAAAATGTTTTGATTGTCAAAGATCTCTATCAAGGTTTATTTCAACGATTTCTGTGTTGAAGTGATTTATTCAGTTAGTTTGCATGTTATGAGTAAATGATCTACCTAGTCCTCCCATTTCTCTGAATCAGAAACTTTTGTATACCTCAGCTACTTGGTATTTCATTGCTTTTCTGTTGAGCCATTGAACTTGATGCAATTTTTACTCTTACGAAAATTTGATTATATTTTCATTTGCAAACTTACAAAACCTTTTGGATTGATAAGGTCTGAATTTCATTTTAAAATTTATTGGATACTTTTAATTTGTTGCTGGAATAAGCAGAAAGTTCTTGGTTAGATTACAAATCGAGCTTAAATATCCTCCAATTTTTAGATAGAATTCAAGATTAGAGTTTTCTTTTAGTTTTGAATTTTATAATTTTAAGACTTTTGATTTCTTTTGGAAGAAGTTTGTTTTTGTTTATGATCTAAATGATATAGCGAATTTTATTTTGAGCAAAAGATCTTTTTGAAATTGAATTCTCCAAATTGTCTTCTTTTCAAAGTTTCTCATATAGGAAAGAAAGAATTGATATTTTGAAAGTTATTAAAATCTCCCAACTCTTTCCTCTAGTTAGATTTCATTGAAAAAAAATGAGTTGTTTATCATATAAATGCATTGTAGTGTATTTTGAGTCGAGTCATTAAAAAATCATCAATGTTTCATTTCTGTACCCATTGTCCTAAGAAAATGCAAATTAAAAGTAACGCTTAATTAAAATCAATCTAGAAATTTTACATTTTCTAGGGCTCTTTTCCACCAATATAGCTCAGGCTAATGTCTTGGAATAGGTTTTAGTTAACTCTCCAAGATAATAAAAACAAACAAGTAGTTGATCTTGCGGTAGGAAAATCCAATTATAGCATGTGTGCTCTGGGAAGCTCCTCCTAAAGGAGTCAAGCACGAGATCATATCCAAACCAGTGAGGTAATCATACCTATCTCATTGGGAATGATAGAAGATGTGTACATATTAAAATGGTAAACCTCGGATAGACCATTGTCGAGGAGCCTGGGGTCACTTGTCGGTAAACCTTGGACTATGTCAAGGAGCCTTCAAGGGGATTGAGCTTGTTACTCTGCCCTTGCGTATATATCAGATCATAGACTATTCCCCCAGGTATATGTGTTCCCATTGGTGACTTTAGTGGCCATAAAATTTATGATTTTTTCCCAAGGTGACGGTGGAGGGGAGGTCCCACTGTACCTAGAGTAGACGTCGGCTAGACTCACTTGGAATCTGTGGAGGGTTATCTTCACTCGAGATGGTTTAAGTGGAGAAACTTGCACCGGTCTGTTTCATTAAGTAGGTTGTCAGGGTAACTGTTCCAACTGCCATTTCTGCATTAAAATTCTACGATGTTGGATTTCATCACCAACTAGTGTTTTTAGTGCGTGGATCTACTGTTTCTGTGTGGATTGATCTCTTAGATTTTTATAGGCGTGTGATTCATTTTATTATTTCCTTAGCGACCTTAGGATCATTTTATTGAAATTTTCTTTTTTTTTTCTGTGTTAAAAGTTTTAATTGTGGCAGAATTACCAAGACAATCGCATAGAACTCAGGGGAAAACCCCTGAGTATACACCAAGCCAATTAGAAAGACTTAAATCTTTGATAACAAATGTTATCAGCGGAACTGGATTAACAGAACATGGAGAATCATCCATTATTATTCATCTTGATTTTGAAGTAGATGAACTGCAAATAGTATAGCATACTCCATAGACAATTTCAATTTCCGAATTAACTGAATTTTCTTCTGCAACAAATGAATTATCACCTTCTGAACTTGAAATTTCTGAACCGGAAACTGAACCTGCCATGTCTGAACCTACATCAGAGTTCGCTACTCCAAATCCTGGTCATGCTGATTCACCCAGAGTGAGGGATCGGATTAAACAAGATCTTCCTCCTGGTCTCGTTAGTATTGAAGAAGTTACTGACACAGAAGAAGAACTTATTCTTCCTTCAACTCAGGAAAATTTAAATCTTAGAGAACGTGAATCGATTTTTTATAGTCCCTTTCGAATAGACGCTTGGTATTCTTCACTAACAAATTTTCTACAAAACATTGGTCTGAATTATTCGCCACCCCAAATTCCTTATTACCCTACGCCAATAGGTTATAGACCTCCGTTAATTATGTCTAGTGAGTCATTTATGTTTACTAAATCACCAGAAACTTTTTTGTATGGTGGTCTGTCTGTTCCTGCAGACTATCAGTCACTCTCTGGTACATTCTCAGGAGCATCTCCTTTTCCCAACAAACCAATGTCATCATCTAGCCCAAATGAATCAAATACTGTAACTTTGAACAATGAGAAAATTTATATGATGTCTAGAAATATTCCAAACCCCGAACCTCAAGGTAGTAATTTATCGCTTGGGGGGCAACCTCAAAGTAGTCAAATACAGCCTGGGGAGAAACCTCAAGGACAGTACATACCTCAGGGTCAATATCAACCCCAGGGACAGTACATACCTCAGGGTCAATATCAACCTCAGGGACAGTATATGCCTCAAGGTCAGTACATGCCTCAAGGTCATTATCAACCCCAAGGGTAGTACCCAGCTCAAGGATTGCAACCTCCTTTAGGACAACAATTCTATCCAGAACAACGAATGTTACAAGGAGGTGGAAATTATCCATCTAATTATCATCCATATGTTCAACCGAGTTATGGTCCATCTTATGTACAACCTTTTTTGGCACCCTCATATCCTGAAATGGTGTGGGATCCATCCCAAGTCCAACAGAATTTACAACCAAATGTGCAAGTAACTTATTATCAAGCTGGACAACAAGTTGGTTATAATCAACCCCAACAACAAGTCTAGCCTACAATTCAAATACCTACATCTGGTCCTGTTCAGCATCCTGGTCCGAGTACACCTTGGACTTCGCCACAAACTGCTGCTCAAACTTTTTTTCAACCTACCACACATATTCCTAGAGTGTCTATAGCTCCTATTACTTCTGCCCCTCAAACATCGGTACAGATTCCTCAAGTTTCTATTCCACAGTCTGGACCTAAAATTCAAACTACTTTTCAGATGCCTATAAGAAAACCTGGTACAAGTACAATTATAACAATTCAACCTCAGTTTACTTATCAACCGTATCAGGGACCACACCAATATGGACCTGCTCCACAAAATCCATCTTACCCGCAACAAACGTATCTTGGGTATACACATCAGACACCTGTTCAACCCCAGTATGGTCCGGTTATTCCTGGTTATCCAGAGGGCATTCCAATTCCTAATGCACAGGCTATTCTAGGATATCCTGGATATCCTCCTCCTGGGAATGGTTTAGTTTCACAAGGTTATCAACAAGACCCTACCCGTCGATTTCCAATCATAGCAACTTTAGATTTACCTGATTTATCCTTCCTTACGAATGATCCCATCTATTATCATCTGTATTGGCCGCCAATGCCAAATAAGTTTCCCAGTGATATCCCGAATTTTGAAGGAAAATCAGGAGAGGATCCTTCTAACCATGTCATGACTTACCACCTTTGGTGTGCATCCAACTCATTAATCGACGATTCCATTCGACTCAGATTTTTTTAGAGAACGTTAATAGGATTAGCTACCAAGTGGTACATTGAATTTACACGAGGCTCATTTAACAATTTCAACGCTCTAGTAACTGCTTTCTTAAATCATTTTCAGTTGCCAATCAGATACGACAATGACACATAATTATTAACTTCAATAAAACAATCTACGTCTACATACATATCAGATCATATGCATGAATGGAGATGTAGAAGATGTCTAGTACAAGTATTTATCCCGGATCAAATATTGGTAGAATGATTTATCAAATCATTGCTACCAAAAATCACTGAAGATGTAGCCAAAGGAGGAGTTGTTACGGAAGAACAATTTATTGCTCAAGCTTAGTATCTTGACTTGGTATATATCCAGTCAGGTACTTTGTACGAGAAAAATCCTGATTTACCGCGTCCTGGTCATATAACAACAACTCCTTCAGGGTCTCATGCCGCTAATGGTGTAATCATTTTAGTTAGTACGACTAAGAGCAAGAAGAAATCTTCGAAGGTTACTTCTCCTATAATAACTTTACTTGATTCACCGAAAGGAGAATCTTGCCTGGAAACTTCTGCCGATATTCACATTGTAGATTCATCTACTATGAAGTCAAAATCTGGTAACAACAAGAAAGGGAAGAATAAGATTAAACAAACTTCATCTCCCAAGGAAAAAATTGATAAAACTGAATCGACTGATGATAAATGGAAACCGCATTATCCTTGTTTTATCTGTGATGAGGATCATTTCACCAAAGAATGTCCACATAGGGCTGAGGTATCTAAGTTCGTCAAAGGTTCACCCACCCCCGCTGTCTTGAAGGATCCTTTTCCTGTTCAATATAACAAAATGATTGGATCTTCTTCTAATACATCAGCAGAGATTTTGATGATGTCTCAAGTAATGATTGCGACTCGATCGCAATATTATGGTAGTAAAAATCTCATTACTGGTAAAGAACTAGAAAATTCTAATTCTACACCAGCTACATCTCCTTCAGTTTTTGATCCACTTCATATCGAGAAACTGAATCCTAATATAGTAATCAAACCAGCTGCTAAAGGTGTACTTCGTAATTCAACTTTCAATCCACATGCGAGAGCTGCTCAGAACTACAACATTGTTGAAGATTTAGCAATATATCCTTCAGCAATGTTGGCCTTAGAATTGTTGCAATCATGCCCAACACAAAGTAAATTACTCTTACCAACAATTGGAGCTGTAGATCTTCAGGATTCGAACCTTATGGTCTTTGATTTAGAAAATTTTACACCACAACTCCCTCATCAAATGGATTTTCAGATTCTAGTACTAGTAAAAAACATGCGTTGCTTTCATACTATTATTGATGAAGGAGCATCTACATATATTATGTCATGAAACTGTTGGAAATCACTTGGTTCTCCGACACTTAACCAATCACCGACAATCCTCAAAGCTTTTTGCGGAAGAGGATTCCATCCATTTGAAATTTTATAGGATATACCTATAGAGGTCGAAGGTAAAACCGTTAATTTAGATGTGGAAGTAGTTGATTCCCCTCTAGATTACAACCTTCCTCTGGGTTGGAGTTGGTTTTATGCTATGACTATTGTCGTGTCATCCGTATTTCAATTAATCATGTTTCCTCATCAAGGAAAGATTGTGAAAATCAATCAGCTCTCATATTATTCGTTTGACCCAGCTTCTACGGATAGTATTCAGCACATTGGAAAAATGACTATCTCTTATGAGGATGTAGGAGTAGGTTTAAATAAATATTCCGCTTTATTGGGAAATTTTTCTATGCCTCCACCTAACGTACCGCATACTATTTCTAATATCCATATGATTACGTCAAGCACTATTCCATTTGATGATCCTTGGGTGGCGCCTTTAGAATCAGAACTGGATTCGTATAATGGCGCGATGCCTTTAAGTCCGTTTGAGTTAGCATATCAAGCAGTTCAGTCATTTTCCAATTCACCATCCACTGATTCTGATCCAATAAATGTGGTCAATGAAGAATCGTTTTCACCATCAAACTCTACTATAACATCAATTCTGCATCCTTTTAAAGAAGTGTTTTATACCGATGAAAGCATTCGAGAATTCTTGTCTATAGATTTACCATGGGATGATCTCCATCATAGGTCATCATTTTTACCTAATCTTGATAAATTCGAAAATAATTTTTCATCTATTTTTACAATTGACTATGTCAAGGAACCCCAAAGTCCAATATCGATCACAAATTTGGATTCTGAAGTAAATTTGGGAATATTTCGTCCATGATTCCTATTGACATATTAGTGAAACCTGGAATTATTAAGAACATTCATATAGGTGCCTCTTGTACGTTAGATGAAATTACTACATATAAGGCCCTATTTCAAGAATTCTGCGACATATTTTCCTCGTCTTATGAAAAAATGCCAAGAATTGATCCCAAAATTGTTGTTCGTGAAATCAAAACTTACCTGGATGTTAAACCGATCAGACAAAAATTATGTCTGATACATCCACGAAAGGCTACCGCTATCAAAGCCGAAGTTTAGAAATTACTAAGAGCAGGTTTTATTTATCCGATCCTGTTAATGGATTGGGTATCTAATATCATTCCTGTTACTAAAAAACAAGGAACCATATGAGTATGTGTCGACTATAGGGATATTAACAAAGCTTGTCCTAAGGATAATTATCCAACCCCTTATATTGACTAAATTATTGACGATTGTGCCGGAAATGAAATGTATTCATTTATGGATGGATTTTCCAGATACAATCAAATCAACATACTCCCCGCCGATCAAGGAAAAACAACATTCATTTGTCCTTGGGGAGCATTTGCTTATTGTAAACTACTTTTTGGATTGAAGAATGTTGGGGAAACTTTTCAAAGGGCAATGTCCTATGCTTTTCATGAAATTAAACACATTGTGCAACCTTATCTTGATGATTTACCTGCTCATTCATTATACAGGGAAGATTATCCAACTCACTTATGAGTGATTTTATGAGATGTAGGTATTATAAGATTCGCTTGAATCCGCACAAGTGTGTTTTCTGTGTACAATATGGTAGATTACTGGGACTTTTCATTTCAAAAGAAGGCATTCATTTCGACCCTTCGAAGGTTGAGGCCATTATCAATTTAACTCCTCCTTCCACACTCCGCCAACTCCAAATTTTGCAAGGGAAAGCAAACTTTCTACGTTGATTTATCTAGAACTATGCTGAGTTAACCAAAGGTTTTACTAGGCTTTTGAAATAGAATGTTCCTTTTATTTGGGATAAGATCACTGATCATACTTTTGATTCTTTAAAACACGTGTTAACCCATGCACCGTTAATGCATCCACCAAATTACAGCCAGGATTACTTTTTATACTTAGCAGCCTCTTATTCTACTATTGGAATGGTATTAGTTCAGGAGGATGAATTCCACAACGAGCATGTCATTTACTGTCTTAGTCAGAATCTCAATCCAACAGAGATTAAATACTTGCACGTGGAGAAAATGGCCTTGACAGTAGTTCAAGCTATCCAACGATTCTGTCATTACATTTTGTTACAAAAAACAACTGTGATCTCTAATTGCAACTTGATGATGCATATTTTGACTAAGAAATTGCTCGGGGGAAAATACTCTAAATGGATCGTTATACTTCAGGAGTTTGATTTAGAATTTGAAAAATCCAAATCAAAGAAATCACTAGTGTTCGCCGAACTTATGTGTGACTTCCCGAATACTGAGACAAAAACTGTGGTAGAGCATTCGATCACTGATGAATCTCTATTTCTTATCAGTACGTTAGATCCTTGGTATGGAGATATAATCATTTATCTCCAAACCCAAACTTTTCAGCTTGAAATTTCACGTTCACATCGACGAAAGATCCGTTACCAATCTCAGCAATACAATATTATTGGAGACATGCTTTATCGTCTCGGTGCAGATTCTGTATTTCGATGATGTTTCACCCATGAAGAGGCTGAACGAGTTTTAAATGACTGTCATTCTGGAGCGTGTGGAGGTCATATGTCCGAGTATGCCACAACCCAAAAAATATTGTGCGCTGGTTATTTTTGGCCTTCATTATTCAAAGATTACATTCTTGTAGTCCGAAAATGCCACAACTGTCAGATTTTTTATCGAAAAATACGTGCACCACTAGCTCCTCTTCACCCCATAATTTTTTTCGGTCCTTTCGAAAAATGGGGCATTGATTGCATTACATGTAACCCTCACTTGGCTGGGGGGCATGAGTATATTATTCTAATAGTAGATTATTTTACCAAATGGGATGAGGCGATGCCTACATTTAAGGCAGATGGAAAAATTGTAGCTACATTTGTATTCAATCATGTGATTTCTCGATTCGGTGTACCCCAAGCTATCATTACTGACCATGGGAGCCATTTTTGAAACATTATGATGACTGAAATTTCCGACCAACTTGGCCTGCACCATGATAACTCTACTCCATATTACCCGCAGGCTAATGGTCAGGTTGAAGCCGTCAATAAAAGTTTGAACCACTATGATTAAAAGGATAATCAGAATTCATAAATCGAATTGGAATACTATGCTTTTCTCAGCACTTTGGGAATATCGAACCTCAGCAAAAACCGCAATAGGTTTCACTCCTTTTCAACTGGTCTACGGTTTAGAAGCTATGTTACCAATTGAATGTGAAATACCGTCACTCCAATTAGCCATAGAATTACTACCAGCTACCTCTGAGGAGGAAAAATGATTTTTGTACCTAGCACAATTAGATGAGACTTGGCACGCCACTGCATTAGTAGTCGAAGCTCATAAAAAACACGTTAAAGCTTAGTACGATCAAAGTGTTACACCTCATGTTTTTTCAGAGGGTGACCTAGTATTGGTATATGACCAAGCTAATGATAAAATAGGAGCTGGGAAATTCGAACCTATGTGGCATGGTCCTTATATTTTCAAGTGAGTACTTGCAAAAGGGGATTACGAATTGGTTGATTATGACGGGGTCTCTTTAGGTAAACCCAAAAATGGACTTTATCTGACGAGATATTATGCTTGATTTTTTGGTGAAGATCTCACTTGTACATTAGTTATTTTTCTAAGTTAGCTGCTTTAGATTAGATAAGTGTGTCTAGTTTAAGTTTGCGTTGAATACTATCCTTTCTTATCTTAATTACTCTTGATATTGCAGATGTCGATGTCCCTTCAAGAGTACATTGGTTTTGCTGATGGTGCTTGTCATAATACATGGAATATCTCTTCTGCAGCTTGGGTTATCTATTCACCCACCGATGATTTAGTTTCTTTTTATGGGGTAAGCCTTGGTCAAACAACGAATAATGTTGCAGAATATAGCGCAGTGATTGAGTTATTATCTGATGCCATTTCATTTGGCATTCAGCATTTGATCGTTAGGTGAGAATCAGAACTCATTGTATTACATTTAAATAGAGTATACACAATAAAAAATCTAGTGTTACTGAGATTATTCTTGAAGAATCGTCTCTTGGAAAGGAAATTTGATTACATCGAATATCAACACATTCTGAGAATTTTAAATACATTGGCTGATGCATTAGCTAATAATGTTATAAATAGACATTTGCGACATTAAAACAGTATATTAAAACAACATTCGATAAGTGTTGAACAACATAGCCATCGAAAGTAGTCATATCATAGATAGAGTTTGTGTTTCAAAAAATATTACATCGTCTAGGACCATAGGTTTAAAACACCTTATTATCTGAAAGATAGTGATACAAAAAAAAAAATTACAATAGTCTACGATAATCATCCACTATCTGTGCTGATGATCATGATAATATACTATCCCCCGTGCCACTCTATGCAGGTATCTCTGAAACTGGCCAGGAATGCCAATGACATGCCTCTGGAGACGAAGAGGAATATCATCCATCATAGTCTCTGGAATGTCTCTAGTCAACCTCTCCAGGTTTTGCTCTAAATCGATGAGAATATCTGTTGCCTGGTTCTCTGGCAGTGCAATAGGATCTGTTCGCTTCCTCTCAAAGTGGCGGAGATTGGCTGGTCTTCGTGGACCAACATCTGCATTTGAATTTTTGTTATAAGTATTGGACAATTAAACAATAAATAAAAATTAGAATTAAAACACATCAAAATAGTTCAATTACCTGACTCATCCCATTGTGTCCCTGAAGGTAAGGACATCTCGGGATCTCCTCAAAATTCTATGCCTGCATATGAAAAATTCTTGATAGCAAAACATTGGTTTTCCAACCAATGAAAATATGATGGGGTAAACCAGACTATCAAACAGTCGTCACCACCATGGCGAGCCATCAATTCCACCCATCATACCATACGAGGCTCTATGGGTTCACCATGGTCAACGGAAATCAGCTGGGGGGCAAGAGACAGAATCCTCTCCAAAGCAAAGCATACCAAGATGGCACCATACCCAAAGTTTTTTAACTTTGCATTCTTTGCTTTGGTAAGTTAACCCTTCATATTGGTCAACACCCCTTCACACCAATTGAAGATTTTACCTTTGTAGCATTCAACAACTGTCTGCATCTGTGACTTGGTAGCCACGTGTAGAGCTACACTCCCACATAATCTGGTAACAGTGAATGCAATGAATTTTAGATCAAGACGTATGATAGTTTTTATGTTTATCCGGTTGTCTTTGGGATCAGTTTCTTCATTACAGAACTCTTTTTTGTAGCTAGAAATAGGCTAGCCACCTTGCCTAGCCACGAACAAAGAGATTGGTTCACCTCTTTTTGGTAAAACGGTAAGGAAGTAAATGTCTTCAACCTTATTTTCCAGCTTGTGATCTCCAATGATAAAGCATTGTTCCTGAATGTCCCATTTATTTACCAGCCAGGTCATTAGTTCTACCTGTGCCCTCATGCCCTGAACAACCAAGAAATTGTATAATCCGCTATTTTTTAACACATACATTATGGCTGGATTATTCATGGCCATATCATCTACCTCTTCATGTTCGCATTTTCACCACTCCAACATTGTGAAAATAACCTACAAATGGACGCATTTAATGGTTATAAGCTATTAGAGTGAAAACATTTATCCATTTTTGAGAGAATTTATAAATTTCATTTACTTATGGTGCCCTCGTAGTTTTTTTATATGTACAATGCGTACCTTCACACGTGCCCTTCATAAAAACTGTTGTAGCCCAATAATTTTCCTTTCGAAAAATTATCGGGGTCCATAGGTAACCAATGGTTGTCCTGCGTACGCCCATGAGTGAAATTTTAAATATTTTCTCCCGCCAAAAATGATTTTAAAAACTTAAAAAGAGAATGAAAACGGATGAAAATGAAGAGAAGAGTGTTGTGGATTACCTGGATTTGACGGATTTCGATTTGAGTGGCCGGTTCTCCTGCTATCACCTTCGGAATGTTTTTTGCTGAGAGCTCTCAACTTTCAACTTTGAACACAAAAGGTAAAAATGACTTTGTTGAGCTACTTTTTATAAGATTTTTTGAACGAATAAAATATTATTTTATTTGTTTTCCGCTTTAAAATGTTGTTTTTCAAATTTTTTTACTTATTAGAAACAAATATGTTTAATTTTTCAAGTTTATGTGTAGAAAACAAGTTTATCAGGTGAAAAGGATTATTTTGATGACGAGTACACTTTTATCACTTTTTCGAGCTCCTAAAATTTACGAAAAAAGAAAAACCCTAGAGTTCTCTTTTAAGCCTTTTTTAGACTCTCTAAACATGAAAATATCACCGAGTACTTGACTATTCGAACTCGTTAAAGGAAATGAACAGTCGTCCCTTCAGTATAAGTTTACCCATTTTCAGGACTGAAATGGACTATTTACGAAAAAGGTATACGTTGACTAATCATGGTCAATAGAGTTCTCTCCTGCATTATTTTATCATTTTTCAGGCTTGAGAGACTAAATTTACGAAAAATTACACCCACGGAGTTTTCTTAAGTTTTTCTTCTAACTCTCTAAAACTGAAAAACACTGAGTTTCACCTATACTAGACTCGCTAAAACTTAACAGTAAAGGACCTGTCAATTATAAACAGGAACAAACCACTCCTTCTTAGGGTTCGATTTTAATACTAAGTTGGACTCATCCGAAGGATGAGCTTACATTACAAGAAAATGTTATCCTCCTCAAACTTGTCAAAAATAAAGAGGTACTTGCCAAAAATGGTGGGGGAAAAGAGAGAAAATGAATCCACTTGTCACACTTCATTTTAAAAGGTTGTATAGCACTCTTGAACATGACACTTTTGTCACATTCATTTCTGGGTTGGGAAAATCCTTTGGCCAACAGTTAATCAAACCACATTGAAGGTCTTTAGCCAGTTTCTGGGTATTAGCTTTAGGTCAATCATCACCAAACCATCTGCAGTGTCATTATGTGTTCAAGAGACCAGTTAAATAAACCATTCATTGCAAACATTTGTCTCCACTCGCGTTGACCATCCCTGAGTCAGTCCTTGCTATATATTTCTTCAAAACTTGATCTAATGGTTTCGTGTCATGGGCTTTCATACGATGGGTCACTTTCTATCAACGACAGCTCATCATCTAGAAATTTGATCTAGAATCCTATCAATACCTTGGGATCTGTATGCCCTAATGGCAGGTTTCTTGCCTTTGACGACAGGTTGAATCATTGACCTTCGATCGAATGATTCTATGAAATGTTTGACTTCAGATCACAAATTAATATTTCATAGATTGTACTAGGTACTTTGAGAACCATTTTCATTATTGGTGGTTTCTCTCACACTTGTTAGAAATTCACATCATTGACTAGTAATCAAGTAGTTTCTACCATGTTCGACTTCCACACAATCAATCGCATGGATATAATCATACTAGTTCAAGAAGAAGAAATCAAGACCTTGGATCTAGTTTCCACCATCCAGGCTGCGAGGAGTTTTATTATTTATCATACAGTAGACTACTCATAACAAATGGCTGCATCCATGTTGTGTCTACTACTTATGTAATTCTAAAATAAATTATGTTTCATAACATGTAGTTAGTTTTGATCTGAGTATGGAGATGCCTACCTCAGCAATGATATACATATATATGCTTACATTGAATGTTTTTTCAGGTTTTAACCGATGTGCTGACAGTCCGATCCTCAGAATGATAAAGCACTTCACTCTTCAAAATTCTTCAAAAAATTCTTCAGACTTCGCACTTTAGGGGGCAATATGTTACACTAAAATTTGTCACCATGACATTGAGCTGTCTATATGGGTTCATCATTACCTATTTATTGCTTCCTTAGAAGTCTAAGAACATAAAGTTCCCAAATCAAGTCTTGGAACTGGAGAAAAGCTCTTAAAAATCCTAAAAATCCTAACTCTGCACTTTTCCTAGTCATTTCCTGCAGTACTGTGGTTTATTGCTATAAATCTACAGCACATCCCACACGTTCTGCTCATTAAAATTGCGGACCCTGTAAAAGGTAAAATAAAAAGAAAAGTAAGTTCTAGAAGCCCAGCTGGTCGAATATTCTCCCAACTGGGGCGTTCTAGAAGCGCTATCTAGTCGAGCTTCACCCCTTCCATTCATGAACCTTTATCCCTTCATAGATGTAGTTATCCCTTGGTTTTTGGATTTGAAATCCCATGATGAGAGGGATTTATCCCTTCCTTTTTGGAGCTAAAACTACCTCCCTTCTGCTATAAATTGAGACCAAGTTTCAGTCTCAAGGGTAGTTAGTACATAGAAAGTTCAGAGAATACTTGCTTCTTGCTTTGGAGAGAGTATTTAGAACTCAATAGTTTTGAGGGGAATTGCTGAATAAATATACTCTCCATATTTTGCATCATTGGCATGAGAGAGATTACATACTCATAGCCATAGTCTTATGCTGATAAAGAGAGTCAGAGTCTTGTCAAACTGAGGAAAACAGTTGTTCGAGACCCTGGAATAACCTGTACAAACATCAAGGCATCAAGGTTGTAAGGTTTCTTCTTTTATATTCAAAGTTAATACAAATGGATTCTATTTTCTCATTGAGTTGTTCATTTATCTTTTGAATGATTTAATTCTTAGATTCCTTGATCACTATGATAGATTATTTCTTTCGAATTATCACATTTTGCAGATGCTTTTGATCTTGTTTGGTTGTCTTTGATTGCAGATCTTCAATATTGATCGATACCTTCTAGAACGACTGGATTGAAGACCGAGAAAGCATTGGAACTCTGGTAGGAGTATCTATCTGTAGTTAATGAGTAATTCTTAAGCAAAATAGTCTAGAGGAAATGGTTTACATATGTCTATTTGTTTCTAGATATCCTTAGGATACTAGGGAGATCGCTCTTGTCCAGAAGAGGGATTTGTCCGTCTAACACATACTTTTCTTGGGAAATAAAAATATTAGTTTCTGTTTGCTTCACTTATGTGCCCAAAAAATACCTTAACAACCCCAAGTGAGTCAATTCAAACTCACTTTCATGACTTATTTGAAATCAACAATGAGGAAACCATCACTCCCTGTAAAAATCAAATCATCTACATATAGAACAACAATAAAAAGCATATTGTCACTCTCTTTGATGTAGAGAATAGGTTCACATTACATTTTTCAAAACCATTGTCCATCAAGTAAGCATCTATCCTGCTATACCATGCATGAGGTGTTTGCTTCAACCCACAAAGAGATTTCCTCAACCTATACACCTTGTCTTCTTGGCCTCTACCTCATAACCTGGTGGTTGTGCAATATGTACCTCCTCTTTCAGCACTTCATTCAAGAACGTTGATTTTATGTCCATTTGATACACTTTCCATTTATGTTGCGCCATAATTTACAACACTGTACACACTACGTCCATCCTCACGACTGACGCAAATGTCTCTGTATAATCTCTTCCATGTTGTTGTTTGTATCATTTGACAACTAGTCTTGCTTTATGCCTTTCAATCTTTCCTTCAACGCTGCCCTTGGTCTTATATACTAACATTGCTCTTGGTCTTAAATATTTGACTAAACTAATAATGGTTAAGAGACAAAATAGATTGCTAGAATCTTGCTTTGGTAGGGACTAATAAGTATCAAATTATAATATTTTTAAATAGTCTATGTTACAATACCATGGGCTAATACAATGACTTGCCAATAACATATGCCCAAAAGACCATTATGACATTTTTTATGATTTTTTTAAAAATTTTCCAATAGCATATGCCCAAAAAACATATGACATTTTTTATATGTGAATTTTTTTAATTAATCAATTTAATTAAAAAGACAAAAAAAGCATAACTATTTTAAAAATAATCTTGACCTTAGTTTTATGTATATTATAATAAGTATTATAGAATATTTCATGGAAATTAAATGATTACCATCCACTTCATAATTTTAGATAGTTAAATTAAAATTCTAAAAACCATATTTTAAAATAGACATTTATTCAAATAATTAGCAAACATACTAATTACAATTACATATATTTAAACAATATTTTAATGAAGATAAATTAATAAATATGATGATTGGTTAGGTATATTATAAATAAATATTTTAAATTAATATATATGATGGTATGTCTCACTATAAATAAATATTTTATCATTTTTTAATTGTTATGAATTTAGATGGTAATTTATTTTAGTACGGAGTGATTTGTAAATTCTCAAATCTAATTAGTAATTTATTTATTTTTTCATACTAGTATTGAAACTTTGAGATAGCTTCCGATAATCTAAGGTTGATTTTGAATCTTATTAATGAAGTGAAAGGCTACACAACCTACCCGTCATTCAAATTTAATCATTTTCTTCTTTTCGTTGCGACCAGTCTGGCCACTCAATGCAATTGAATTTTAATCCATCCAAATAAAAGTGTGCGTACAACCTCGATTCCGAGTCTGCTATGCAGCTGAAATCATATATCTTAGATATGTTAAACCAATGTTGATATAAGCTCAGATCCAGACAAATAACTTAACCTTGTGTGTTAGGAGTCATGCAAATTGTTTGATTTATTTTTAGAGAGTATGGGTCCAGTGACGAAACGCAGATATTTTAAGAAATATGAACGAAGCTTTTCTCGGCTTCTCTCAGCTTTTTGGGCCTGTCATGTTCTTATGGGGTCTTCCATGAACTGGCTATGTTCCATTTTCTCGTAGATATATTCCAGTATGTGGGGGAGATTGCGAGGTTTCCTTGAAAGTTGCTTGGCAGCAGACGTGGAGGCAGGCGGTGGTGTGGAACAACAAAATTTGTCCACACTCTGGCGCAGGTGGTTGGAATCTTTCATTATTTCACGTCCATGAAAGAGTTTTGGTTGTAGGGTTTATCACAGGTGGTGACACCTCTAGGGTTGTTATTATTGTTTATTGAAAATATTAAAGTCACTTGCCAGCCTTGGGCAGTGACAAGAAGAAACAAGTACAAGGCAGCAGAAACAGAGATTGAGTGCGCAACACTCTGCATTGAAGAAGAATGGGAATGAATTAAATTTTGATGGGCCGCAGCCACAGATGGAAGATGAAATTAACTTAGTGATGGGCGGAGCTGTTCTTCACAGTGGAAGGACGAAGATTTTTTGTAGATCGTTTCTACGGAGGAGCAGACTAAATTAAAAACAGTCATTTCGGGCTTTAAAGCCCTCAACAACCAGAATGAAGAGAAACAGGTGGAAGTCCTTTTAATTTTTGAATTGGCGGGACAAGTGGTCCCCACCATTTATATGCCAATCGGAATCGGAAACTTATGTTGGAACAGTGTCTTGTTGATATGGGAGAGTTCCGCAAGTGAAACGTTTAATATAAACGAAATATATATATAATAATCGCCCCACAGCAGCGGAGGCCCGTGGGTCCACAAGACCACGTGGCGGAAATCTATTGAATCGATTGGTGTCAATCGCAAGGTTTAAATCGGCAGGATTTTATTGTGTGGCTCGATCAGGGCGGATCCGATCGCAATCGAAAGATTGAATGGATCACAAGTTTTGTTGACATCACAAATTGGCCGATTGTCGATTGCCGACTGCGTAGTGGTCCTGTTGATGGGAAAATATGTCCGGCCAACGGTAGGGGATCTCCCCGGTAGAAAGTACCAATTAGACTTTGAACCGTTTGGAGTAGGGATCCCGTCCGGGGTGTGGGTCCGGTTACCACTTAAATGACTTCCTCTTCGGTCTCGAACAACCTGATTGAATATGCAAACATACACTCATTCACATGAGACAGAATACATGACTGATGCATCAAAACTGATATATGACACTGTGCGTAGCAAGGTAATAAAAAAAATGCATGCGCCCAAGAAATGTCGTTAGCAACACATCTATGGGGTAATGCATACAAGATAATCTGACCACCAAAGAAACAGTTCTTTAATGGCGAGAAAATCTCTTAACTTTCCGAAAGATATAACGAAATGCTAATAAAACAGTTCATTAACATTCATCATAAGAGTAAATAGCAAACTTGAGCATCATCAACACAATCACAGATAACAATGGAGCATCAATGATACTATTAACAACACAGATTCATTAATCAAAAGATATTCTGAAACTATACGCAGAATACACGCAGTGTTGTCACAGCTAGACACATCATCCAATCAAAGGGATTTTAACAAGTATTTGTATTACATATGTCAAGAGTATGATTCTTAAATTACAATGCAATGTTGCCTTTCAGTCCACCAAAGAGGAGCCCCTAAATATGTGCCCCACAGGGGTATTTATAGATCCAAGAGACGCCCTTATGGCCTTCCGACGCTTCAACTTCCCGACGGTTCATATTCCCTGCGACCTTTACCACACTTGCGACCTGCGACCTGGAAATTGCGACCTGCGACTTGGTCGCAGGTGCGACCTACGACCTGGGGGACAAAAAGCGACCTGCGACCCAGCGGTTAAACTATGGAGGTGGTCGCGTAACTGAGGTTTCTGGAACATCAACTTTCTTGCCCTTGAGGAAATCTCGCCAAGTCTGGTAATCTGCTGTTATAGGAGCGACAAGAGGGCTTTCCTCTTTTATTCGATGCATACACTCTAGGGCATTCGGTACCAGAGTCTCCTTCTTCTGAGAGATCAGCATTGAGAGGGAGGCAAGCTTGGTATAGATTTGCACTGGAGTGACAAGCAACTGATTCAGGTTCTCTTGTGATGCCTCGACCTCCCTAAAGAGCAATTGTCTTACCCGGTTGCGGGTAACTGATCGAATTTCGCCCACCGCTTTCCCAGTCTTTAGTTTCATCCAGTGCCCCTAATGATGGAATGTGATGAAGAGCATTCATGGAGTCAATGCCGCTGATCAGGTGATTATATGCAGACATCACTTTGTCCAAATCTTTGGCCAGCTTGTCTTTGGACTGCATATTCATCCGAATTTTCACTTTGGCTTCTTGTGTATGACTCCAATCCTTCCTAGGCACATGTTCGGGAGCTTGCGGGTGCTGTGCTGTCCAGTTCATCATTTTGTCCAAAGCTGTCGAGGCTTCCCTGAGCTGCTCGTGCTTCTGTTTGGTTTCCTCTCGCGCCTGTGATAATGGGGCCACTGTTTGTTTTAGTGTGAGCATTTCTTTATATACTTGCCTCATGGTCATTTCCAACACATCACACTCTTTCCTGACCGCCAGTGGGACCTCGTTCACTTGGGCAGGTTTGCTTTGGAGCTGTAGCATCTCACTTTCTAGTCTTGATTTCTCTTGCTCCGCCGCTTTTAGCCTGTTCTGCAAAGAAGTAATTTCCCTGCTCATCCTAGTGACATTTTCTTCTGTGGCCGCGGCAAAAGCGGTGCCTGCTGACGCTATCATAACAGGGTTAGTCCTTGTATCTGGGACTATGTCCTTTCCAGTGGCGACCGTAGAGATTGCGGGATGGCCTTGCGCTAAGGATTTCCTTTTCTCTTGCCGTATTTTGAAAGAGAATTGGTCAAATGTCAATCTGGTTAGGTCGAAGACTTCTTCTTCCTGCTCCCTGGGAAAATCATCAATATTGAGGGTACTTTTCGCGCCACCTGAAGGGATGTCCAGGGGAGATAGGTCAATGTCGTCTATTAGCTCGTCCTCATCATCCTGTGTTTGATCCTTTTCTTTTTCCTTTTTCCGGCGCTCGGCCTCCGCCTTGTCGTGTTCCTCCTTCTTCCTGCGTTCGCTCACTTCTTTTTAAGCTTTCTTTCTCGTCCGCTCGTTGGCTTGTTCTTCCTTCTTGACTATTACCTCGTCGAGTTCTTCCGCCGCCAAGCCCCCCGCCGCCTGTGCCTCCTTTTCCTGTCTTTCCTTCTCCTCTCCCTTTTTCTTCTTTCGCTCTGTCCTGGCATCTTTCTTACGTTTCTCTTCATCTTCCTTCTTCTTCTTCTCTTCTTCCAGTTTGGCCTGGGCTTCTGCTTCCCTTTGCTGATCTGTGGTGTCAGGCCCCGTACTGGTCTGTGCTTTCTTATCTTTGGAGGAAGAAGAGCCTCCCAAATTCTGGTGATCCTCTCCTTCTTTGTCAGAGTCGATCCCTGGAGCTAGATGCCTTTCCGCGTTATACCAGTTTCTTTTTTCGTCCTCTGTCGGGCGCTCGACGTGCTGATAACTCCATCTAAAATTGGCCCTTTTACAATGCTCAGGAACTATCCTGACTGGGTCATAAGTTCGGCAATCCAGATTTCTGAAGTGATAACTTTTTACCTCTTCCCCTTCACGTGCTACTTCTCTGGAGTCCTTGACTGTATAAGCACCAATGGTGAGAGGTAGAGCGGGCCAAGGTTTCTTCTTCCCTTTGGAAAGGACGTTAGAGAAGCCCAAGGTCATCTGGAAACATACCTCCTGCATGAGCACCTTATCGGTAATAAACTTAGGCAGAGCATGTGGTGCTTTAAACGAGCCAAATACTCGGATGATTGTGAATTCAACGAATGGAAACCAGTGTGCCACCTGACCTAGTGTCTCCATTGCTCGCCAAGACATGCAGGGGGTGTCTTGACCAAATAGTTTCCCGTAAAGGGCGGGAATGAATATATGAGAGATTTTCTCGATGTCTGACTTGTACCTGGATTCCCAGAATACCTTGGTCTACAAATGGATTGCCTGGGTCTTTTCGGAGTCCCAGTTATGTGGCCATCCCTCAACATGCAGCTGGGCACAGACAACATCTAATAAATACGAAGCCATATAGAATTCTGACGGTGCCCCCTCATCTGGGGCTAAAGCTGAAGCCAAATTTGTGTGCATGGAGCCCATTAATATACCGGCCCAATTGAACCGAGTGCCGTGTACTGTTACGTGTTCCATGATGGTTGCCCATGTTCCGTTGAAAGTGGTGGCGTCTGAACGTCCGTACACTCTGCACATCATGGCGGCCACCAACTTATATACCTTCCTCAGTCCGGCCACCGGGTATTCCTGGTCCTTTTTTATTTTAAATTTATCTGGTTCCGCCCACCATTTTCTGATTGTATCAACCATCGGCACTTCATTTGCAGAAAACCATCTTGGGGTGAAGTTCACCTCTGGTTTGGGTAGCGAGTAGTAGACCTGTGCTTTTGAGCTCTCCAATGTTGCAAAAGCTTTACCTCCACTATCTCGGATTGCGAAGTTCTTAGGATCCGTCTTCTGTATGATCCAGTCCAACATTTCTGGGCATGGAAAGATGGCGGGATGTGACCCTGCTAGGTGCAATTTGGACTTCTTAACCTTTAGATATACTTCCCGGTCCGGGAGATATTCTGGAAACTCATCTTCTGGTATGGCGAACTCGCGGTATACTTCATACCACCTAAGGCTGTCCTCCTTTGCGAAGGTGCAAAGGGTGTCTCTGTATATTGGTGGAGGAGATGTTTGTATGTCTGTGTCTGACTCTTCCTCCACTACCTTCTTAGTTCTCCTTCGGGATACCCGGGGTGCCATATCGCTAGAGTCGGAGAGGACCGGTACTGTGTCTGCTCTAACTTCACCTGTTGCATTCAAGAAAGAATCCCAGGATGAGAAAGACATGATGATAATGGCTAAATAAAGTCTACACATACAAAGTTTAATTGACTGTTCTCTGGGGGTCGTTGGGTCGCTGATCTACAAAAAGGACTCACATGCGACCTCGCGACCTTGCGACTAGGTCGCAGGGTCGCAGAGTCGCTAACAGGGAGTTTTGCGACCTTGCGACCTTGCGACCGGGTCGCTAGGTCGCAGGTCGCACTTGAACCTGCCGGGGGGTTTCGCGCGCGCGCGGTTTTGCGGATAAACTTTCCCTACAGGGAAAAATACGCGACTTGAAAGGGTCTAAACGGACAATAAGGCATAGCCATGAGGAATTGGGCAAGAGACGGGTGACCCTGGGGTTCATGAGAGACAAAACAATGATGAAACTCAACAGAAAAACCCTACATCCTCTCCAGCAAATAAATAAGACCGTGGGGAGGCTCAATAATGGCAAGAAATGCTTTAGAAGGAAACATAGGGAGGAAAAGGCAACTTACCCGGAAGAAAACGCGCCAGTCGACCTGTCAGAGTAATTCCACGGTTTTCGCCGCGAGCTACAAATGCGACCTAGCGACCCGACCTTATATAAAAAGGTCGCACGTGCGAGTATTAAATGAGGTCGCAAGTTGTAAGTTTGCGACCTCGCGACCTTAAGGTCGCTGGGTCGCAAAGGTCGCTGAGTCGCTAATTCCCTTAATACTTCATTTTGCGACCTTAAAGTCGCTGGGTCGCAAGGTCGCAAATTGCTTGACTTCCGACTCTTGCGACCTGGCGACCTCTGCGACCTTAAGGTCGCAAAGTCGCATATGTCGCATGGGTCGCAAATCATGGATCCGCGACTTAGCGACTTGCTCTTAAAAACTTTACTTGGCTTTTTTCCTTCTTTAATTTCAAAGGGGCTCCAAAAATTTCGAAGTGCGTGTTATGATTTTATGTATTTTTGGAGGGTGTTGTAGGAGCTACAACAAATGGCGATTCACTGGATGAATTCAGAGTCTCTGCTGATGAAGGGTCGATGAGGGAGGAGGGAGGGGTCTAATACTTTCTTGTTCTTTTACCTCAGAGCTTACACCTTCCTTCCTTTGCCACCCCGCATAGTCGCCTGCCCTTTTGGCTTGTTGGGTGCAGATCAACCGAATTTTAATTCCTCACGCTTCCAGGATCGAGAGGGTCGGGGAAACCTTGGGCCACTGCAGGGTCCGGTACAATTATTTCGTCCTCATGGTGTTGCTTCGCTGCCAGCGAACCTCTCGGCTCCGGCGGAGTCACTGCCTAAGGAGTCGTGAACGTTGCTCCGCTGCCGGCGAGCCTGGTCAGTACCCCGGCGGAGTCGTTACATCACCTCTCTGCGCAGAAAGCCTTTCTCAATCCTTTACCCTTTATTTGTGTGCGATTGCACTTATTTGAGAATGTGCCTGTGGCACTTATTTAGATGGGCATATTTTGCCTGGGCAGATGAGGGATCCCGACTTATTTTGCTTGCAGAGAGGTTGCTCCTGGTCTCATATGAGGACTCGGGTTTTTCCCGGATGACCTGCAATTCTCTTGAGTTAGCCCTGTTCCCTCACGATCCGGTTGCTGCTATGCAAGACCTTCTCTGCCTGCACCCTTCGAAGCCGCTAGGTGGTTCCTTATGCTTGAAGACTCTAGTAAGGCCGTGTACTATCCTTAGGTGCCCATCACAAGCGAGTTTCGACTGCCCTGTGTTTTACGGGAAGGGCCTTTTATCAGCATAGAACCTCTTCAAGGAGTGAGCCAGTTGCGGGCAGCTTAGACAAGGTTTTCTTCGAAGAGTTAGAGAAAGAGTTTTTTTTTTTTTTTTTTTTTTAACAGTTTAAGTAAAATAGTGTTTGAGGTCATGCCCGTTTACCGGGAGGACCTCGACTTTTCCTTCCAGAGTTTGCAATCGGAAAGTATGGGGACCCACTTTTTCTTTAACCTGAAAGGGACCTATCCATAGTGCTTGAAATTTGGCATGTTTTCCTTTTTCTTCGTGTGCTTTATCCCACTTTAGGACAAGGTCTCCTACTTCAAATTTTTTATCTCCTGCAGACTTTTTATCGAACCATTTCTTGATCCGACTCTGGTGGATGGAGAATTTCTCCCGGGTTTTCTGCCTTTCCTCTTCTAATTTTAGCAGGGTGTCAATGCGGGTTTGCAAGGTGGGGCAAGGGGTACCATGACACTCTTGAGACAACTGCAGAGCAGGAAGAGACAAATTGGGAGGGAGGACAGCTTCTTTCCCATACATGAGAAAATATGGTGAGGTGCCTATTGAGGACTTAGGGGTGACGCGATCAGCCCACAGTGCATTTTGGAGAGCATTATGCCAGTTGCGTTGGTGAGACAGTAAGGTCTTTAATGATGCGAATCAGATTTTTATTGGTTGATTCCGCTAGACCATTTCCTTGGGGATAGTATTTTGCAGAGTGTTTAAGCACGATACCATTTTCTAAAGAAAAATCATATAATTTAAAAGATGAAAAGTATGTTGCATTATCAAAGACCAAGGAAGTCGGAACGCCAAACCTGGTGATGATGGAATGATTGAAAAATTGCATTACCTCATGATCGTTGACTTGGCGTAATGGTAATGCTTCAACCCACCTGGTGAAGTAATCAGTGGCTGTTAGGATGTACTGGTGTTGCTTAGAAGAGTGGGGTAGGATCTCGCCAATGACGTCTAGACCCCATTGTTGAAAAGGCTCTTCCACTGCTACTGACAACAAAGGGGCGGCGGGGCGCGTTTCTCGGTTTGCGAATTTCTGGCATTGAACACACTTCCGAACATATGCGTGGGCATCTCTGAAAAGAGTTGGCCAATAATAACCTGCTTGCATTATTTTATGGGCTGTAGTATCCCCAGCAAAATGACCTCCTGCTGGTCTATCATGCAGCTCGATTAAGATCTTCTGAGCTTCGTCATATTCCAGGCAGCGTAACATGACCCCATCAGAATGTTTCCTGAAAATCTTCCCTTGGATTAACTGGTAAGGAGCAGCTTTGAGTCTGATTGCACATTTCTGCCGGGCATTTAGAGCGGGGTCCAATGTACCGTGTGCTAGATATCCTGAAATATCCGAGTACCAAGAAGGGTCCTTTACCTGAGGCAAGATGTCAGTTTGGTACATATCAATTTCTTGTTCCCAATTATCTTCTTCACTCTGTTGGGAACTTGCGGCCTCTGCATCCATCTGGCATAAACCTTGTCCTTTGACTGTGCGTGCTGGCTTAAACTCTAAGTCGTATTCTTGCATACACGCAACCCAGTTCCCTCGTCTCTCGCCCAGCTCCTGCTGCATGAACAGTGAGCGAACAACTGGGTGGGGAACGTAAACTGTGACATGGTTTTTCAAAATGTATGGTCGGAAATGTTTGACCGCTTTATATACCGCATAGGCCTGTTTCTCGATTTCGGGATAATTTAATTCAGCTCCCTGCAGACCGGTGCTCATGAATGAAATGGGACGCTCATCATTATTTATGTCCTTTTGTGTGAGCACGGCTGCCAGGGACGAATCCGAAGCGAACGTGTACAAGTTGAAATCTCTGTCGAAATCTGGGCTCTAGAGGGAAGGCACTTCGGCTATAGATTTCTTGATCTGGTCGAAAGCTTCCTTTTCGGGCTGATTCCATTTGAAGGTAGCATTTTTCTTTATCATCCCCTGTAGTGGCTTAACTATCTGGGCGAAATCTGATATAAATTTACGTACAAAATTGATCTTACCCAAAAAGGACTGCATTGCTTTCTTACTGCTGGGGGGAGGAATCTGAGCAATGGCTTTCGCACGTTCTGGATCAACGACAATGCCTTGCTTGGTTATGATATGCCCCAGTAGATTTCCTTCTGCCACGGCGAAAATGCTCTTCTTTGGGTTCAGCGAGATACCGTATTTTCTGCACCTTTCGAAGATCTGTCTGAGGTGACGCATATGATCCCCCCGATGTTTAGAAAACACAGTAAAGTCATCCAAGTAGACCACCACACTTTGGCCTATCAGACCCCTGAATGCTATATCCATAGCTCTTTGGAAAGTTGCCCCTGTGTTGATTAATCCAAAGGGCATACGCCTGTACGCGAAGGTTCTCCACTTAGTCCGAAAGGTAGTCTTTAACCTGTCTGGTTCGGCCACTAGTACTTGATTGTAGCGAGAGAATCCGTCCAACAAGGAGAACATTTCTGAGCCGGACACCGCTTGTAGTATCTGCTCCATAGGGGGCACTGGGTAATTATCTTTACTCGAGGCCCGGTTTAAGTTTCGGAAATCTCCACATAAGCGGATTTCACCTGACTTCTTCCGTACCGACACCAAATTGGATACCCATGTGGAATGGCGAACTTTGAAGATAATGCGGGCATCCAAAAGTTTTTTGAGTTCTTTCAGAATCAATGGCTCCGTCGTAGGATGTACTTTCCTAAGTTTCTGTTGGAATGGTTTTACATTTTCTTTAATGGGTATCACATGTTGTATGATTCGAGTATCGTATGTGCGTAAGTCCTCATATGTCCAAGCGAACACGTCACGATACTTGTGAAATAGCTGAGTGAAATCTTGAGCCTCTTGGGGGGTGCAGTCTTTACCCAGGTTGACGAATTTAGGATTATCTTCTGATCCCAAGTTTACTTGTCGATGAGCCAAGATCGAGCTCTGCACTTTTGCATTTGGGGGCCCACGGAACCGATTCTGCAGATCAAAAAGCTTCTCCAGTGATACCACCCCTTTAGGCATGGGGTTTCCTTTGACTTGCTCGTACTCCTTTTGCATAGCTTGGTCGTGCTCATCTTCATCTATAGCAGCGTCTTTGAATATCTTTGAGTTGCACATAAATTCCAGCACCTGTTGATCATCATCAAAAACACGCAGATTAGTGATATTGTCTGGCACGGAGGGTTTGTACATAACTTCAATAGAAAAACCGTCCCTCAACGGGGTAAACCTGGCGGCAGCATTAGCTAGAGTGTCTGCCGCTGCGTTATGCATTCTTAGAACAGATTTAATTCCAAAAGCGTCAAAAGCAGAAATTAATCGCCATACCTCTTGCTGATACGCCTTCAAATGTGGAGACAAACAGTGAATAGTATTGCGTACCTGCCGAGTGATAATCTCTGAGTCTCCAATGACCCGTAAGCATTTTACCTTCAAATCCAGTGCATTTTTAAGCCCAAGGATCAAAGCTTCATACTCGGCAGTGTTGTTAGTGCATTGGAACTCAAGTCGACAAGAGACTAAGAATTTTTTCTTATGTGGATCAAGCAAAACGCAGCCAGCGCCAGAACCATCAAGGTTTTTGGAGCCGTCGTAATATAATGTCCATATATCATTTTCGGGGTCCTTGGGGGTAGTGGATTGCGGAGGAATTTCGGTTTGGTGTGAGACAGTTTGGGTTTGTTCCTCTGGGACGATCGTCATTTCAGAAAGGACCTCAGGGCCTACTGCGGACTGAGGAGATCGGTAACATCCAAAAATGGAATCTAGGAAACACATACTAAGTTCCTCCTGGGCAAAGCTAATGGGTTCATTTGTGGCATCCAAATCAGTTACAGTGTGTTTCATGTATGGTTCGCTTTCAACTCTGATTTGGTTATTTCTCCCCTTGTACGGTAGCCATAAGTGGGACCAATCTGTGGCAAAGTATCCTTGCAACTTGCTAGACCAGTCCCTGCTAAGCAGTACACCATAAGCTTCAGGGATGTCAACCACCACAATATCAATACATTGATGGACCCTAGAGTCGGATGAGAGGCGGATGATGACATTGTTCAATTCCCCAACGGCTGGTACTTGAGACATGTCAAGTTGAATGATTTTTGCGTCAGTTTTCTCTGGGAGGATGTTGAGTTTCTTGCACACAGATAGAGGCATGACATTCGTGGATGCGCCGGAGTCAACGAGACAATTATGAACGTTGAAATTAAACATCTCAAAAGACAAGAGGAATGGAGGGGTGGATCCTCTCGAATTCGCGTTGACAGCGTTCACTATAGATTGGATATCTGGACTGGTTTGTGCAGATGTGTTGCTCACAGTTTTCGTATTTTGGTTGTTGGCGAAAGCTTTTAAAATAAGTTGCTTTTGATTTGTGATGCGGGCCAGTTCGTATAGTGAGATATTAGCTCTGGTCTTTTTCATGTCCTCCACTATGTTGTAGCTAGTATCGGTTTGGGGACTAGGTTCGGTAGTGGTCTTCGAGGGTTCCACCGGGAGCTTGGTCTTGTGACTTGCTTTGCTGTTACTATTTGTAGGCTTCTCCGGCGTAGCTTGTCCTTCGTTGTTAGGGGGAAGAATTTTCCTCAGGAAGGCCCTTTTCTTGTCTTCATATGATTGTTCGGGGACAGATCCTTTGCTTCTGAGACTATAATTTCGAGGGGGCTGAGCCTTGGGACTGCCTGCCATGTTGATATCAATGGGGGCAAGACTCTCCCCCCCTGCGGATTATATCAAAAGTTAGGACAGAGGCTCCTGATTCCCCATCTTGGAGCGAACCTTCATCTCGATCAGAAACATCATCCTCTGTCTGGTTTCCTGGAGTTTGGTCATCCAAAAGTTGGTTAACCACCGCGGTCATGCTGCCAATCCATTGCGGGCACGTTTTTTCGGAATGGGCAGCTTGGTGAAACGAGCAAAAATTGTCTTTCCCTATTTCTTCCACGTTGAGAGCGGCACTGGAGTTTGACGGAGGTCTGCTGGTGTTGGGATTATTCTTCTTGAAAAAGGGTTTTGGGGGTTTATTCGTAGTTGAGGTTTCAACGCCCTTTCTCTTTAAGTCAGAGACCTCATTCGTCAGAAGTTTGAGGGTCTTGGCCATACTCTCGAAATCAAAATTTTCTCTCTCTCTATTAGGGGTGGAAGACTGACCCTTTTTAGTGGTTGGTTTGTGATCATCTTTTCCTTCATGGTCCATGACTCCTATCGACAACATGTCCTTCTCTACCGCGAGAGCAACAGCGTAATTTTCCGTAAGGGTAGCGCGGGCCTCACGTTTGACGAAAACGGCAATATCCCTGGGGAGAGCTTTAGTGTAATAGTCGATGGTGATAGAATCGTCCAATGCTAAGTTGGGAGGAAATTTTTGCAATATTGTGGCGAAGCGTTGGTTAAAGTCTTTAACCTTCTCTTTTCTGTGACACTTGATGGTGCTTAACTCTGTAAGGAGCATAGAGGGTGTTTTATCCTCTGCAAACTTTTGCAGGAGCACGCGACGGAATTGGTCCCATGAAGTAATAGAAGCACTGGGTAGGGAATTGTACCAAGTGGCTGCAAGGTTTACAAGAGTGTGTGGGAACAGTCGACAAGCGACATCATCGGACTGAACTCTCATGATTTGTAGGGCCAGATAGAAACTACTAATATGATCTTCCGCTGAGGTACCTTTCTCAGGATCAAATTTAGGAAGATGCTTCTCCGGGTGTCTAGGCATATCATGGAGAGGACCTAAAAGAGCCAATGGGGATTGAGCCATCCAGGCTAGGGGCTGCACCCTCCTGGGGCGCTGATGATATCGAGTTTCGGCCTCGGATTCACTCCCCGTACCTGACACTGATGCTCCGTCCTGATGGTGAGAGTGCTCATCTCGGTGTCTTCCACGGTTGCTCATATTTCTAAGGTACTCCCAGTTGTGGAGAGGGGTTCTATTTTGGTTTTGGTGGTGGTGATGTTTGTTGTGATGTCTCCGGCCGTGGACCATATCTCCTCTACCTCCACGTCCGTGACCCCTATTAACCCCACCCTCATTTCTTCGGGGCCTATTGCCTTCTCTTACATTTCTTCGGGCAGTATTAACTTCTCTCTCGTTCCTTCGACCCCCCTCTCCGTCTTCTCGCAGGTCGTACACTTGGTTGTCGTTCCACTGATGTAAGTCAGGCTGAGGTTCGGGGAAAGGTTCAGTATCAGGGAAACCTTCACTATCTTGGAGGATGGGGTCATTTTCCTGGACTGCCCGCCCGAGGTCTTCAATCATGGAGTTTACGAGTTCAGGTATGGTGCTGACAAGCACACCATTACGAGTGATGTTCTCAGTAGGGGTCCTAGTGTGAGCCAGAAATTCCATGATGGGGGCATATCGTAAATCACTGACGAGATTACGGGCAACTGGGCGTAAGGATCTCAACTGTTCATTATTGATTTCAAAGTATCGAGCCGCCTCCGTTGGAATATCCTCTAAGGGGGGAAGAGGAGGTTCGTTATTTGTGACCTCCCGGTGGGGAGTTTGTGACGGAATATCGGTCGTATGTTGGGAGGATGCCATGGCCCTCCTTCTAGCACCAAATCTGTTGACGGGAAAATATGTCCGGCCAACGGTAGGGGATCTCCCCGGTAGAAAGTCCCAATTATACTTTGAACCGTTTGGAGTAGGGATCCCGTCCGGGGTGTGGGTCCGGCTACCACTTAAATGACTTCCTCTTCGGTCTCGAACAACCTGATTGAATCTGCAAACATACACTCATTCACACGATACAGAATACATGACTGATGTATCAAAACTGATATATGACACTGTGCGTAGCAAAGTAATAAACAAAATGCATGCGCCCAGGAAATGTCGTTAGCAACACATCTATGGGGTAATGCATACAAGATAATCTGACCACCAAAGAAACAGTTCTTTAATGGCGAGAAAATCTCTTAACTTTCCGAAAGATATAACGAAATGCTAATAAAACAGTTCATTAACATTCATCATAAGAGTAAATAGCAAACTTTAGCATCATCAACACAATCACAGATAGCTATGGAGCATCAATGATACTATTAATAACACAGATTCATTAATCAAAAGATATTCTGAAACTATACGCAGAATACACGCAGTGTTGTCACAGCTAGACACATCATCCAATCAAAGGGATTTTAACAAGTATTTGTATTACATATGTCAAGAGTATGATTCTTCAATTACAATGCAATGTTGCCTTTCAGTCCACAAAAGAGGAGCCCCTAATATGTGCCCCACAGGGGTATTTATAGATCCAAGAGACGCCCTTATGGCCTTCCGACGCTTCAACTTCCCGGCGGTTCAGCTTCCCTGCGACCTTTACCATACTTGTGACCTGCGACCTGAAGATTGCGACCTGCGACTTGGTCGCAGGTGCGACCTGCGACCTGGGGGACAAAAAGCGACCTGCGACCCAGCGGTTAAACTATGGAGGTGGTCGCGTGACTGAGGTTTCTGGAACATCAACTTTCTTGCCCTTGAGGAAATCTCGCCAAGTCTGGTAATCTGCTGTTATAGGAGCGACAAGAGGGCTTTCCTCGTTTATTCGATGCATACACTCTAGGGCATTCGGTACCAGAGTCTCCTTCTTCTGAGAGATTAGAATTGAGAGGGAGGCAAGCTTGGTGTAGATTTGCACTGGCGTGACGAGCAACCGATTTAGGTTCTCTTGTGATGCCTCGAATTCTGGTGCGGTAGCAGCTTGTCTCACGGGTTGCAGAAACGACTGAATTTCCTGCTCTACCTGCTCCCAGTATTTAGTTTCATCCAGTGCCCCTAATGATGGAATGTGATGAAGAGCATTCATGGAGTCAATGCCGCTGATCAGGTGATTATATGCAGACATCACTTTGTCCAAATCTTTGGCCAGCTTGTCTTTGGACTACATATTCATCCGAATTTGCACTTTGGCTTCTTGTGTATGACTCCAATCCTTCCTAGGCACATGTTCGGGAGCTTGCGGGTGCTGTGCTGTCCAGTTCATCATTTTGTCCAAAGCTGTCGAGGCTTCCCTGAGCTGCTCGTGCTTCTGTTTGGTTTCCTTTCGCGCCTGTGCTAATGGGGCCACTGTTTGTTTTAGTGTGAGCATTTCTTTATATACTTTCCTCATGGTCATTTCCAACACATCACACTCTTTCCTGACCGCCAGTGGGACCTCGTTCACTTGGGCGGGCTTACCTTGGAGCTGTAGCATCTCACTTTCTAGTCTTGATTTCTCTTGCTCCGCTGCTTTTAGCCTGTTCTGTAAAGAAATAATTTCCCTGCTCATCCTAGTGACATTTTCCTCTGTGGCCGCGGCAAAATCGGTGCCTGTTGACGCTATCATAACAGGATTAGTCCTTGTGTCTGGGACTATGTCCTTTCCAGTGGCGACCGTAGAGATGGCGGGATGGCCTTGCGCTAAGGATTTCCTTTTCTCTTGCCGTATTTTGAAAGAGAATTGGTCAAATGTCAATCTGGTTAGGTCGAAGACTTCTTCTTCCTGCTCCCCGGGAAAATCATCAATATTGAGGGTACTTTTCGCGCCACCTGAAGGGATGTCCAGGGGAGATAGGTCAATGTCGTCTATTAGCTCGTCCTCATCATCCTGTGTTTGATCCTTTTCTTTTTCCTTTTTCCGGCGCTCGGCCTCCGCCTTGTCGTGTTCCTCCTTCTTCCTGCGTTCTGCTTCTGCCTCTGCTTCCTTTTCAGCTTTTCTCTTTCGCTCTGCTACAGTGGCTTGTTCTTCCTTCTTTTGACGGTGGACTTTGTCGAGTTCTTCCTTAAGCGCTTTTTCTGCCGCCGCCTGTGCCTCCTTTTCCTGTCTTTCCTTTTCCTCTTCCTTCTTCTTCTTTCGCTCTGTCCTGGCATCTTTCTTACGTTTCTCTTCATCCTCCTTCATTTTCTTTTCCTCTTCCTTCTTGGCTTGGGCTTCTGCTTCCCTTTGCTGATCCGTGGTGTCAGGCCCCGTACCGGTCTGTGTTCTCTTATCTTTGGAGGAAGAAGAGCCTCCAAGCTTTTGGCTTCTATCCTCTAAATTCTGGTGATCCTCATCCTCTCGGTCAGAGTCGAACCCTGGAGCTAGATGTCTGTCTGCGTTGTACCAATTTCTTTTTTCGTCCTCAGCCGGGCGCTCGACATGCTGGTAGCTCCATCGAAAATTGGCCCTTTTACAATGCTCAGGAACTATCTTGACTGGGTCATAAGTTCGGCAATCCAGATTTCTGAAATGATAACTCTTAACCTCTTCTCCTTCACGCCCTACCTCCCTGAAGTCCTTGACTGTATAAGCACCGATGGTGAGAGGTAGAGCGGGCCAAGGTTTCTTCTTCCCTTTGGAAAGGACATTTGAGAAGCCCAAGGTCATCTGGTAACATACCTCCTGCATGAGCACCTTATCGGTAATAAATTTAGGCAAAGCATGTGGTGCTTTGAACGAGCCAAATACTCGGATGATTGTAAAATCAGTGAACGGGAACCAGTGTGCCACCTTACCTAGTGTCTCCATTGCTCGCCAAGACATGCAGGGGGTGTCTTGACCAAATAGCTTCCCGTAAAGGGCGGGAATGAATATATGAGAGATTTTCTCGATGTCTGACTTGTACCTGGATTCCCAGAATACCTTGGTATGCAAATGTATTGCCTGAGTCTGTTCGGAGTCCCAGTTATGCGGCCATCCCTCAACATGCAGCTGGGCACAGACAGCATCTAGTAGATACGAAGCCATATAGAATTCTGATGGCATTCCCTCATCTGGGGCTAAAGCTGAAGCCAAATTTGTGTGCATGGAGCCCATTAATATACCGGCCCAATTGAACTGAGTGCCGTGTACTGTTACGTGTTCCATGATGGTTGCCCATGTTCCGTTGAAAGTGGTGGCGTCTGAACGTCCGTACACTCTGCACAGCATGGCGGCCACCAACTTATATACCTTCCTTAGACCGGCCACCGGGTATTCCTGGTCCTTTTTTATTTTAAATTTATCTGGTTCTGCCCACCATTTTTTGATTGTATCAACCATCGGCACTTCATTTGCAGAAAACCATCTTGGGGTGAAGTTCACCTCTGGTTTGGGTAGCGAGTAGTAGACCTGTGCTTTTGAACTCTCCAATGTTGCAAAAGCTTTACCTCCACTATCTCGGATTGCGAAGTTCTTAGGATCCGTCTTCTGTATGATCCAGTCCAACATTTCTGGGCACGGAAAGATGGCGGGATGTGACCCTGCTAGGTGCAATTTGGACTTCTTAACCTTCAGATATACTTCCCGGTCCGGGAGATCTTCTGGAAACTCATCTTCTGGTATGGCGAACTCGCGGTATACTTCATACCACCTTAGGCTGTCCTCCTTTGCGAAGGTGCAAAGGGTGTCTCTGTATATTGGTGGAGGAGATGTTTGTATGTCTGTGTCTGACTCTTCCTCCACTACCTGCTTAGTTCTCCTTCGGGATACCCGGGGTGCCATATCGCTAGAGTCGGAGAGGACCGGTACCGTATCTGCTCTAAATTCACCTGTTGCATTCAAGAAAGAATCCCAGGATGAGAAAGACATGATGATAATGGCTAAATAAAATCTACACATGCAAAGTTCAATTGACTGCTCTCTGGGAGTCGCTGGGTCGTTGATCCACAAAAAGGACTCACACGCGACCTCACGACCTTGCGACTAGGTCGCAGGGTCGCAGAGTCACTAACAGGGAGTTTTGCGACCTTGCGACCTTGCGACCGGGTCGCTAGGTCGCAGGTCGCACTTGAGCCTGCCGGGGGGTTTCACGCGTGCGTGGTTTTGCAGATAAACTCTCCCTATAGGAAAAAATTCGCGGTTTGAAAGGGTCTAAACTGACAATAAGGCATAGCCATGAGGAATTGGGCAAGAGATGGGTGACCCTGGGGTTCATGAGAGACAAAACAATGATGAAACTCAACAGAAAAACCATACATCCTCTCCAACAAATAAATGAGACCGTGGGGAGGCTCAATAATGGCAAGAAATGCTTAAGAAGGAAACATAGGGAGGAAAAGGCAACTTACCCGGAAGAAAATGCGCCAGTCGACCTGTCAGAGAAATTCCAACGTTTTCGCCGCGAGCTATAAATGCGACCTAGCGACCCGACCTTATATAAAAAGGTCGCACGTGCGAGTACTAAATGAGGTCGCAAGTTGTAAGTTTGCGACCTCGCGACCTCGCGACCTAAAGGTCGCTGGGTCGCAAAGGTCGCTGGGTCGCTAATTCCCTTAATACTTCATTTTGCGACCTTGCGACCTTGCGACCTTAAGGTCGCTGGGTCGCAAGGTCGCAAATTGCTTGACTTCCGACTCTTGCGACCCATGCGACCTCTGCGACCTTAAGGTCGCAAAGTCGCATAGGTCGCATGGGTCGCAAATCATGGATCCGCGACTTAGCGACTTGCTCTTAAAAACTTTACTTGGCTTTTTTCCTTCTTTAATTTGAAAGGGGTTCCAAAAATTTCGAAGTGCGTGTTATGATTTTATGTATTTTTGGAGGGTGTTGTAGGAGCTACAACAGGTCCCCACTCATACGTCAGACATTTCATATTTTATTAGTTCCGCAAAGGATTTTTCTTTTGTGTTTGGTTTTATTTTTGTTTTAAGTTTTAATATAGTTTTTTGTTGTAATGTTAAAATATATGCACGACATATATAAAAGAAAAAGGCCCGAGAGCCAAATGTAAGGTAATGCATTATATTGTATTTGTGAACTACTGTGTGAGCCCGCAGGCAAGAAGAAAACATAGTAAGAAGAACAAAGAGCATTGTTAGTGCATTCTTGAAGAGAGACAGAGAGTTGTTTTGTTTAGCACTGCGTCTGTAGCAGTCATACATATTTGGTGAATCCCTCACTGTTGAGGAAGAATTTGTAACAGTTGTTTTTAGTTTGTTTAATGAAATAGAAAGCATTTCATGCCATCTCTGTCTGCAAATTAAAATTTCTGTTTTAAACATCTCTGAGTTGTAGAGGGGAGTTTATATTCTCTCCATTGTTTGCTTGGAATTTCCAATAATTCCAACATGGTATCAGAGCTAGTTCAGGCTCTTTGAAGAGTTCAAAGAAGCTGAAGAAGAAGACATGTTGCAGTGTTTCTCTCCAGCAGCGTGAAAAGCTCAACAGAAGTCAAGGTCAGGTATTTCTCAAAGATAAAAGTGCAGTTGTTTATTGTTTAAAGAATTTGTTCTTTCAAAAAGGAAAGACAGTTTGTTTAAAGTCTGAGTTCAGTTTAAGAAGCAATGGCTGGACCAAGCACTGGTATGAATCTTGGAAGTGTTCAGCTTCCACAGTTTAATGGAAAGAACTATGATTATTGGGCCATTACTATGAGAGCCCTGTTTGTCTCACAAGACTTGTGGGAACTAGTAGAAGATGGTTTCACAGAACCAGCTGATGAGCAGGCTTTTAATGCCTTAACTCAAGCAGAGAAGGATGTATTGAAGAATAATAGGAAGAAGGATGCTAAAGCTCTCTTCTGCTTGTATCAAGCTGTAAATGAGAGTGTGTTTCCAAGGATAGCAGCAGCTAAGAAATCCAAGGAGGCATGGGAAACTCTGAAAGTAGCCTATCAAGGTATGGAGAAAGTTAAGACAACAAAACTTCAATTGCTGAGAAGAGATTTTGAAACTCTTTGCATGAAAGAGTCACATAATGTTGACACATTTTTTACACATGTGATTGAGATTGTAAATCAGATAAGATCCCATGGAGAAACTCTTGAAGAAAGAAGGATTGTGGAGAAACTTTTGAGATGCTTACCCTCAAAGTTTGATGTTATTGTTACCACCATAGAAGAGACCAAAGATCTCTCACAGTTCACAGTGGATGAACTTCATGCCTCACTGATAACTCATGAACAAAGATTGAGTAGAGATGAACACTCATCTCTTGAGCACGCCTTCAAGACCCAGATGCCTTCAGGAAGAGGAAGAGGTCAAAGAAAAGGAAGAGGAAGAGGCAGAAGCTAGAATAGAGGTGGAAGGGACAGCTCTTCACATTCACATGGAAGGAGCAACAGTCAAAGCCAGAGCCACGGCCAATGCAACAGCCAGCAAGGTGGACATCAACACCAACATGCTCAAGGACAAAGGTATGACAAATCCAATGTCCAGTGTCATTATTGCAAGAAATATGGACACTATGCCAATGAATGTAGAAAAAAGAAAAATGACATGAAGAATAGGCAGAATGCTAATGTAGCAAAAGAGGAAAAGAACCCAAGTAATGTGTTGTTAGCTTGTAATGTAGCACAAGATAGAAATGATGATGTTTGGTTCTTAGATTCTGGATGTAGTAATCACATGACTGGCAACAGAGCAATTTTTTCCAATATTTATGAAGAAGTTAAATCTGAAGTGACCACAGGGACTGATACTAAAATCTCTGTCAAAGGGAAAGGCAGAGTAAGTATTCGAGCAAGGAATGGGGAGCAAAAATTTGTTCCTGATGTGTATTATGTTCCAGGTCTAAAATGTAATCTTTTGAGCGTTGGGCAGCTCATAAACAAAGGTTACAATGTTATATTCAAAGATGATGTGTGCACCATAAAAGATATTCCTCCAAGCAAGAAAATTATTGCTGAAATTCAAATGACCAGCAATAGAATGTTTCCGCTCAAGCTCAACATTGACTTGAAAGGAAAAGGAAAGAATGTAGCAGCTGTAACTCGAGAAACCTTTCAGAAGGAAGAGAAAGATGAAAACTGGTTATGGCATTTGAGATTTGGACATCTCAATTTCAGAGGATTAAATTTGCTGCACAGAAAATGAATGGTAAGAGGTTTACCACTGATAGAGAAGCCTGATAGCCTATGTGAAGGCTGCATCTTGGGAAAGGAACACAGAGAAAATTTTCCTTCAGGGAAAAGCATAAGGGCGAAAGCACCTTTGGAGATAATCCACTCAGATTTATGTGGGCCGATGCAAACAGCATCTATTTCGGGCAGCAATTACATGCTAACTTTCATTGATGATTTCACTCGAAAAGTGTGGGTCTATTTTCTAAAATATAAAAGCGAAGTCTTTCAGAAATTCCGAAAATTTAAAGCTCTTGTAGAAAAACAGAGCGGACTGCACATTAAAGTCCTCAGAACAGATAGAGGAGGAGAATATATCTCAAAATAATTTCTGCGTTTTTGCAGAGAGAACGACATACACAAGCAGTTTACCACCAGGTACACGCCGCAACAGAATGGAGTGGATGAAAGGAAGAATCGAACCATAATGGAGATGGTGAGAAGTATGCTAAAGGCGAAACACTTGCCAAATGAGTATCGGACAGAAGCAGCAAACTGTGTTGTATACATTTTGAATAGATGCCCTACAAAAGCAGTGATGAACAAAGTTCCAGAGGAAGCGTGGAGTGGCAGAAAACAGGGAGTCACCCACATGAGATTTTTTGGGTGTGTAGCATATGCACACATTCCAGACAAATTGAGAAAGAAGTTGGATAGTAAGGGGGAGAAGTGAATTTTCCTTGGATATTGTGAAGATTCCAAAGGATACAGACTGTATAACCCATCCACAAAGAAGTTTGTAATCAGCAGAGATGTGCAATTTATCGAAGAGGAAGCGTGGGATGGAAGCATTGAGAAAACAGTCAATGTCAAAAACTGTTTATCTCATGATGAAGATGATGTAGATGTGGTTGAGATTAATAACCCATCCATTGCACAACCTCCAGCAGCGCAAGGCCAGCAAGGGACGCCTCAAGCGGCAGCAAGAACACCCTTGAGAAGAATCGGCAGTGGTTCACCGAGTACACCACAAGGAGAAGAATTTAGTGCTTCATCAAGCACGGCTACACCAAGTGAAAGAGGAACAAGATTCAGAAGCCTTAGAGAAATCTATGAGCAAGGAGAAGCAAACGAAGGTATGAATTCCTTATTTGCTTTGTATTGTCAAGTTGATGATCCTATTCATTTTGAAGATGCTATTAAAGATATAAAATGGATAGAAGCTATGGATGATGAAATTAAAGCCATAGAGAAGAATAGAACATGGGAGTTGGTTGATCTCCCAGAAGGTAAAGAAGTCATTGGAGTTAAATGGGTATACAAGACCAAAAGCAATGCTGAAGGAAAAATAGAAAGACACAAGGCCAGACTAGTTGTCAAAGAATATAAGTAGAAGCAAGGGATTGATTATGAAGAAACTTTTGCACCAGTTGCAAGAATGGAGACGGTAAGAGCAGTGTTGTCCATAGCAACACAAAACAAATGGAAAGTATATCAAATGGATGTAAAATCCGCATTTTTAAATGGAGTTTTAATGGAAGAGGTATATGTGGAACAACCTCTTGGATATGAGAAGAAAGGCCAAGAGCATAAGGTCTGTAAATTGAAGAAAGCTCTTTATGGGCTGAAACAAGCACCAAGAGCATGGTACAACAGAATAGATTCTTATCTATTGGAGAATGGATTTGAAAAGTGTGAGGGAGAACCCACCCTCTACATCAAAGGAAATGATGGTAAGTTATTGATTGTTGTTTTATATGTTGATGATTTAATTTTTACAGGTAATGATGATTACCTTGTTGAAAATTTTAAAACAGTCATGAAAGATGAATTTGAAATGACTGACATGGGTTTATTAAGATACTTCTTGGGAATAGAAGTGGAGCAAGGTGAGAAAGGAATTTTTATTTCTCAAGAAAAATATGTGAATCAAGTTCTAGAAAGATTTAACATGCAGGAGTACAAAGCTGCAATTACTCCCACAGTAATGGGATTGAAGTTGAGTAAGAATGACAGCAGCAAGGATTTTGATCCAAGTTTATATAAAAGCATAGTTGGCAGCCTCATGTATTTGACTGCAACTAGGCCGGATATTATGCATGCTGTTAGTTTAATTTCCAGGTTCATGGAGAAGCCAAAAGAAGCACATTGGCAAGCAACAAAGAGAATTCTGAGGTATGTTAAAGGTACAAAAGGATTTGGTATTTTATATACAGCTTCAGAAAATTCAGAATTAGTTGGATACACTGACAGTGATTGGGCTGGAAGTGTAGATGATCGGAAGAGCACTTCCGGTTATATTTTTCATATGGGTTCAGGAGCCATTTCATGGGCTTCCAAGAAACAACCTATTTTAGCATTGTCTACAGCAGAGGCAGAATATGTGGCAGCTACAGCAGCAGCGTGTCAAGCAATTTGGATGAGAAGGATGTTGAGAAGTTTGTGCCAAGAACAGGTAAAGGGCACTGTGATTTATTGTGACAATAGCTCAGCGATTGCATTGTCAAAGAATTCTATGTTTCATAAAAGAACAAAGCACATAGACACAAAGTATCATTATATCAGAGAATTGGTGAATAATGGTGAAGTTGTTTTACAAAATTGTAAAACAGAGGAGCAATATGCAGATATTTTAACTAAACCATTGGGACAAAAAACATTTGAGTTTCTAAGAAAATGCTTGGGTATGATGAATAACCCAGAAGCTGACTTTAAGGGGGAGTGTTGAAAATATTAAAGTCACCTGCCAGCCTTGGGCAGTGACAAGAAGAAACAAGTACAAGGCAGCAGAAACAGAGATTGAGTGCGCAACACTCTGCATTGAAGAAGAATGGGAATGAATTAAATTTTGATGGGCCGCAGCCACAGATGGCAGATGAAATTAACTTAGTGATGGGCGGAGCCATTCTTCACAGTGGAAGGACGAAGATTTTTTGTAGATCGTTTCTACGGAGGAGCAGACTAAATTAAAAACAGTCATTTCGGGCTTTAAAGCCCTCAACAACCAGAATGAAGAGAAACAGGCAGAAGTCCTTTTATTTTTTGAATTGGCGGGACAAGTGGTCCCCACCATTTATATGCCAATCGGAATCGGAAACTTATGTTGGAACAGTGTCTTGTTGATATGGGAGAGTTCCGCAAGTGGAACGTTTAATATAAACGAAATATATATATAATAATCGCCCCACAGCAGCGGAGGCCCGTGGGTCCACAAGACCACGTGGCGGAAATCTATTGAATCGATTGGTGTCAATCGCAAGGTTTAAATCGGCGGGATTTTATTGTGTGGCCCGATCAGGGTGGATCCGATCACAATCGAAAGATTGAATGGATCACAAGTTTTGTTGACATCACAAATTGGCCGATTGTCGATTGCCGACTGCGTAGTGGTCCCCACTCGTACGTCAGACATTTCATATTTTATTAGTTCCGCAAAGGAATTTTATTTTGTGTTTGGTTTTATTTTTGTTTTAAGTTTTAATATATTTTTTTGTTGTAATGTTAAAATATATGCGCGGCATATATAAAAGAAAAAGGCCCGAGAGCCAAATGTAAGGTAATGCATTATATTGTATTTGTGAACTGCTGTGTGAGCCCGCAGGCAAGAAGAAAACACAGTAAGAAGAACAGAGAGCATTGTTAGTGCATTCTTGAAGAGAGACAGAGAGTTGTTTTGTTTAGCACTGTGTCTGTAGCAGTCATACATATTTGGTGAATCCCTCACTGTTGAGGAAGAATTTGTAACAGTTGTTTTTAGTTTGTTTAATGAAATAGAAAGCATTTCATGCCATCTCTGTCTGCAAATTAAAATTTATGTTTTAAACATCTCTGTGTTGTAGAGGGGAGTTTATATTCTCTCCATTGTTTGCTTGGAATTTCCAATAATTCCAACATTGTTGTTGCCGCCAATAGAAGTTAATAGAAGTGAATAGATTGGTTGCATGTATTCATAGCGGAGGATTGGATTTCATTGGAGCAATTGGGGTACTAGTTATTTTGGCGTGTTTTCTGAGTTTTCTCAACCGGTAAATGGTGTACTATTCCGGAATTATGAGATTTTGAAAATTGTTGTAGTTAGCCATTAATTGGGTCTGTACTAGTTTACCTCGGACGGATCCCACTGGGATTGTATTTCCCCACTGTGATGGTCTTCACTATTAATTTTTCCTTTGCTTTTCCTGGGAGGCCACTTCACATTCATTTTTGATCGTTGGTGTCTGATCCCTTTGGGCTGCATATCCCTAGGGATCGAGTAGATTCTTCATTGCTGATCCTCCCTCTTGCGGAACTATTCCGAAGTTTCTTATATTTAGATTTTTTAATTTGTATGTAGTTAGGTGGGCTACCTCCATTTTGGGTCAGGCATACTACTTTTGTTTCCACACATTTAAGTTCTTTATCAGTGGGGTGCTGGAGGACGCCGCCACATTTATGTCGGGGGATTCCTAAGGTGACGGTCATGTATGAATATTTCCTGTCATACTTATCTCCAAGTTATATTCTCCACACAGGGCACGTATGAGATTGCACACATAGCATAATATTTGGCCGCGTTGCAGACATATGTCATTGGATAGGAAGCCATGGTTGAGGTGACGCGGATGGAAGAATGTAAGATCCATGCAAGCAGGAATGAGGTACATGCGGCATCACCACATGACCATTACATCGGGACTACCACATCCGCGGGTGTTCTGTATGCTAGGCACGCATTTGAAAGTTCTGGAAAAGGCCATGAACCTCACAAGGCACACTCAAAACCTCATCGTCCGACGTAGGAGATCAAATTACTCAGCGTTGGTTACGACGTCATGTGGGATCGGGTGGCTAGTCTGCGCAAGTGCGCCCTCATCAGAAGATGGCACTTCGACCAAGACAAGGATCGTGATATGAAAAACTGGTTGATGGTCAGTGGTCTCACCGACTCGGTTACTCACTTTATGTCCCAGACGGATGATGCACTTATCTTAGACATTCCTTGGGTCCGTGGTAGATGCTTCCTCTCTCTACACCCGTGGTACATCGGCTTCAGCCCTAACACGGAGATGCCTCGAAATCATATCATCTAGGTAAAAACATGTCCTATTGGAAACATCATTGGAAGGTTTATCTATGCAGATCCTAAGTGTTTGGGTCAGGCCGACAAGAACATTGCCTGGAATTTGGTGGAGCTTGGGTTTGTTGGCGGTCTCCTGGCACAAATTGACTTGGCATGGGAATATGTGGTTCACCGGAAAATATGGGATTATTGGTGCATACCTTTCAGATGCTTACTCTGTCATAACACGAAATACCTACTTAAATCCTACCCATTTCATTTTGGTCCTCGTGGTCATTGCCTACAAAGGTGGGAGGCAAACATGAGGTCTCTTATTTTGGCCCTGGTGTCTTCTCCTTCATCTTCGAGACCTGTAGGTACGGTTTCACCACCACTTCCACACAATGTATATTTTTCACACATTAGTCCTTCCCCACCAGCCTCTCATCTTCCTTCACGTGAACCCGATTTACCTCGCCCTCACCCCATTTTGTGGCATTCAACGTCTCTCAACCATATTTCGTCCACTCCCTCATGTGGCGAATTACTGAACTCACAGATGATGGTGAGCACTTCAAAAGAACCTGTGACCCCTGACGAGGACCCTTCCCCCACCTCCCTGCGCGACCCCCTTAGTACTCCCCTTGTCCCAATCATCCTTTCCTCTTCGACACCGACTTCCACACCTCAATCCTACGATCCACAATCGCCCCATAACTCCATCGAGAGCAACTTGGGCTTTCTTCTCCTTAATTTCACTATGGACATCACCAATATCCCCATACATCATTGTGCCACCTCCTCCACCCTCATTTCCAAATTCCCATCTTCTACTAAGAATGTCATGACCTGCCATAAGGGTGGTTGAAACAGTCGAGGGAAGAAAAAAGTGGACACTTCGCCTCCTGAGTTTATGAACCTTTGTGAGGTTCCCATCTCCATTGTGTACAATTGGTTTCTCAGAGAATTATTTCCTTAAAAGGGATGCACATGATTAATTGCGTCTCTATCAACCTGCATGAGATGGGGGACCACAAAATTTTTTTGTCCCTTGGAAATTTTCTTCTCTCTTGCTGCCCTTTCTTAGTTCTCTGTCAGGAAACCATGATATGCACAACTTGAGTATACTCATATTTTGGTGATATGTCTCCAAATTGGCATATGGTTGCAGTGGATTCACTCAAAATTTCTGGTGGTTTGGTGGCACTCTAGGATCCACAGTTTACAAAATTTAAGGGATATAAAAAAAAAATCAAGAATTCTCATATCTGACTTTTTATGTGGCCTTATGGAATGTGTATACTTCCTCAACATATACACTGATCCGAATTTATGCAGGAACACAACAGAATACATAAATAACCATGAACATAGATATGCATTGGAAATAATGCTTCATTTCATTAATATCATATAACATAAATATGCTTACAAACATAATGGAAATAAAATAGCTAGGGTGCTGGTGGCGAATCTCTGAGAAGAGATGTGGTGGATAAAGACCTCTGAACTGTGTTAAAATGAGGCTTGAGGGCCTATTTATTATTGAGAAACAATGGAGAACTCTAAACGTCTAAAAACCTAACCCTAGGAGATGAAGCGCCAAAACTATGGGCCTCGTTTGGGTAAAATGGTAGTTCAACTTCCCAAGGACGTAACTTTCGCATCCGATCTTTGTTTGACGTGCTCAATAGCTCGTTAGAAAGATCTGTCTTAGGAGTACAACTTTCAGTGTGAGCAACATCTATCCATCTACCCATTTTGCTCTCGGTTTTACCAAAAAACGTTGTTTAGGGCCTCAAAACGGCTCCGGAAGTTCAGGACCCGAAAAACTGCTAAAAATAGTAAGTTTTGTTGCAACTTAAAAACTAAAATAACTGATGGTGGGGGTTCAAATGGAATAGGTGGGTGGCCACCAATATCCACCTGGATCATTAGGGCCCCAAAACGGCTCCGGGAGTGGAGGACCCGAAAACCTGCTAAAAATAATAAGTTGTGCTGAATGTGAAAAGCTGCAAGAATTGATGGTGCTAGTCAAAATGAAATAGGTGGGTGGCCACCGATATCCACCTGGATCATTCCTCCCTCCTTAGGAAGCAATGGTCCCCATTGCGTTGAGATCCTCCATGAGATGAGGCAAATTCTGTTGAATTGTGTATTAGATTTGTTGAAGATGTCATGGACTTGCGGGTGGACATGCTGGATGCGTTTAGTAAATTTGGTTTCTTTATCAGCCTTAGATAGTACATGTTTGGATTCTGTATGTGTAGTTGCAGGATGTATGGCAACCTCAGGCGATGGTGCGTTGGGAGTCAGAGCAATGGAGTGTTTTTCCTGATAGTGTAGAGGAACCTCTGTGAGTGAGGAGAAAATGTCCTCATATTCCTCCATGACTTTGTCCTTCTGCTACAACCGTGCAAGGGAGCCCTGTTTCAAGGTTGTGGCCACAATATTCTTCTTTCCCTGTGAGCAATTTGTAAGGAAAATGAATTTCCTGGTTTGGGAAACAATCTTACTGCATTTGCTTTGCAGTAGTAAAAGAGATGACAAGAGGCGGCACTACCTCCGATATCTTGTACAAGTTATTTTCCAAAACAATAACAATAGCACAAGGCCTAGAATCATACACAGCATGTCGCCTCCACAAGTATGGTTGGCCCAATAATACATCAGTTACATCAAGAGAAGCAACATCACACAACACCTCATCTGTAAATGGCTTAATACTGTATGGAAGGCGACACTGCTGGCATATACACAGATCTCTCCCTGTATGGAGCCACTCGATGGTATATGGCTGCGAGTGTGCTATGATCGGTAGGCCAAGCCGCTTCACGACCTCTACTGAAATGAGGTTCTTTTGGCTTTTGCTATCGACAATAAATTGTAGTGGAGAACACTTCACCCACATCTACGAATGGAAGAGGCGCTCCCCCTCCTCTGGATCCTCTGGATCCTTCCTCTGGATTTTGGTGGTGGCAACAATGGAACTTGGATCCGCATCAATGATCTTCTTCCCTTTGTCATTACCTTTGTTTGGTTCTGACTCAGGATCAGAAAATGCATCTGATTCAGGTGCCTTTAGTTCGGCCACCAATGACTGTTTGGCTCGACACTCCTTTGTGCTTTGAGTGGGGTTGTTATGAAATTCACACCACTTCCCTGTGTCCTTATTTGGATTTATGGTGTTGTTCTGAGTGGCACTGCTTTGGCCTTGTCCCTTGTTCTTCGATTCGGGGGCACCTTTCGGATTCGCAGATCCAAAGTCTCGCTTCTTCTGCTTAAATTTATGCTCGATCTTGGCGACATAGCGATATGTCATGCCAAGCGATGTAATGTCGAGGAAATCCATTTCCTCCTGAACGTGTTTGTGTAGAAGTACCAAACATGGTACTTGAGCACCAAATTTCTCTCTGAATCTTTGATACCCAACTTTGTGTGTAGAGTATGGAACAAATTCGTCAGTTCATGGACATCTTGATCCCTTTGTTGCCGCAGCATGGTCCATTGGATGTATTTGTCCTCATAGCTGCCCATGGGGTAATATTGTTCCTTGATTCCATCTTGGAATGAATTCCAAGTGGGTGTGGCCGAGAACAGAGAGGGTTCCCCTTCGTCCTCTTGCTCACGGTAGGTTTCCCACCAGTCTTTGACATGGGGGCGGCTTTGAGGAGTGAAAAAATAATCTTTTCTCAGTCAGAGAAATCATGGACCGAGAAATACCCTTCCATCAAATTCAACCATCTATCTACAGCGTCTGCATCTATTTGGCCTTCAAATACAGGAATATCAAAGTTTACCTGTACCTTGAAGGGAGTGGCACCTTTAGAGTGGCTATTGGATGTAGATGCGCCGTAGGTGGGTAGTCGTTGAAGGATCTGAGCAAAGTTATCCATCATCGCGTTCCTTTGTTTCTCGAGGGCCTCCTCAAGCAATATTTTGATTGGATCTCCTGCTTCCTCATCTTTCTTTTCTTTCGCCATGGGAGGTCATCGGGGTTTACAACGCTGATCTTGTAAGGGTTGAACCAGATCGAGCCCTAACTCCTTATACCCTAACCAAATTCGGGACATGCAAAGAAAAACAAATAACGAGCAGACCGCTTTGATACCACTAATCCGGATTTAGGCGGGAACACAACAGAATACGTAAATAACAATGAACATAGAGATGCAGTGGAAATAATGCTTCATTTCATTAATATCATATAACAAAAAATATGCTTACAAACATAATGGAAATAAAATAGCTATGACGTTGGTAGTGAATCTCTGAGAAGAGATGTGGTGGCTACAAACCTCTAAATTGTGTTACAATGAGGCTCGAGGGCCTATTTATTATTGAGAAACAATGGAGAACTCTAAATGTCCAAAAACATAACCCTAGGAGATGAAACACCAAAACTATGGGCCTTGTTTGGGTAAATTGGTGGTTCAAATTCCCGAGGACGTAATTTTGGCATCCAATCTCCATTTGATGCGGTCAATATCTCGTTAGAAGGATCTGTCCGAGGAGTACAACTTTCAGTCGTTTAGGGCCTCAAAACGGCTCCGAAAGTTTAGGGCCCGAAAAACTGCTAAAAATAGTAAGTTTTGTTGCAACTTAAAAACTAAAAGAACTGATGGTGGGGGTTCAAATGGAACAGGTGGGTGGCCACCAATATCCATCTGGATCAGTAAGGCCCCAAAATGGCTCTGGGAGTGGAGGACTTGAAAACCTGTTAAAAATAGTAAGTTGTGCTGAATGTGAAAAGATGCAAGAATTGATGGTGCTAGTCCAAATGGAATGGGTGGGTGGCTACCGATATTCACTTGGATCATACACTCCTTATGTTGACAGACACACATTTTGGTGTCGTATGGATGATTGTGACATCCTCAAAATAGGTTCCCTGGTACTGGTGAGGGATTTCAATGCCACACTATGTGCTCAAGAAAATTGGGATCGGAGGTGTTGTAGGGACTCTATGTCGGAGGATCTTAACAAATTGTTTGTGGAAAACTATCTTCGGGATATATTCTCACCCAAGATTTTTCCTACTTGGTATAATGGTCGTAAAGGCGAGGATCACATTGCGAAAAGGCTTGACAGGTTTATGATGCATGAGAATCGGTTGGAATGCTTGGGGTCTTTTTCATCAAAGGTGGCATATGTACTCATCTCTAACCAGTGCCCTATTATTCTTAGTTGGACGATGGACCAACCAATTCTTGGGGATCATTTAAAATTTAATAGGGTCTCGCTGGAGGACCCGAATTTCAATCGACTGGTGGTGGGTCATTGGGCAAGAGCGGTGGGCCTTTCACCCCCCTCTCCCATGGCTCACATGGTGGACACACTAAATGGCCTAAAATTCAAGGTTAAGAAATGGGAGTTGGAAAAAAAGCGGAGATACCTCCTTGAACTGGAGTGTATAAATGTGGAATTGGGGATAGCCATTAACTTGCTTGACTGACACGATGAGACACCTCGTAGATGGGCACTCATAAATAAGTCAGAAGGCCACAAAAGAAAGATTTTACTGATTCATGAATAGACATTGCATTTAAAAAGCTAAGCGATATTGTTACAGGCTTGTGTCCAAAATACGAAGTACTTCCATAATTTTGAAAATTAGTGATGCGAGATAAAAAACATCTGGGAGATTAAAATTGCAATGGGACGTTCTGTTCATTCCACTTAGGACATCCAAAACGAGGTTGTGCGACATTTTGAGTCACATTTCAGACAACGAAAGGGATGGCACATCGATGATTAACGATGGGCCATTGCAGACTATCCACACATGTTTGATGAAGCGCTAAACAATTCTATCTACCGGGAGGTGACTGTTGAGGAGGTCTTAAGGGTGCTCAAGTTTTTTACGCGTGACAAAATTCCAAGACCGAATAGTTGGAAGGTTGAATTCTACCTTCATTTCTATGATACATTGGCGCTAGACTTGACAAAGAAGGTGGAGGAGTCGCACATGTGGGGGCACATATCTGGTGCGATAAATTCTGCCTTTATCGCCCTCATTATAAAGGGCTCCTCTCCTACCTCTTTCGCGGACTTCCACCCTATCTCATTATGCAACATCACATATAAGCTCATATCGAAGATTATTGCAGAGACCATAAAGTCTACTCTCTCCTGTCACATCACCAAGGAGAAATTCGGTTTTCTCAACAACAGGTTAATCTATGATGTTGTGGCTATCTCTTAGGAGGCCATACACACCATGCATTCATGTAAACTGAAGGCCATAACCATGAAGATGGACCTATGGAAGGGATACACTTGCGTAGACTAGGAATTTGTAAGACTCATACTTATGAAGAGATCTTTCGGTAATAATCGCATTATCATGAACATAGTCGACGCGTTTCGAACCAACCAGTGTGGTTCATCATCAGGACTAGGTGAGAGATCAGATCAATCGTTGAGTTTAAATAGATGTAGGAGGGGCAAAGAAAACCGTTAGAATAACAACTAATTTGACTCTGAAACCCAAAACGGTTAGTGAAATAATTTAATAATTAAAAATCAAAACAATTAGTTAGAAAATTAAAATTAATAGTTAAATAAATAAATAAAAATTAAAATAAATTTTTTTTATGTCAATTAAATATTTTAATTATAAATAAAAATTATTTTATTTTTATTAATTGATTATTAAAAATAAAAATATTATTTTATTAAAATTATATATTATTTTATTGTAAATCTATATTTAAAAAAATTTAATAATAGAAAATAAAAATAGTTCTATTAATTTAATTATTTAATTACAAAATGAAACAGTTAGTTTGAATATTCAAATTAATATTTTAATTATAAAAAATTATTATAATATATAACAAATTTTATTTTAATTATATATTATTATATTGTAATTCTATCTTAATATATATATATATAATTTTATTAATCGTAACGACTAGTAAGATATTGAAATTAATAGTTTAATTATAAATAAAAATTTATTTAGGTCAATTTAATAGTAAAATTATATAAAAAAATTATTTTATTTTTCATTAATAATTTTAATTGATTATTCAAAATGCAAATATTATTTTATTTTAATTCTTTAATATTATATTGTAATTTTATAAAAAAAATAAAAAAATAAAATAAATAAAAAATAAAATATATATATATATATATATATATATATATATATATATATATATATATTAAAAATATATAAAATTAAAAATTAAAAATTAAATAAAAATTAAGAATATAAGGCAGGGATCCAACAACTACTTATATTCCAACCGTATTTCTATTGAGATTTATGGGCCTTTTTTCAATTTCAAGGACCTCTCTTAACTTACGATGATGAAAATGATCAATCCTAGCTAAGACCTTAGCCTCTTCAATGCAGATATGATGGTTAGTTTTTTCCACATGTTTAGCTAAGGCAAGGTGCGAGACCTGCGGGACCTGCCATGTCTAATGTCAGCCGCATGTTCACATATCCTTTGGTTAATGGACCTACCCGTTTCACCAATGTAAGGCGTCCCATAGGAACAAGGAATAAGATAGACACCTTTTCCATCCCTAGGGTTCACAGGATCTTTAACTGAGTTAAGAGAGCTGCGAATCTCTCACCTAGTCCTGATGATGAACCACACTAGTTGGTTCGAAATGCGTCGACTCTGTTCATGATAATGTGATTATTACCGAAAGATTTCTTCATAATTTATTGATGGATCACAGACACATACTTATTAAGATCGATTTATCCATACAAATCACAAATCGATTTATCCATACAAATCACAGAGTGGATTATGTGTTGCATTGACTCCGCACACTTTGTTGTCATTATAATTGGACTCACATCATATTTTTTCTGGGCGGGTCAGGGATTACGCCAAAGGTTTTCACTCTCTCCATTGCTTTTCATTATTGTGATGGACTACCTTAGCATCAAGATTCGAGGCGCCGCATCGGGGGTGGGTAGCTTTGTTGGTATAAATACCAGAGGGTCGGTGGTAACTTCCCATAATATCTTTGTGGATGACATTTTGATATTTGGATGCCTGATCATTTTGCAATGGAATCTTCTACATGGCATATTTCTTAAATTTTGAAATCCATCAGGGTTTGTGGAAAATGCACCTAAATCCTTGATTTTGTATTCAAATGGTGACATGGAGGACATCCAGCTGATTGCTAACTAGTTCAATTTTAAGTTTGGTTAGATTTGAGATAAACTTACGTACCTAGGTTTCAAATTGAAGTAGGCTGGATATAGGGCCATAGACTAATATTGGTTAATTGATAAATACATGAGTAAAATGCAGGTATTGTCTCACTGTTGGCTATCCATGGGCATGCGATACGTCTTGGCAATATCAATATTACAACAAATCGATGTATATTGGGCTCATTTATGCTTGCTCCCTGGAGCTATTGTTCGACGCTTATGCTCTATTATGGCACATTTTATTTGGTCTGGGGGTCGGGATGGTCATAAGTATCATTTAAGAAATTTGGACAGTCTCTCCATGCTAAAGGATATTGGTGGTTGGGGAATACTCGATATTAAAATCTTTGGATATGAATTACTGATTAAATCCATGTTGAGATGCCTTTTCAATTCCGGGGATTGGAACACTATCATCACACACAAGTACCTGTAGCAGAGGAACATTGAACATTGCTATCGGCCTGGCACACTAGGCATTCCAAATGGATCTGGCATGTAGCTGGGTTTCAAGAAATTGTGGAATCTGTTTTGCGGACGCCTCTGTTGGTCTTTTGGGGATGGACACATGATTATTTTAGGTGTGGATAATATTGGTGGTTTGCTGGGACATACTGGACTTAATGACGACTTGTTACACAGGTTACATGCCAGGGGGATTTTCTATCTTGCATAGGCCATCATCCACTGGCAAGACGAGATGCCACACTAGATGGGGGAGGACGATCTGGGGCTTGTGGGCAATGCTGATTCAACATGGGAGGATTTTCGTCAACAGGTATGGTGTGCTGGTTTCCATCGTATTCATAATGGAGACAGTATTACCTCGGCTGGTATTTTACGGGGATACACTATATACTTGAAGGACACTTATAGGTATCTCATCTCCATGGGCAGGGGAAAATATGGAAAATGTTGGTTTACTAAGGTATGGCGGGTCAACATCCCCTGTATAATCATCATTCACAATTGGATTGTTTGGAAAAACAAAAATCTGACTTGGGAAAACTTATGCAAACGTGGATGGGTTGGTCCTAGTTGCTGCCCTTTCTGCAGGAGGGAGACGAGAATTAACACACACTTAATGTAATTTTGCTATTGAAATTTGGTCTCGGATCTGTTCAATTTTGCAGGTACAACATATTGCTTTCAATAATTTAGAGGAGTGTATAATCTAGTGGAAGTAAAGAGGTCGAACCAACATCCAAATTCCATTACCTTTGACATGGCACATATGGCTGGAAAGAAACAGACTTACATTTTTGGGCACATCGACATGCACTTTATGGGTTACACAATGTATTAAGAGGGCTTCAGAGGGAACCCAGATGGATCATGATACTCTGCGGGATCTCTCCTGTCGCAGTGGACCATATACCATCTCCTTCCTGGCCTGCTACTTCGACGGTGCAACACAACAAGGCCGATGTGGATGCGGTGTTTGGATTAGAGTGGATCGACGTGCACAATATAAGATATACTGGAACTATGGTATTGGCACAAAAAACAGGGCCAAAGCGGTGGCATTATGGGGACTACTATGGTTTGCAAGACACATATCAATAGATAACATCGCTATTTTTGGTGACTCAAAGGTCATCATAGACTAAATGAATCAAAGGAATAGATTTCTACCTCCACAACTGGCACAATGGATGGCGCACATTGATAAGTTGTAGGAAAAATTCTGGTACATCTCTCTCACTCACATATACAGGGAGCAGGCACAATGGATGGCGCACATTGATAAGTTGTAGGAAAAATTCTGGTACATCTCTCTCACTCACATATACAGGGAGCAGAATGATGTGGCAGATGGGCTATCAAAGATGGCACTCATAACTGCAGCTGGCCACATGCACTTCACACTTAGATGCAGATGCTATATGTGCACAAGGCACAAGCTTACTCCCACGATCATCAAAATTACCATGACACTCTTTTTTGGTATTTTTGGCTATTTCTTTTGCTATTACGTTGCATAAATGACTCTGATTTTTTCCCCCTCTCTTTCTCTCTTTTGTACTTCTCCACAACTCTATTTTTGGTTATCTTTGGCTCGGGACGAATCATTTAGATTGTGGTGTCTCGGACTCTGTTTTATCTCGGATTTGCTGGTAAGTTTACTTTTAGCCCTGATAATGTTTTAGGCCGAGTGATATCGGCACTTACTGAGCATAATGATTTGTCCACCTGTTTATGTGATTGATATTACTTTCTTTGCGGGCTGCACTATATGGGGGATTTATTGTTTCTTTATATCATGATTATATGGGCCGCTCTCTCGGCATTATTGATTGATAAAAAAGTGGGATATTTTTCTTGATACTATGGGGAATTTTATGAATATTTGTAGGTAGATATGGTGCTAACTTGTACATAATATAAAGCAGGTATTTTCTTTCTTGAAAAAAATGAGCGCGCAGCCTCGTCCCGATACCATAGGCATGACGACTACCTAATCCTCTCGGCTCACAAATCCATTTATTTATTTATTCTTCTCCTTAAAACAATCAGTAAACAACCACCATTGCCCTTCTTTTCTCTGCAAAATGGTTCAATATCAACAATTTTCAGGTATAATGTAACTTAGTTTGTGCAACACGAAAACGACCCAACGACTTATTCTCCCAAGTTTATAAAAATAAATAATTCCTTAATTTTTACAACACCGGAAAGTCTATGGACGAGATTTTTTTATTTTGTTTTTCACTTAAAATTCCTTTTAAATAAATGTAATTTATCGAATATTTTATAAAGTCTAATCCTGCAAACTGATACTGCATTTTTTTTTTTTTTTTCAAAACTTCAATTTTGCTGTAATTATGAAAACTTTAATTTATTATATTTATAATTTGAAAGCGTTCGGCAAGTAATTTACGAAAGAAAAAAACCCCAAAATCTTAGTTGAGCCCAATGTCAAAATCGCCCGTAGATTTTATAAAGTATACAACATATTGTTAACACATTTTATCTAAATCAATACAATCAAGAAAATAATATTCTAATAGAGCCCACTGTCAAACTAGTAGATTTATTTATTATAATTCTTATATAATACGCACCGTTTATAAATTAGAAAATAGCTTTATTTAGATATATCAATACACTAATTAGATAATAATAAAGTGCAGATAATTACCAGGCCAGCATAATTTTAATATCAAATTTTTTTGAATTTTATTTATATCTATATATAAATAATTCATATATAATAAATATGATAAAATATAATTAATATATTTTTTATAAAACCCAAACGGGAAAATACATCTTATGAATCTCAATTAAAAAAACTGAAAAAATACTTATCACATTTAAATATTTTTCAAATCCTTTATTTGAGAATTAACCTTGAAAAAAAATCATACATCTTTAATATTATATTAAAAATCAATTAAAAAGAATTTTCATGAAACTTTAATGCTATATGAAATAAATATATTAAACAAAACATGTGATGTATTTTTTTGGTTTGAAATTTTGAGAGATTGCCATGAAGTTAAAAATTAGATGAGCATACAATTTTCCGCAATTTGTGTTTAGCGACACAATGAGATGTCAAGTCTGGCCCGCTCGTAGGATCTCTAGGGCCCATTGGCCACACCTTTTGCCATCAGTGAGCGGTATTTGGGTATTTTAATGTTTCAATAGCAGCTTAATTTTGGATATTTTTCTTTAAATTGATTTCCACGTAAATTTGTTGGACCTGCTCAAATACGAAGCGACTTCAATAGTGACAGTAACAATTAAAAATATAATACTTCGGTTAATGAGACGACGGAAGGGTATTGCAGTACTGGTATAATAATGGGGATTTGGTGAAACGCTCGCTGTCGCTTTAGGATTGTGAGTAATGATATATTTTCTGTCGCTTTAGTAATGAGCAAATTATTTATTTTTAGTAAAAATAAGTGAGGAGTCATTTTCTCTCGAAGAAATTCTTTTCAGATTGGTAGAGATTCTGCTCAACTTCATATGGAAATACTGGCCCAAGTTTCCATCTCAATCTCTAAATGCTTTGTGCTTGACGATATCTCTAACATCAAAAGCAAACATAAAACTGTTGGGATTTCATTGTCAAACATTTGAAATTTGTGTGTATAGGTCGAGTTCACACAAATGACCCACCTCTTAAATTTTAAAATCGATGGTATAAAACCTGCAACTTTACACTCTCAACATTAATGTGCATCAAACTTGTGTTAGAATTTTCGAGACAAAGGAAATTATTTTCCCTAACATATAGAGAGTTCACACTGAGTTGATGAAATGTTTTAATTGAGACCATACAGTTGCAGAAATTAAATCATGAAGATATTCAAATTTTCACAACCAAATCGCAACTAACAATACTTTATATTATGATTAAAAAACACAAGAGATAATTTATATGGAGGTTGCTGCACCAGTAATTACATTCACTAGGGGTTTTGGAATTAACAAACAGTAAAACACAATAACATACTATTTTCATGCACCCACCAAATTTTGCTCCACAATTTTTTCCACAGCGACAATTCATTCGACATATTATTTCTTGTTAATTCAAAACATAAATAGAAAATGCATTAATACATGACAAACAAAATTTAATAATGGATGAACATGACTTTTTGAACTTTACAGAGGTTGCATGAAGTAAATAACATGTTTGGCCATACACTTTTAATAACCATGAATTAAATTTCCATTTGACTTTAATGGTTTAATCTGTTGTTGAATGCGTTACGTATTTTTGTTCAGAACTTCATTTATGCGATGTCCTTCCTGCAAAGTATAAATCCACAACCTACAAAACATTTACTGAGGTATGGTTGTTGTTAAAATAATTTAAAGCCGTTGTTGAGATTAATTTTCCAACACTTCCCCTTAATCGCCACTGTCGCCATTGACTCCATCGATAAAAAAACGAATCAATGCATGCCTCAGGAAGATTGATCTCATGAAGGCATATGATAGGGGGGACTGGGATTTTCTAAGAATGATTCTCCATAGATGTGGGTTCCAAAGAAGACATGTGGATTGGTTCATGGCATGTGTTTTCTATGTAAACATAGTTGTTTTGATTAATGGACAACCTTATGAAATTTTCACAATTCATCGAGGTCTGCGGCTACGATGCACACTATCCCCTTTACTCTTTATTCTGGTGATGGAGGGTCTAAGCAGGGCACTCAAATAAGCCATGGAAGAGGGCTATATTAAGGGACTCAGACTATCCACAAACATTTCACTATCACACTTAATGTTTGTGGATGATGTCATTGGGATTGGGGAGGCCAATTTGGCTGAATGGATCTTATTTTCACAAATACTTGACAAGTTTGGCAGAGCCTCTAGATTGTACATTAATAAAGATAATTGGAGTTGATTTCTAGACAAGTGGAGGACCCAGAGATCAAAATAATTGTTGATCTATTCGGAATTAATGTTAAAACCCTTGCAGAAGCGTTCAAATACTTGGGTTTTTTTCTGCAGCCTTCCAAATACAAGATATGGGGATGCAATTAGATCTTGGATAAATTTGAAAGAAAATTATCTCGGTGGAAAAACAAGTGGCTCTCCTTGGGTGGGAGAATGATCATAACTAAGGCAATTATTTAGGGTATATCTGTCTACTGGATGCATTTATTCTTTATTATTTAGGGTATGGTTATCATTCACAAAATCAACTCATTCATAACTGATTTCATTTGGTCCGGCATTAGAGACAAGAAGAAATTCCACCTGTCTTCATTGGCCTACATCTGTAAACCGCATGAATATGGTGGTTGGGGCATCACAGATGTTAGGGTCCCGTGATTTAGCAGACTGGTAGAACAAATGCATAGGGTAACATTAGACCAATCTTTGGAGTCCTAGGACCTAGCCTTCCTGGACTCAGAGAGGGCTCTCTCTATTGTATGCAAAGGATGTGAACTTGTTTACTTTTAGGGTTTGATTTTAGGCTAGTTGTTAAGTATAGGGTTTGTTGTTTTTTTTGGTTGGGTAAGATGAAATAGGTAGAATAGGTGGAGTGAGAGATCATCAAATCAGTAATCTATGGAGTCTATGAAAGTCATGGATATCTCAACAATGAGTCAGAGTGCATCACAGGGAAAATCTAGTGTGGTCAATGGATCTTTTAAGGTTATGAGTGAAGTGAAATGAACATTAAGTTTGGGAAACAAGGTAGGGCAAAGGCTAGTTAAGAATCATTTTTCAAATACCCATAAACAAGGTGGTCTAAAACACCATTAACATCAAGAAGAAATCAATAGACAGGGCAAACCAGTAACTCTTTGATTCAACTTAAGCAGATAAGCATTCTAGACAAACATTCCAATGAAATATAGAAGGTGAGAAACTTATTTAACTTCTAGTGATTTCACCTTCAAGCTTTATAAAACATTTAAGATACAAAAATAACTTTAATCAACAAAGAAGGAACTCCTAACATTATTGATCAAGCTACAAAGAACTTTGAGGAAAACTGATAGGCATGGACAAAGGGCAAGATCATAACAAGACCTCCTTGGCTTAACCTAACAAGTAATACTTCAAAGAGAGATTTCAAGATAGAGTTTAGATAGCATAAAATAATCAGGGTTTGCCATAAAACATATTTGGAAACTAGCATATTAATCCATTGATGAAACAAACGAGCCTAGGGGGTCTAAGGAGAAATCAATAATTCCTTAAAATGTCCTAGCAGAGGAAAACATCAAGGAAATAGAAGGCAGGAAGGACTAAGGTGCTTCAAACAACATTTCTTAGCCTATACTTTTTTGTTCTACTGCATATAGAACGATGAAACATAATGATAAACAAGAAAACACGAAAAAATTAGAGACACATCACCATTAACCAAGCTCAGGGATCTTGCAAGCAAGCTTCTCCATCATCAATCAAAACAAGCCATTCACGAGCTCCACAACACCAAATTTCTCTTCAACCTCAAAAAACCATGTATTGCTCTCAAACTCATCAAATGCCAACATTTACAATGAAGCCCTCATGCTCTATTTAACTTAGCAAAGGAGGGAAAAAACCCTAGATTGGGTTGGAAAATGTCAAATTTAGTGATAAATGTCATTAATGGCCAAGAGACCATGCAAGGCCCAACGCACAAAATATCTCATGAAATAAATTCCAAAATAACTTCTTGCACCTAATTCTAGAGTGATTTGCCTCAAAAAACACTAAAATATGATTTTAAAATAAATGAGTGTGTTTTGTTGACTTTTGGCCAAAAACACACTACACAGTCCATTTGTGCAACTCCACCTTAGGCAGAAAATAGGTATTTTTTCAACCAATTTTTGGACCCCTTCCTGATGTCGGATTTTGCTCCGTGATGGCTCGTTGAAAAGCCTGATGAGTATAATTTCCATATATACCCTTTTTTTCTTGATCCAGCTCCTATAACCTATAAAAAATGTCAAAATCCCAACACTGCTCTGAGCGCAGCACCAGGCTTGAAAAGGAGGCAGAATGGTGAAAAATTAGGTGTTTTTTGACCTTTTAAGGGGTCAAAACTGCTCCAATTGCTCTGAAATTTTGTGACCATAGTGTGCTAGCCATGCGAAGTCCAAAAATTTAAAGTCTTCCCTCTGAAGATGCTCTAAGGAAAAGCATAGCGCCAGTGGCACTGCGCTAATAGGCCTCCAAAATCACAAAAAAACAAAAAGTTGTCCAAATTTCCTCAAAATTGGTCGAGGTCTCCTTCAAGGGGTTTGGGAGACCTGTTGAGAAGATGCTTCAAAAAAACCAAGGTTTTCATGACCTTTTTCTTCTTTTAGGGTTTGGATTTCAATGACGGCTTTCTCTGGGCCTTGAGTGTTCTAGCATTCATAGATGGCCTGTAGGGCACTCACTTGCTTGTTTTCCATCTGATAGAAATGAATGACATCCTTTTTCCTTTCCAACTCAACTTTTAAGTCTTTGCGTTGTGCATTTTTGTCTTGGAGGAGGGTGTTTGAAATCCTTACTTCACTTTCTTCATCACTGCCTACCTTGGTCTTCATTTGCTTCATTTTATTTTTCTTCCTTTTCATCATTCTGCTCATCATCATGGTCACTGTGGGGGTCACTGTATTTAGTGTTTTTATGATTTTCATGACTGTTGTCATGACTTTCATGAATTCTCTCTCCTTTGTACTCATGCTCCCCTCACCACCTTCTTCACTTTGGTCACTTGTTTCACCTGTATCCATGCTGCCTTATGCTTCATCATATTTTGTCTCCAGGTAATCTGCCTCATCATGGTCCTATTGGGCCTCAACATTATCACCATCCTCATCTTTACTGTGGACTGATTTACTGTCAGCTTCACCCTTACTTTCATTTGATTCTTCATTGCCTCTTCCCATTTCACCATTTTTAGCTCCTTTGCAGGCCTTGGAGGCAAATTTAGAAGGTAACCTTAAGCCTTAGGGCAATTTTTTTGTTTGTTTGAGGGTTTCTGCATTAGCACAACACCCTGCCCAAACAGTCGGGTCGACCTGTGGGCAGCGCCGGTAGTCGTGCCCAAGGATTAGCGTAGCGCCGACAGTTGTGCCCGAGGATTAGCGCAGCGCCGGGTGCGGGCAGGCTTGTCAGTCGGGTCCTATGCGTGTTGGTCGGGTCTGAGCGTAGTGCCATGGATTTGCGCAACGCCACCCCAAATTAGCGCAGTGCAGTGTTAAATTGAACGAGGAAAAGGCCGATTAGCGCAGCGCCACTTATTTGCATAGCGCGAGGAAAAATTTCCTCAGAAACAGTAAAAAATTTGTTTTTCTCTTGAAGGCTTTCTTCTCTCTGCCAAGTGATAAGTGAGTTTGAAAATGATGACTTGGGTGCTTTTATACCCTTTTGAGAAATAAATTAAATTTATAAATCCCACTTTTGCTATGTTTTTCAATATTTTTGTCATTTTCTTTACTTATGTTCTTTTGACCTTTTTTGTAGATGGCTTGAACTTGTCAAAGTGATTTTTCTTCCTTCCTTTGGTGAGGGTGTGATGAAAAGATGAAAATTCCCCTTTTTTATCTGTGAGGGTCTAGGCACTGCTGAACCTTTTCTGCTTGCACTGATAAACTGAAATCACTTTTTTACCCTTTTTGGCATGCTTGAGTGAAAGTGACCTAAAACATGTGTTTTCATCTTTTTGCTGATTGACAGTGATATGTACTTTTTGGCAAAGATTTGTACATTATTCCTACTATGTTTTCCCTTGGCCACTTTTGATTTGCTGCAGGTGCCATGACACAGTGCATTGGTCTCTTTTGTCATGGTTTGGAGTTTTGACAGTTTAAGATACACAATAGCCAACTCATGCTCATTTTGATTTCTCTTTTTGACACTTGACCTTATGATTTCCATTCCTTTGACCACTTTGAATGCATTTGATTGCACTGGAAAGCTTGATCTCCCTCACACTGATACTCTTTGCAATTTCTCCCTTTGATGGGGTGAAACCCTTTTACCTTGACAAACCCTAGAAATCACCTACAAAGGCCTTTTGAAAACCTCTTGTTGTTATGAAGGAGAACTTATCCTCTTTACTTGACCTGTTTTGTCTATCTTTCCAAAATTTTAGGTTTTAGGGCTGTTAGAGAACAATAAGTGGCGTTGTCTTCTAAATTCTCTATAGCCCTTTCAAGTTCATTCATTTCTCTTTAGTTCACCTCACCTTTTTGCCTTCTTGATTTATAATTCCTAAAAATATTCAATGTGTGCTATGTTGTGTTGTTGTGCCTTTGTCCTTGTGGTCTTTGCACTGGTTTCTTGCTTGGAAACATTGTTTTGCCAATAAATCCTCAAAACCCTGATTCTATTTGACAATAGGCCTGTTGCCTCTCCTTTGGTGTGGGTGATGACTTAGCCTCTTACCTTACCTCTTTTTCTGCTGATGGGCATCTCAATCATTCCTGCGGAAATGTGAACAAGGGTAGCTGTCCCTTGAAAAATTTGTGCTTTGACCAAGGAGGCCTTCCTTGAAGGATTTTGATCGGATTTGGACAAAAGTTACTTGACCTTCTTCCTCTTTGAATGCAGTGTCTTGGCACAGGAAAAATAGAGTTTTTAGAACACCAAACAGTCCTATAACTATGAAACCCTAAATGACCTAGGGGGAAGCTTTTTGGACTTGGCCTTTGGCTGAAAACAGGACTTGGGGTTTCTGGGTGTAAAACAGAGTATTTGATAGAATTTATGCATTTCAGACCCAAAAATTTTGATATTGATTTATATAAAGAGCCTAGCAAGGTATCTTGAGGCCACTAATGCTTGAGGCACTTGGTGAATAGGGGAAAAGGTTAGGTTTCTTGGCAATCAAAGGTGGAAGTAGAAGAGTTAGGCAAGTCAAAACATAGTGGTAAGGTCAGGGGTGGCAAAACATAGTGAAATTTAGTGGCATGAGCCCATGATAGGTCTTCTGGGAGTGAAAGGTTGACCTTGACATGATAGGATGGTAAAATAGTGAAAAAATTAATCTGAGGATAATGAAGGCAGTGAAATTTCTAGAACTCACAATATTCATGAATTTTGTTTCCAGAAATCTAGGATAAGCATTTAGTCATCTACAAAGGCAAAAATTACTGATGAATAACAGTGGCTCCACTTGGGGAGGGGAGCTCCTTTTCAGGAGGTGTTCATAACTTCAGATCTCTGGGTTTATGAAGACCAGTGCCTCATCCATTGGGAAAATTTTTCTTCTTTCATTTGTTGATGTTTCTCTTGAAGCTATGATCTAAAAATCTGAAGGAAATGTTAGCTTCAAACTCATCTCTACCTACCCAACCTACTTGCCTAATATTTTTTCTTCCTTGGGTGCACTTGAATTGGCAAACCCTTGACATTCTTTTTGTTTTGAAACCAAAAACAAACTATATACTTCTATCCTATTTCTTCCAAGAGTTTAGATTATGCTAATGAAATCTTTTTTTTCTCTACCTAGACTAACCGACTGTCAAGATTAGGCTGTATGACAAACTTCATTCTCTAAGATATAGACATGAAATTGAAAGCATGGTTTAAATCAGGATTAGGAAATCTGACTTACCATGGGTTGTGGCATTAGCAAAAGTTGCACATAAACATTATTTTTGTACAAAATAAGGGCTGTGATATATCATTTGCTATACATCCCTATCTTTCTCCTTGGTTCTGTTTTGAGCATGTGGAACCAACATCTTTCATTCCTAATATATCCTTTTTGACAAGTTAAGTTTGAATAATTTGACAAGTTGTCTTTCACTAACTTATCAACACAAAATTAAAAACATGTTTCATCCATGATTAAGCTAGATGACTGAAACAAGACCTTCTTTTCGAACCAACAGTGGCATTTAAGCTTGCACACTTTTAGTAGTACTATTTTTTGGGTATAGGGTTGTACCTCTTTTCAAATTTGCCCTCTTTTTCATTCTTTCTATGTTTTTGAGTTTTCTCTACCTTGTTGGTCAAAACAATCTAAAACTAAAGGTAGAAAGATGCTCATAGTGCTGAGCTTATTTGCTTGCCTATCTATCCTAATCTAACTTGAAGGCATACATTTAGCTAGTGAACTCTCTTTTCCAATACAACCAATCAAGTAGATGATTCGATGATTGATCTTTGTTAAGCTCCTTGAGTATGCTGGACATACAGAAGGGCCACTCCCATCTTACTTGCTTTTGAACAGTGGTGCCTAAAATTCTCTTTAAACCTTGCATCAAACTGCTCTTAACATATTTCACTCCCTCTCCAAATGTCTCTAATAAATCAACAAAGGGATCTTGAAACAATACCTGAATGTGAGGATTTGGAAAATAAGTTTGATCCAGGACTGATTCTTCCTCCACTTGGCTGAGCTTGGGACTCTTTCGGGAAATAAAATCTTCCTCTTCCTCATGATCACCTGAACTATCAGACTCATCATATATTGCAGTGTTGTCCTCTTGCCAAGTTGATGTGTTCTGATTGGGTGAACTGAAATCTGTGTGAAGGTCATCATGTTGATGAGCAGGGATAATCTTTGGCAGTAAATCCTCTTGAGAAGGTAGTGCAACAACTCTCATGTGATTATCAACTTCTATTCCTTCACCTGCAATTTGTAATTCAATGGAACTTGTTGGCTACAAATCTGGATTTAAGGAGGATTCCATGTTCCAAATGATTTCCTCAACCATTTTAGGAGAAGGCTTCTCATTGAAAACTTGCTCAAGAAGTTCATCATCCTTCTCAACCTCAACATCAAAACTGAATGACTATTGATTTCCAATTACATGAAAGTTATTTCTGATGGACTGAAATGAAGTAGAGCAAAGATTCAGAGATCCCTCACTTACTTCTAAACTTTCATGGCTTTCCTCATTAGTGTCATACGTCACCTGTATTGGCTGATTACCATTTTCAGGATGATGATAATGAAATTCATCCCACCAATCAACTGTTGATTGCTCTGAATGATTAGCTTTTGTTTGGAGAACATCATCATCATCAGACTGATCAAAATTTGGATGATCATCATAAATAATATCACGAATCAAACATATTGGATTACCAGTTTGTTCTTCTTTGAATTGATCTACAAGTTCACTTTCTGGCTTATGGTAGACATGATTAGTAGGAGAATGAACATAGATGTTTTTTTCATATGAGGGCTTGGAAGCTGTCTGCATGTTTAGAAGCTGATTTATTTATTCTTCAGTTAAAAAAGGAGGCGTTTTTCTCTTTCTTTGGAAATAACTACAAAAATTCTCTTTCTCTTGTGAAAGTTGATTGAGAGGTTGAATGTATTCTTCAGCCTTACATAGAAGAGATGATGAATTATAATTTGTGCCTTTAGAGAGATCCTTTGGGTTTTCTTTCATTCCCTAATTAATTTCATCCTCAACCATGAACCAACTCTTCTTGATTTTCATGATAGTTACTTTGAGCATGAGATTCATGATTTGCCTCTAATAGATTTTCAGGGTGCCAATTTCTTTTTATAATATGAAATGAATTAAAGCATAAGGGTAGAGACTCTAAATGTGTTGACTCCTTCTTTATTTCAGATTTTGTGATTTCAAGATGCCTGATTGATTCTTTAGAGTACTCCTTATTTCTATTTACACCTTGCTTGTAATGCTCTCTTAATAGTGAAGCACCAGATGTAGGAAAGTAACTAGTACCTACTTGACAACCTTATTCATTCTCTTCTTTGCAATCCTGCTCATCATGCATATTTTGTTTGTTTTTCTTGTCTTGTAGTGACTGAGTTTGCTCTTCCCAAGGAAAAAGTATAGGTTGTTTTGAATAAGCAACAACAACCTCAACTTTGTACTTTCCTCTTGCCTGCGAAGTATATGCATCATTTTGCTGATTGTATCTATCAACATCTCTAGCTTTGCCTCTCTGTTTATACTTTGATCCATCTTTGTAAATCAGAAAGGGGTCACTGTATCTTTTCAACCAGTGTAGAGTTCTCTAGTAGTGGAGTATTTAGGTCTATTGAGAGTTGTGGAGTCGCCAGGTGGATGATTTCAACTTTTTTGTCCACCATCAACATGATTGGGATTGCTTAATGAATTCCCAGGGGAGTTTATAAGAACTAGTGGAGTAATAGGCCTACTGGAGGCTAGTGGAGTCGCTAGGTGGATTTTTTTAGTTGTTTTGAAGATATGTGTCTATGTTCCACCACCAATACTGACAAAAACCAATCTAGGGATGTTTTGGGGTTTTCTGAGTTCCTATATTTAGCCCTAAGGTTTGTATGAGTATCCTATAGTTGAGTCATCATTTTGCTAAAATGGTGAAACAACCAGATTCTACTCTTTGGCCGACAGTTCGAGTTCTCTATGATTTGACAAGGGTTTTTGAAGTCCTAAGGGATACTAAGATTGTCCATCATGATCACCATTATGTTAGTGATAGTGATGAGGTGTTTTACAAATCACAGGATTTTCAAAGTCTAACTGAGGGTCTAATGAGTCTCTAACTGATATAAAAGTTACTATGTACTCAGTCCCACCGTGATCACAATTATAGGGTCCCGTGATTTAGCAAATTGGTAGACCAAATGCACAGGGTAACATCATACCAGTATTTGGAGTCCTAGGACCTAGCCTTCCTGGACTTAGAGAGGGCTCTCTCTATTGTATGCAAAGGATGTGAACTTGTTTTCTTTTAGGGTTTGATTTTAGGCTAGTTGTTAAGTGTAGGGTTTGTTGTTTGTTTTGGTTGGGTAAGATGAAATAGGTAGAATAGGGGAAGTGAGAGATCATAAAATCATTGGGCTATGGAGTCTATGAGAGTCATGGATATCTCAACAATGAGTCAGAGTGCATCACAGGGAAAATCTAGTGTGGTCAATGGATCTTTTAAGGTTATGTGTGAAGTGTAATGAACATTAAGTTTGGGAAACAAGGTAGGGCGAAGGATAGTTAAGAATCCTTTGTCAAATACCCAAAAGCAAGAAGGTCTTAAACAACATTAACATCAAGAAGCAATCAATAGATAGGGAAAACTAGTAACTCTTTGATTCAACTTAAGCAAATAAGCATTCTAGACAAACAATCCAATGAAATATAGAAGGTGAGAAACTCATTTAACTTCTAGTGATTTCACCTTCAAGCTTTAGAAAACATTTAAGATAACAAAATCACTTTAATCAACAAAGAGGGAACTCCTAAACATTATTTATCAAGCTATAAATAACTTTGAGGCAAACTGATAGGCATGGACAAAGGGCAAGATTAGAACAAGACCTCCTTGGCTTAACCTAACAACTAATGCTTCAAAGAGAGATTTCAAGACAGAGTTTAGGTAGCATCAAATAAGGAGGGCTTGCCATAAAACATATTTGGAAACTAGCATATTAATCCATTGATGAAACAAACAAGCTTAGGGGGTCTAAGGAGAAATCAAGAATTCCTTAAAATGTCCTAGCAAAGGAAAACATCAAGGCAACAGAAGGCATGGAGGACTAAGGTGCTTCAAACAACATTTCTTAGCCTATGCAGGGTTCTATGCCTAGTTCCATATGCTTCATTTTTGCTTGATGCTAAGACTTTCCCCCATTTATTTTTTGGGGTCTCTATGTCTTTTAGTTTTCTTTGTTTTCATACATGATCATTTTTTGTATCAATGTGGCTCATAACTCTTGGGTGGGGTCCTTTTTTATATTTATATTTGAAGTACATGTTTTCTAAACTACTTGGTCTGTCTATGCTATTGCAGGTTTTTGCAAAGGATAAATGTAACAATTTTTTTTCTTAATGCAAACAATGTTGTTTTTTTTCTGTGGAAAAAAAGATAGAGACAAATAAAAAAGCACTATGGATCAGCATTAACATTCTATTTTTTTGGTTTTAAATTTGAACTCTCTTGATAATAGGTAGTTAAGAGATTTATACCCGCCAATAATAGTGTTAATCTCTTAATGGATAATTGGAAATATGCAAATATAGAATATAATTTGTCACCTCTATAAAGGAACTTGGATTTCCTCTATCGTGTGTTTCTAATTGACGTATATTCATTGAGGACACGTAATGTGTTCCATTAGAATTTCATCGTTTTCAGTAATTGAAAGAGTTTGTTGTTTCCATGGGCGGATTGAGAAACACAGCCCGTAATTGAAAGAGTTTGTTGTTTCCATTTGCAAATTGAGAAACGTAATGAGCGGTATAAATTACAAACTCTCTCTCATATGAATCATGGGCATTTTCATTTTCGCATGTTTAGCACTCATGTAATGGAGAGGATTAGTTTTCCAGTTCCATTTGAAAATCACCCTTTCCTCAAAGAAAAAGGAGTTTCTTGGGATTAAAACATAGTGTGATTTACGTAACTAAAAATTCAAATAAATTTAATCACAATTAAAGAGAGTAAGTGGGAGCAACACAATAAAATTTTGGATTATGATAAAACAAAGTAAGTGGGAGCAACACAAAAAAAACTTTGGATTATAATTTCTAATACATGAAATACATTCATATAGAGGTTCATATGGAGGTTGATGTTTCTTTACCAAGTTACATTCATATAGAGGTTCATATGAAGGATGATGTTCCTTTACCAAGTAAAAAACAAGTAGTATACGAGTTTTTACTTTCTAATACTTGAACCACATTCATATGGAGGCTGTGGTTCCTTTAAGAAGTAAAACACCAGTTTTTACTGAGATTTCTCTAACGGTTCCATTAAGAAGTAAAACACCAGTTTTTACTGAGATTTCACTAGCGGTTCCTTTAAGAAGTAAAACACTAGTTTTTACTGAGATTTCACTAGGATTTTTTACTGATATTTCACTAGGAGTTGTGGAGTAACTCTCTATAAAACTTGTAACTAAGTTGGGTTCCTTTAAGAAGTAAAACACGAAATTTTTTTGTGAGATTTCACTAGGAGTTGTGGAGTAACTCTTTGTAAAACTTGTAAGTAAATTGTTTTTTGGCATCCAACATAAATTGCTCTACGATTTTCTCTTCTTGACCTTTTAGACTTCCATCTGCCACATTACAAAAGACTTCTACATGCTTGTTTTTCAAAACATACATTTCTAATACATTAATTCATGATAGAGTCAAAATATTGAGACACAAGATGGTGATTGTACATATATTAGTTGCCAAAATAATGTGTGACTTTACATTTTTACCTACTTTGCATTAAATGTCTATTTTAATTTAATTATCAAAAGTGTTGCGGAATGGGGAATTTGTACTCTTGCTCAAAACTTCATTTAAGTCATGTCCTTTAGCCTGCAAACTAAATCTGCAACATACAAGACATCTACTTGGTTTATTTATGCATGTATCATAGGTATGGTTGCTGTCAATATATTTAACGTGATGGTTGGGATTAATTTTTCAAAAATCCCCCTTAATCACAACTGCCACCATTGAGAATTCCCAAAAAATCTCTGAGATAAACAAAATTTCCATGTGCCAACGGCTTTGTGATGATGTTTATAACTTATTCTTGTGTCCTGCAATGTTGCAACAAAAATTCACCATTGCTAATCAATTCTCTAATGAAATGATGTTTAGTGTCGATGTGCTTCGTATTCTTGTGACAAAAAAAAATCTTTGATAATGCAATTGCAAAATTGTTGTCACAGAAAATAGTTGTTGTTCCCTCTTGTTCATGGCATAAATCCCTCAACATTCTTCTCATCCAAACTGCTTGACACGATGTTGTTGCTATTGTTGACAATGACATTATCAACTGCTTCTTGGAGGTCCATGAGATGGTTGTCGAACCTAAATGAAAAGCATATCCTTCCGTGGTCTTCTATCATCAACACTTCTTGCCCAGTCACTGTTAGTATAACCAACCAACATAAAATCATTTTTAGCAATGTACAAAATACCATAATCCTTTGTCCCATTGACATACCTTAAAATCCTTTCGGATGCTTGCCAATGTGTCTTCTTGGGTGTCACCTTGAACCTTAACACTATACTGCATACATTATATGATGCCTAGTTATGGTCAAATACATTAAGCTTCCCACCATACATTTGTATAATGTCGGATTGACGTTACTGCTGCAATCTTCTTTGCTCAACTTCAACCCCATGACAGTTAGAGTTGGTGCAACATCTCTAAAATGTCTACTACATACTTTTTCTTGGGAAATAAAAAGACCATTTTCTGTTTGCTTCACTTCTATGCCCAAAAAATACCTCAACAACCCCAAATGAGTCATTTCAAACTTACTTTCATGACTTCTTTGAAATCAACAATGAGAAAATCATCACTCCTTATAAAAACCAAATCATCTACATATAGAAAAACAATAAAAAGCTTCCCATCACTCTCTTTGATGTAGAGAGTAGGTTCACCATCGCATTTGTGAAAACCATTGTCCATCAAGTAAGCATCTATCCTGCTATACCATGCACACGGTGTTTTCTTCAATCCATAAAGAGCTTTCCTCAACCTATACACCTTGTCTTCTTGGCCTTCTACCTAATAACTAGGGGGTTTCTCAACATATACCTCCTCTTTCAACACTTCATTCAAGAATGTTGATTTTACATCCATTTGATACACTTTCCATTTAAGTTGCACTGTAATTTACAACACTATATGCATTGTCTCCATCCTTGTGGCTGGTGCAAATGTCTCTACATAATCGATGCCATGTTGTTGCTTGTATCCTTTGACAACTAGTCTTGCTTTATGGCTTTCAATCTTTTCTTCAACGTTTCTCTTGGCCTTATAAACCAACGTTGCTCTTGGTCTTAAATATTTGACTAAACTAATAGTGGTCAAGAGACAAAATAGATTGCTAGAATCTTTCTTTGGTAGGGACTAATAAGTATCAAATTATAATATTTTTAAATAGTCTTTGTTACAATACCATGGGTTAATATAATGAATTCCAATAACATATGCCCAAAAAAACCATTACGCAATTCATATGACATTTTTTATAATTTGCCATTAACATATGCCCAAAAAACATATGACATTTTTTACACCTGAATTTTTTTAATTAATCAATTTAATTAAAAAAACAATAAGAAAATATCTATTTTAAAGATAATCTTGACCTTACTTTTATGTATAATATAATGAGTATTATAGACCATTTTATGGAAATTAAATCCTTACGGCTCACTTAATAATTTTGAATAATTAAATTAAAATTCTAAAAACCTTATTTTAAAATTAACGCTTCTTCAAATAATTAACAAACATACTAATTACAATTACATATATTTGAACAATATATTAATGTAGATAAATGATTAATATGATGATTGGTTAGGTATATTAAAAATAAATATTTTAATTTAATATATATTTTGGTTTGTCTCACTATAAATAAATATTTTATCATTTTTTAATTGTTATTAATTTAGATGGTAATTGTTTTTAGTACCGAGTGATTTGTAAATTCTCAAATCTAATTAGTAATTTATTTATTTTTTAATACTGATTATTGAAACTTTGCGATAGCTTCCGATAATTTACGGTTGATTTTGAATCTTATTAATGAAGTGAAAGGCGTCACAACCTACTTGTCGTTCAAATTTAATCATTTTCTTCGTTTCGTTGCGGACAATCTGGCCACCGAATGCAATTGAATTTATCCAAATGCGTGTACAACGTCAATTCCGATTCTGTTATGCAACTGAGATCATACATATTATATATCTTTATAAACCAATGTTGATATAAGCTCAGATCCAGACAAATAACTTAACCTTGTGTCTTAGGAGTCATGGAAATTGTTTGATTTTTTTAAGAGAGCATGGGTTCACTGACGAAACGCTGAGATTTTAAGAAATATGGATGAATATTTTTTTAGATTCTCTCGGCTTTGTGGGCCTGTCATGTTTTTATGGGGTCTTCCATGAACTGGCTATGTTCCATTTTCCCGTAGATATATTCCAGTATGTCGGGGAAGATTGCGAGGCTTCCTTGAAAGTTTCTTGGCAGCAGACGTGGAGGCAGGCGGTGGTGTGGAACAACAAAATTTGTCCATATTCTCACGCATGTGGTTGCACTCTTTCATTATTTCACGTCCAAAGAGTTTTGGTTGTAGGGTTTGTCAGAGGTGGTGGCACCTTTGTGGCTGTTATTATTGTTGTTGTTGCCAGTGGAGGTTAATATATTGGTGACATCTGTTTGGGCTGGGTCAATATTATCCTCTTCCATAAAAATGGCTTTTGTTGAGTGAGCTTTCCCATATTTTGCACTCCATATATGTTTACTATTGGCTGCAGGTATTCATAGCGGATGGTTGGATTTCATTGGAGCAATTGGGGTACTTGTTATTCCGGCTTGTTTTCTCAGTTTTCTCAAGCGGGAAATTGCGAACAATTCTGAGATTTTGAAAATTATTGCGGTTGGCCATTAATTGGGTGTGTACTGGTTTTCTTGGGACCGATCCCACTGGGATTGTATTTCCCCATTGGGATGGTCTGCACAATTAATTTCCCCTCTATTTTTCTTGGGAGCCCACTCCACATTTATTTTTGATCGTTGGTGTTGGTGCCCTTTGGGCTACATATATCTAGGGATTGGATGTATTCTTCATTGTCGATCCTCCTTCTTGGGGCACAACTCCAGAGTTTTTTATATTTAAATTTTTTTATTTGTACATAGTTAGGTGGGCTACCTCCATTTTGGGTCGGACATACTACTTTTATTTCCGGGGATTTAAGTTCTTTATTAGTGGGGTGTTGGAGGACACCGACACATTTATGCTGGGGGATTCCTGAGGTGACAGTCATGTATCAGTGTCACCTGCCATATTTATCTCCCAGTTATATTCTCCAGACTGGGCACATACGGGATGACACACATAATAGAATATTTGGCCACGTTGGAGACATATGTCATCGGAAAGGAAGCCATGGTTGAGGCGACACGGGTGGCAGAATGTAGGATCCATGAAAGCAGGAATGAGGTACACACGACATCACCACATGACCATTACATCGGGACTACGACATCCGCGGTTGGTAAGCATGTTGGGCATGCATTTGAACATTCTGGAAAAGGCCATGAACCTCACAAGGCACACTCAAAACCTCATCATTCGGTGTAGGAGATAAAATTACTCAGCTTTGTTATGATGTCTTGTGGGATTGGGTGGATAGTCTGCACAATCGCACCCTCATCAGAAGATGGCACTTCAACCGGGAGAAGGATCGTGATATGAAAAAACTAGGTTGATGGTCACTTGTCTCTTCGACTCGTTACTTGCCGAAGGTCTGTAGGTTAATGAACGGATGGTTCAGTTTTCACTTTATGTCGCAAACAGATGTTGCACTTATCTTGGACATTCCTTGGGTCCGTGGCAGATGATTCGTCTCTCTACACCCGTGGTACATTGACTTCAACCCTAACATAGAGAGGCATCGAAATCATATCGTCTACGTAAAGTTACCTAGCCTCTCGTTGGAATTTTGGACAAAACATGTCCTTGCATCGATTGTAAACGCCATTGGAAGGTTCATCTATGCAAATCTTAAGTGTTTGGGTTAGGCAGACAAGCACATTGCCTGGATTTTGGTGGATATTGGGTTTGTTGGTTGTCTCCCAACACAAATTGCCCTGGCATGGGAATATGTGGTTCACAGAAAAAGATTGAATAACTGGTCCGCCCCTTTCAGATGCTTACTCTGTCATAACATGGGACACCTACTTAAATCTTGCCCATTTCGTTTTGGTCCTTGTGGTCATCATCTACCAAGGCCGGAGACAAACATGAGGTCTCTTATTTCGACCTTGGTGTCTTCTCCTTCCATTTGGAGAATTTTGAGGTCTAAAATGGGCCTTCTAAGGAAATTAAAAAATCATAGTGGAAATAATAAAATAAGATTTGATTACATCATCAAATTTTAGAGAGAAAAAAGAAAAAACGACTTTTTCAACTTGTATTTTGAACTTATCTCCCTAATATTTTACTCAAATTTTGAGCACGAATACTCGTTGGATGCAAAATTTAATTCCCCATCCAAGGAGTACCCATGTTTCATACTTTTGATGGACCCTGATACACGAAAAATGAGAAATACATGAAAAACATGATTGATGTATTCCTCATTTTTCATGTAGCAGGGTCCATCAAAAGTATGCAACATGGGTACTCCTTAGATGGGGAATTAAATTTTGCATCCAACGAATATTCCTACTCGAAATTTGAGTAAACCCTTAAGGAGATAAGTTGAAAATAGAAGTTGAAAAAGTAGTTTTATTATTTTATTATTTTTTAATCTTTTTACTTTTTATCAAAAAATGGTGAATCATCCCCCATGGTTGACATCATCATCTTGAATCCTATTGGTTCTCATAAAGTTTATGTTGGTTGTACATTTTTCTTAAGAGGCCCATTTTAGACCTCAAAATTCCCCTAATGCTCTTCGGGACTTGTAGGTATGGTTTCACCACCACTTCCCCACAATGTATCTTTTTCACATATTACCCCTTCCCCACCAGCCTCTCATCTTCCTTTGCATGAACCTGATTTACCTCACCCTCACCCCATTTTGCAGTGTTCAACGTCTCTCAACCATATTTAGTCCACTCCCTCAGGGAGTGAATTATTGAACTCACAGGTGATGCCGGGTGCTTCACGAGAACCTCTAAAGCCCCCTGACGAGGACCCTTCTCCCACCTCTCTATTCGACCCCCTGGGGCTACCCATGTCTCACTCATCCTTTCTCCTTTGACTCCGACTTCCACACCTCAATCCTTCGAACCAAAATCGACCCATAACTACATCGGGAGCAACTTGGGCTTCCTTATGCTTAATCTGGTTATGGACATCACCAATATCCCCATACATCATTGCGCCACCTCCTCCCCCCCCCCATTTCCAAATTCCCACTTTATACTAAGAATGTCGCAACCTGCCGTAAGGGTGGTCGAAATGGTCGGGGGAAGAAATAGATGGACACTTTGCGTCCTAAGTTTACGAACCTTCGTGAGGATCCCATCTCCAATGTGTACAATTGGGTTCTTAGAGCATTATTTCCCGAAAAGGGATGGACATGATGAATTGTGTCTCTATCAGCCTTCATGGACTAGGGGACCACACAAAGTTTTTATCCCTTGGAAATTTTCTTCTCCCTTGTTGCCCTTTCTTATTTCTCTTCTAGGAAACCATGATATGTACAACCCGGGTATACTTATATTTTGGTGATATGTCTCTGAATTGGCATATGGTTTTCGTGGATTTTCTCGAACTTTCTGGTGGTCTAGTGGCACTCTGGGATCCATAGTTTATAAAATTTAAGGCATATAAAACTTTTTCGAGAATTCTCCTATCTGGCTTTGTACATGGCCTTCTAGAATGTATATACTTCCTCAACATATACACTCCTTATGCTGATCAACACACATTTTGGCATCTTATGGATGATTGTGACATCTTGAAAATAAGTTTTGTGGTACTAGCACGAGATTTCAATGCCAGATTATTTGATCAGGAACATTAGGGTCATGGGTGTCGTAGGGAATCGATGTCAGAGTATCCATTAGGGGAATTTTGAGGTTTAAAATGGGCCTCCTAAGGAAAATGTACAATCAAAATTCACTTTATGAGAACTAATCACATTTTAGGGGATGACATCATCCTTAATGGTTGAGGTGGCATCGCTTGAGTTAAAGGTACTTACTTGTCACATTCTCAATGGTGGATAAAAACTCATGGTTAACCATGGTAGTGCTCTAAGTACTTTTAAAATCAAAGTAAAGTACTCATAATAAATCCTCGGGAAACAGGTTTTGTGTGTGCCTAGTAAGTGACTCTCAATGCCGCATCACTTGTCAGAACATTAGGGTTTTTAGGGTTGTTGTCGCTCCTAGAGACAACCTTGAGTTGTGAAAGACGAGTGCCTAGGACATCTTATATTAGCAAGGAGCATATGGTATAACATAGGAAGTTATCAATAAAAGGCTCACATGCTATTTCCTGAAAAACTAGGAATATTAATTTGAATGGGACCAAGACCCTCAGAAAACAGATACAGGGAAAGGAACACTATAGAGGCAACGTGCAAAACTCCAATATAAAAGAAACAGACAATTCAGGAGGCAGCTTTCATCGTAAAGCGGCCTATCTTAAATACCTCACAGAAATCAATAAGTTATCGTAAAGTGTGCGTATCTTTGAAATTTTTGAGGAGGTTAGTTAACATTGAGCTGATACCTAGATATACAATACCACCATGCATGGGCTTACCAATCTAAGAATCCATACATGATAATAGCATTTTAAAAGCACCCTCCCAAAGAAACTAATATAGTAGAAGTATGGTTAGCTGAATAATGGAACAGAATATCATGCATGAGCCATATTTAAAGCGCTTGACTGATCCGAGCATGGGCATCAACTAGGATGAATCCATACCAAAAATCAGTGAGCCACTCACATTCCAAAACATGATACAGGAAACATGGATGAAATGAAATGATATATTAAAATAACACATGAGAGAAAGTTACAGACTGTGAAATACCAAAGACCAGAATCCTCTTTAACAGATAGAATTCCTCCTCACTGAGACCCTATGGGCTCTGAGCCTTCATACAAGAGCTTTACAAAATGTATACAAAAAGCCTTTCACTGCATAGTTTTCTGATAAAATCCAGAACCCTTCAGAATATGTTCGTTGGGGTTTTTATAGGAAACAAAGAAGACTAATGAAGAAAGTGGGTGATGAACATTTAATTGTATCATTAAAACAAAATGGCGGAGACGTGCACGCCCATACTGCTGAATGGTTCTGAAGTGATGCATGTATTCTGAGGCCGACGTTCTGGAATAAATGCACTGGATGAAGATCTCTTCAGGAACACGGTAAAGGAGTAAAATCATATAAACTTTCCGTCATTTCTTGAAAGAAAATGGTGCTGAAAAGAAAGCCTTGAGGTATTTTTCTCTTGTGCCTGGTACCCTCTGCCTTCTAACTTTGAATTAAGGCTTGAAACATTCAATGCTGATTGTTGAATTCCTCTGATCTCCCGCTGGTACTCTCTGCCGCAACATTAATATCTCCGATTGCGAAATCTGTGCTTCGAATTTCCCTGGAGGTTTAGATATATTTTACCCCTGCTGCTTTAATGAAAACCGTGTCGTAAAAGCTTCCCAAGCCTTGCTCCATAAATTTTTCCTCTGAAACATGGTCCTTTCTGCGATCTCTGCTTCTGTAATAGAGGCTGAGAATAATAGCAATTTTCCGTCGCTACAACCCTGCAAAAATCCGCAAACTCATTAAGAAAACCATGCGTACGGGGGTGATTATGGAGGACGAGAGAACAATGGCGCGACGGTGGTGGAACAGTGTTTTATGCGTAAAAACGGTGAAAAATGCAATGGTACGGTGTATAATAGGGTTTGGTGGAGAAATGCATCGTGGGTCGTTTGATCATGGTCTATAGGCGTAGATCAACGGCGGAGATCGAACAGTGGAATAATATACGACTACGGACGGAATGCAAGTGAAACATTAAAACTTAAATGCAAAACAAGGAACTTTGGTTATAAGCGGAAATGCGAGGAAATGCATGAAATGTAATGAAATGGACGTGTGAGGCAAGACCCATATGGAATCGCAATCGGAAATCGGAGCAGGAGGAGGTGGATATGCGATTGCGATGGGGAAGGAACTTGCGATGCGATGGTCGGAGGGGAAATGCGACGCGATCGATCACATCGCAAATGTTTGTGATGATCAATCGGGAGGCTTAACATAAATGTTGCGATGGGGGAGGAACATGCGATGCGATCAATCGCATCGCAAATATTTACGATGGACTGATCGGGAGGCTACACATGAATGCTGCGATTGCGATGGTGTGATTAGCGCCTTAAGGGTCAGCGCTCAGTTTCAAGCTAAGGGCATATGTGGGGAAGTGGTTGGGGCTTGCAGTAAAGGGGCTAGGCCTTATATATGTTCGAATATGGGTTTTTTGGGCCTTTTTATGCAGTTTCGAGATTAACGAATGGCAACGATAGGCAGAAAAAGGGATCTTTTGGGACAAAACGAGGGAGCTTGAGGGGTTTAGGCGAGGTTGCCTATCTATATTTCTAATAGAATGCTAACATGATCAACATTGGCTCCACCTGGGGATGGCACGTTCATCCTTGGACGTGTCGAAAACTTCGCAGACCTTCCTGATCATCTTTTATGTCGACTCTGCTCTTTAGCACTCCTTATTTTCACTTAATAATTCATCACAACACCCACATTGTCAAATAAAGGTAAAAGCAGAAACTAATATTCAATATGATACATCAGGCGCTCTCAACCTGAATCAGAATTGGAAGTAGGGCTTAAGGAATTGACCGTTTATAGGGGCGTCAAGCAAGTCACCCTATAAATTCTCCAACTTGAAAGTATTGTTACCTCCCCGCTCCACAATCTTGAGAGGACCGAACCAAAGCAGATCGAATTTACCATGTTTTCCTTTTTCAGCCCTCCAAATATCCCACCTGAGCACTAAATCACCAATCTGCAGATTCATGTCTTTAGCATGCCGATCAAAAAGGTATTTCATCTTCTCCGGATACTCTGTCAGCCTTTGATTCACCTGATTGCGTGTTTCTTCCAATTCCACCAGCTGGTTTATTCTCCTGATCATATCATCAGGCTCTTCTTGACTTTCCTGCATGAATCGGGCTACTGGTAGGGCTAATTGAATAGGAAATATTGTTGCCCTCCCATATACCAATTCATATGGGGATTTTCCAGTTGCTCTCTTGCTGGTAATTCTATTGGCCCACAGAGCGAATTTTAACTGGGAATCCCAATTTTTCTGGTTTTCATTTATAGCCTTCTTCAATGCCCTCACCGGGGTTTTATTGGAAGACTCTGCCAAGCCATTTCCCTATGGATAATAGGTTGTAGAGTGACTTAGAGTGATATTATATTGCTAACATAAATTCACAAATTTAGTAGACTTGAAAGCTTGTGCATTATCAGTCACTATTCTCGCAGGACAACCAAACCTGGATATGATGTTTTCTTCCATGAACTTTATTATCACAGTATCTGTGGCGTTCCTCGCAGGTATGGCTTCCACCCATTTAGTGAAATAATCAGTGGCAGTTAATATCCATTTATGCTGACCACTTGATGGAGGATGTATTTCACCTATAAAATCAATTCCCCATTGTCTAAATGGTTCATCCATGTGCACAAGAATCATGGGCAGAGGTGCCAACTTCTACCTTTCAGCAAATTTCTGACACTTCTCACATGTTCTAACCCTGGCAAAAACATCTCCAAAAAGCTTGGGCCAATAAAAACTAGCCTTCAAGATTTTGTGAGCAGTGGCCCTCCAGTTGTAGTGACCCCCACAGATTCCTTCATGAAATTCTACTATAATACTCCCTACCTCATCCTCTGTGAGACATAGGAGTAAGATGCCTAAGGGATCTCGCCAGTATAGTTGGCCATTGGCGACTATATACTTCTGTGATTTTAATCTTAGTGTTCTGTATTTAGCTTTATCACAGCTTGGAGGGCAACTGAGTGTGAGGAGATATTATACTATCTCTTTGTACCACTGACTAGTGAGGTACTTTACATGTATTTCTGGAGTAGGTACCCCAATTCCCTGTTGCTCTTCTTTCTCTTCAGATTCCTCGCCTGCTATCATGGACAAATTTATGCCCAAAGCTTGATAGTTTGATTCAGATAAAATTTTAGCAAGCCCCTGTCCTTTAATCAGCTTAGTAGTGTGGATGTCTAAGTCATATTCCTGTATTTTAACAATCCACTTACCCCTTTTTCCTTCACTATCCCCCTGAATAAGGATATCTTTTACAATAGCTGCAAGCACAAATGCAGTGATATGTGACTGTAATATATACATGCGGAATGCTTTGAGGGATTTCACCAGGGTGTATGCCTGCTTTTCTAGTATATTATATTTCAGTTCTGCATCACGAAGCACCTGACTGAAAAATGCAATAGACTGCTCATATCCTTCTTCATTTTTCTACAACATAACTTCAGCTACTGTATGGGGTGATGCAAAGGAGAAGATCATAAATGGTCTAGCATAATCTAGCCCAGCTAGCACAGGAGCTTCAGCAAATGCAGTTTTAATTCTAGCAAAGGCTTCTCGTGATTCTTGTGACCACTTTACCTCATTTTTCTTCTTCAAAATGGTTGTTATATGCCTAACTATCTCATCATAGTGAGGAATGAACTTCTCAAAAATTTTATACGCCAAGGAACACCGAACTTCTTTTTTATTTTCCGGGGAGAGTAATACCATTTATAACCCTACCTTCAGATCTATCACCTCATTCTATTCACACAATGTGTCCCAAAATTTTTCTCTTCTAATGCAAATAAATACTTTTGAGGATTCAGAGAGAGACCATACCTTTTGCATTGCTCCTACGTATGCTCAATGTGCTCAAGATAATTTTTTGAAAATAAGAAGGATATCACTTCCAGGCAATTTTCGCAACAAACCAAAAATTTATCTTGCTCTCCTACAAAAGAAATATCCATGGCCCTCTGAAAAGTGGCCCCTGCATTAATCAGTCCAAAGGGCATCCTGGCATACATAAATGTACCCCAGGGTGTGGTGAAAGAAGTCTTTTTCTGATCTTCTGAAAGTACAACCACCTGATTGTAGCCAGAAAATCCGTCCATCATTGAAATCCAGAAGCTCCAACCACTTTTTGCAGGATGTGATCCATCTTAGGCAATGGATAATTATCCTTTAAGGATGCTCTGTTTAAATTTCTAAAATCCACACACAGCCTTATTTCCCCATTCTTCTTCCGGACAGGGACTAGGTTTGCCACCCATTCAGAGTATCTTAATGGTACAATTATTTTGGCCTTCAACAACTTCTTAATTTCCTTCTCAATAGAGGGAAGCAGTAATGGATTTATCTGTCTGAGCTTCTGCTTGTGAGGTTTTGCATTTTCTTTCAAGGGAATTTTGTGCTGCATGATACTAATGTCAAAATTTTTCAAGTCTTGATAAGACCATGCAAACACATATTTATAGGACTGAAATAACTTCTGGTATAGCTTTTTATACTCTTCAGGAATCTTCTTGGATAGCTTTACAACTTTGGGGTCAGTATCACTACCAAGATTCAAGTCTTCCACCTGATGTTCTTCTACCACTTTGCTTGGCTGCAGTGGGACATCATTTTTATCAAATAGTCTCTCTAAAGGCACCAGCCCTTTAGGTATAATATTTCCCTTCAACTGCAACACTTTATTCCCTGCCATTTTCTCCTCCCAATTGCCTTCTGAAATATCTTCAGCCTCCTCTTCTTCACCAACATCAATCTCCATATTTGAGAATTCCCCTACTGTTTCTAGGAATCTCTTCATCTGCTCTTCATCCTCAAATACCTGCTAGTGCTTGATGTTATCTGGGATTGAGGGTCGATAACGTACCTCAATTTCATATCTTAAGAGGGGGTTCTGAGGTGGACGAAATGTGCTGGCAGCCATAGCAAGGGAATCAACCATCCTATTCTGTTCTCGGGGCATGAACTAGATATTGAATGCCAAGAAGAAATTCTCTACCATGTCCCAAACTTCATTCCTATAAGCCCTGAGCCGAGGATGTTTGGTTTGGCACTGATTTTTGACTTGCCTAACCACCAGTTCTGAATCTCCCAGAACTTTTAAAATTTGTATATTCATGTTCCTGGTTGTCTGCAATCCTAACAGAAGTGCTTCATATCCAGCCACATTGTTAGTAGCTTCGTATTCCAGTTTGAAGGACAAAGGGACCCATCTTCCTGTAGGAGAAATCAATAGTATTCCAGCTCCGTTACCTTCTCTTGAATTTGCTCCATCAAAATGAAGTGTCCAGATTCCTGCTTCATGGCTCTCTAGGGGTTGCTCAGTCTTGATCCGATAGAAGGATGGTTCATGAGCATAATCTTGATCTTCTTCTAGCATCAGGCATGAAAAATCTCCTTTCTTACTGTAGACTGGTGAATTTACTGAGTTGTCAGCCTTAGTCACCATCTTGACAAATCTAGTCTCCCTGTACAACCTCCTCTCTTGACCACCAAAAACTGGGATAGTGGCATATGTTAAATTCAACTTAATTGACCCACCAATTTTTGTTCCCCAGGACCTTGACAGTAACATGCCAAAATGAGTTGGGATGTCGGCCACCACTATGTCCATTACCACACTTTTTGCTGGGATTTGGGCCAAATTGACCACCAAATCCTTGATCATCCCTAAGCATTTAACTCTTTTGGAGTCAAATGAATAGAGGTCCTTGTATGGATGGGTGATTTGTAATCCTAGTTGTTCCATGACTGAAAGAGGTATTAGATTATGGGAAGCTCCAGAATCTAACAAAAAATTATGTAATAGTAGGTCATGAATCACTAGAGACACATAAAAGGGAGGAGTAGAAGCATCTAATTCCTCAACATGTGGACCAAAGAAAACCATGGGTCTTTCTTCTTGAAGGTTGAGACTATCTGGGATGATTGGTGCTTCTATAGGTAGCATAAATGAGGTGACTTGAGCTTGGTATATTGGCTGCTTCAACAGTTCAGTCAAGGGCACTGGGATTTTGACTTTTTCAAGTTCCTTTTGCAAACTGAAAACAGGGGGGTAATTCTCTATTACAACCTCTTTTGGCTCTTTATTTTCAGCTAGGAGTTTGACTTCTTTTGACACAGACTTGGTATTTGGAGGAATGACTACTTTTGGAGCGGAAGGAATTTGATCATTAAATTGCAAAGGTTTGTTTAGAGGACCCTTACCTTTATCTGTGACTTTTTGCATTGTAGACTCCTTCTGAGCAGGTGCTTCCTTCTGGGTTAACTCTTCTTCTTGCTCTTGAGTACGAGTCCTCTTCCTAAAGGATCTGAGATCATATCTTCTATTGAAATGTGCTTGCATGAAATCATCAAATTGTTTACAATAATTATCAAATTCTGCTTCTTCTGTGTCTCTGGTCTTTTATTCTTCTTGCAATGAGCACTCACCTCCATCATTCCCTTCCAAAGGGCATTATTCTCCATCAGTATTTGAAAAGGCAAGATTTGCATCCTCCAGTCCATAGGCAGTGTCTTCAGTCGAATCATCTACTGGACCTTCCAGATATAATGGGTGTGGTACTTGATCCTGTTGCAAGGGTGGTTTCCTATACTGAGGATTGTAACCTCTGTTTGGAGCATTCTGGAAATTCCTGGAGGTTGAATTCTTGGCCTCCAATTTGAGCTTACCCAGCTTATTAGTAAGGTTGCTAATATTTTTGTTCATTTCTTCGATTATGCTAGTATTGGAGTCTCTGTCTTGACTAGAAGTAGACACCTCCTCTTTGCCCCTTCTTATAGTATCATGTTCGGATTTTCCCTTTGATTTACCAGTGGAGGAAAAATTTGCCTCGATTTCTAGAGCATCTGTCCGAGCATCATCTAGAGTAGCAGGCTTTCTTTCTCTGAGAGAGAAACCAAATTCTGAGTCAAAGGCTGCTATGAAAACAACTTTAGCAGCAGTCTGATGAGGTTTTATATCAACAGGAAGGCTTAGATACAACTTATTAAATCTCTTAATAAATTCTGACACCCCTTCATTATGTCTTTTCTTGAGTTTATTAAACTCAGTAAGACATTGTCCATGATCTTTCTTCTCCCCCCATTTTCTGAGAAAAGTATCCTCCATATTATCCCAAGTGGTAATAGAATGACCTGCCAAAGTCTTAAACCATTTTCGAGCTTCACCATCAAGAGATTGCACAAACAGTCTTAAGACCACATCCAAATGTTCAACATTAAAGTTCTCTGAAAAAGAGCAGAAAGTCTCAAGATGTTTTTGAGCATCAATCTCATTTTCCTCATTGAATCTGGGCAAAATCTTCAGATAATCTTGGGGCATATCATTCAACACTTGAGGTAATGCCAGGGGAGCATATTTATTCAAAAATAAGGCTGGAACATTGGCCATTGGAGGAGGTGGCGGTAGTGCAACAGTTTGATGTGTAAATGGAGGAAGAGGAGGAGGTGGAAGTGGACTATGGATAACAATAGGGATATACTCGACTGAAACTTGAGGTGTTGAGGGGAACAAAGGTCTGTTAACAACAGATACTTCGGTGACTTCCTTGACCTCTTCGACCTCAGGAGTAGGATGAAGACTGTCTTTAAATTGGACACCTCCTCGGGGTGGACTATCTGAATAGTAATCAGTATCTCCGACAGTGGAGTCGGGAATTCTCAATTGAGAATCTTGAGAAGAAGAGGATGGATAGTCTTCAATAGAAAATTCAGGGATTTCAGAGCAGACTGATTTCCTTTCTTTCCAACTTCTTCTATGTATGATCTTCTCTAGGTCAGACGTAGAAGGTGTCTTTTACTGTGACTTATCTGACCTCAGATGTGGCTTTCGAGGAGCCAGAACTGAAAATAGATTTATCAAATGAACAAATGTGGAGTCGCCAAGGTGAGGGATCTACAACTCTCAACTCTCCATACTCACCTACTTGAAGAGTGAATTAGATTTTGTCGAGGCCCAGGGATTTTAAAATTTCTCAACTTCGTTCCCCAGCAACGGCACCAGAAAGATGTTGTCACTCCTAGGGATAGCCTAGAGTTGTGATAGACCAGTGCCTAGGACATCTTATATAGAAAGGAGCATATGGTATAACAGAGGGAGTTATCAATAACAAGCTCTCATGCTATCTCTTGTAAAACAAGGAAAATTCATCTGAATGGGACCAAGACCTTCAGAAACTGACACAGAAATAAGGATATTGCAGAGGCAACGTGCAAAACTCCAATATAAAAGCAACAGACAATTCAGAGACAACTTATTGTTAAGAGGGCCAATTCAGAAATACCTCATAGAAATAAGTTATCAGAAGGTGTATGTGGTGAATGAAATATTGAGGAGATATTAGTTAACATTGAGCTGATACCCAGATATACAATACCACCATGCATGGGCTTACCAATCTAAGAATCCATACATGACAATAGCATTTTAAAAGCACCCTCCCAAAGAAACTAATATAGCAGAAGTATGGTTTAGCTGAATAATGGAATAGAATATCATGCATGAGCCATATTTAAAGCGCTTGACTAATCCAAGCATGGGTATCAACTAGGATAAATCCATACCAAAAATCAGTGAGCCACTCGCATTCCAAAACATGATACAAGACAGATGGATGAAATGAAATGATATATTAAAATAGCACAATAAAGAAAGTTACAGACTGTGAAATACCAAAGACCAGAATCCTCTTTAACAGATGGAACTCCTCCTCACTGAGACCCTATGGGCTCTGAGCCTTCATACAAAAGTTTTACAAAATGTATACAAAAAGCCTTTCACTGCATAATTTTCTGATAAAATCTGGAACCTTGAATAATCTGTTCTTAGGGAGCTTTATAGGAAACAAAGAAGACTAATGAAGAAAGTGGGTGATGAACATTTAATTGTATCATTAAAACAAAATGGCAGAGACGTGCACGCCCATACTGCTGAATGGTTCTGAAGTGCTGCATGTATTCTGAGGCCGGCGTTCTGAAATAAATGCACTGGATGAAGATCTCTTCAGCAACATGGTAAAGGAGTAAAATCATATAAACATTCCGTCCTTTCCTGAAAGAAAATGGTGCTGAAAAGAAAGCCTTGAGGTATTTTTTTCTTGTGCCGGGTACCCTCTGCTTTCTAACTTTGAATTAAGGCTTGAAACATTTCAATGTTGATCGTTGAATTCTTTGATCTCCCAGTACTCTGTAGCAACATTAATATCTACGATTGTGAAATACGTGGCAATTTCCACGGAGGTTAGATAGATTTTACTCACTGCTTTAGCTTTGTGAAGAAAACCGTGTCGTAACAGCTTCCCAGCGCATCGCAAATTTTGCCTACGAAACATGGTCCTTTGCGATCTCTACTTACGTAATAGAGGTTGAGAATAATAGCAATTTCTTGTCCTTTGCAACCCTGCAAAAATCCGCAAACTTGTTAAGAAAACCATGCGTACGGGGGTGATTATGGAGGACGGGAGAACAATGGCGTGGCGGGGGAGGAACAGTGTTTTATGCGTAAAAATGGTGAAAAATGCAATGGTACGGTGTATAATAGGGTTTGGTGGAGAAATGCATCGTGGGCCGTTTGATCATGGTCTATAGGCGTAGATCAACGGTGGAGATCGAACAGTGGAATAATATACGACTACGGGCGGAATGCATGTGAAACATTAAAACTTAAATGCAAAACAAGGAACTTTGGTTATAAGAAAAAATGCGAGGAAATGCATGAAATGTAATGAAATAGATGTGTGAGGTGGGACCCATATGGAATTGCAATCGGAAACCGGAGCGGGAGGAGGTGTATATGCGATTGCGATGGGGAAGGAACTTGCGATGTGATGGTCGGAGGGGAAATATGACACGATCGATCGCATCGCAAATGTTTGCGATGATCGATCGGGAGGCTTAACATAAATGTTGCGATGGGGGAGGAACATGCGATGTAATCAATCACATCGCAAATATTTGCGATGGACCGATCGGGAGGCTACACATGAATGCTATGATTGCGATGGTACGATTAGTGCCTTAAGGGTCAGCGCTCGGTTTCAGGCTAAGGGCATATGTGGGGAAGTGGTTGGGGCTTGCAGTAAAGGGGATAGGCCTTATATATGTTCGAATATGGGTTTTTTGGGCCTTTTTATGCAGTTTCGAGATTAACGAATGGCAACGATAGGCGAAAAAGGGATCTTCTGGGACAAAACGAGGGAGCTTGAGGGGTTTAGGCGAGGTTGCCTATCTAAATTTCTAATAGAATTCTAACATGATCAGCAAGGTCGTGGGTGTAAGTAGGGAATCTCTCGGTGCAAGCAGTGTAGGGAATTTTGAGGTCTAAAATGGGACTCCTAAGGAAAATGTACAATCAAAATTCACTTTATGAGAACCAATCACATTTTAGGGGATGACATCATCCCTAATGGTTGAGGTGGCATTGCTTGAGTTAAAGGTACTTACTTGTCACATTCTCAATGGTGGATAAAACTCATGGTTAACCATGGTAGTGCTCTAGTACTTTTAAATAAGTCTAGTACTTTTAAGAAAATCAAAGTAAAGCACTCATAATAAACTCATTTCACACTTTTTGAATAAAAATATATTATTGTCATTTCATATTTCTTGAAAGAAACAATGCATATCCCTATACATTTATTATATTATATTATATTTATATAGTATATTAATTATATGTTATTATACAATTTAAATAATATAAATTTTAATTAATAGCATATAATATAATTAAGAATTTATAAATTTATATTTATATTTTATTTTAAGTTATTTAAGTACAAAGGACAAATGCATTAGTTGTTCAATGATAATGACTTTTTCTTGAAAAACTCATTTTTATTTATAGTCACATCAATAAAAAAATTTTTATTAATTTTATTTTGGTACAACTTTTGAATTGAATTTAACTATGGTTACATGGATTGTGGTGAAAAAAATGAATTGAAAATTCATAAATATTATTTTATTGGTTTAGCTATTATTTTATTATTTCCTTAGGAGGCCCATTTTAGACCTCAAAATTCCCATAATGCTCAACAAATTGTTTGTGGAAAACCATCTTTGGGATATATTCCTGCCCGAGCTTTGTCCTACCTTGTATAATGGTAGTAAATGCGAGGATCACATTGCGAAAAGGCTTGACAGGTTTATGATGCATGAGAATTTGCTAGAATGCTTGGGGTATTTTTCTTCAAAGGTGGTGGATGTACTCATCTCTAACCACCACCCTATTCTTCTTAGTTGGACGGTGGACCAACCAATTTAGGGGGCTCCTATCAAATTTAATAGGGTCTCGCTGGATGACCTAGATTTTAATCGACTAGTGGTGGGTCATTGGGCAAGAACGAGGTGTTTTTTGCCCCCCTTTCCCATGAATCACATGGAGGACACACTAAATGGCCTAAAATTCAAGGTTAAGAAATGGGAGCGAGAAAAAAAATAGAGACACCTCCTTGAATTGGAGTGTATAAATATGGAATTAGGGATGGCCATTAACTTGCTTGACTCACGAGATGAGATGAGTGGTACATGGGCATGCATAAAGCAGTTGGAAGGCCGCAAAATACATATTTACTCATTTAGGAACAAACATGGCATTTAAAAATCTAGGCGATCTGGTTACATGCTGGTGACCAAAATACGAAGTACTTCCATAAATTTTCAATTCAACAACGCAAGATAAACAACATATAGGAGATTAAAACTGCAATGGGACACTCTATTCATTTCACTAAGGACATCCAAAATGAGGTTGTGCGACATTTTGAGTCACATTTCAGATAGTGATAGGGATGGCACATTGATGATAAACTATGGGCCACTGCGGACTATCCACACATGTTCAATGAAGCACTAAAAGATTCTATCTACTGAGAGGTGACTACTGAGGAGGTCTTAAGGGTGCTCAATTATTTTGCGTGTGACAAAATCCCAGGACCGAATGGTTGGACGGTTGAATTCTATCTGCGTTTGTATGATACACTAGTGCTAGACTTGACAAAGATGGTGGAGGAGTCGCACATGTGGGGGCACATATATGGTGCGATAAATTCCAATTTTATTGCCCTCACTATAAAGGGCTCTGCTCCTACATCTTTTGCAGACTTATGCCCTATCTCATTATGCAACATCACATATAAGCTCACATCGAAGATCATTGCTGAGCGCATAAATTCTACTCTGTCCTGTCACATCACCAAGGAGAAATTCAGTTTTCTCAACAACAGGTTAATCCACGACATTGTAGCTATCTCTCAGGAGGCCATACACACCATGCATTCCTGTAAACTGAAGGCCATAGCCTTGAAGGTGGACCTATGAAAGGCATATGATTGCGTAGACTTGGAATTAATAAGACTCATACTTATTAAAATCAGTTTATCCATACAAATCACAGAGTGGAATTTGTGTTGTGTTAACTCCACACACTTTGTTGTCATTATAAATGGGCTCCCATCATATTTTTTTCGGGTGGGTCAGAGATTATGCTAGGGGTTTTCAATCTCTCTATTGCTTTTCATTCTTGTGATGGACTGTCTTAGCATCAATATTCGAGCCACGGTGGGGTCGGGTAGCTTTGTTGGTATAAAGACCAGAGGGTCAGTGGTAACCTCTCATAATCTCTTCGTGGATGACATTTTGATATTTGGAAACCTGATCATTTCACAATGGATTCTCCTACATGGCATATTTCTTAAATTTGGAAATGCATCGGGGTTAGTGGAAATTGAACAAAAATCCTTCATTTTGTATTCAAATGGTGACATGGAGGACATCCAACTAATTCCTGACCGATTCAATTTTAAGTTTGGTCAGATTTTAGATGGACTTATGTACCTGTATTTTAGATTGAAGTCAGTTGGATATAGTGCCATAGACTAGTATTGGTTAATTGATAAATATAGGAGTAAAATTTAGGTATGGTCTCTCCGTTGGCTCTCCATGGGCGGGTGATACGTCTATTGGTATCATTTATGATTGCTCTCTGGAGCTATTGTTTGGCACTTACGCTGTATTATGACACATTTTATATGGTCTGGGGGTCAGGATGGTCATAAGTATCATTTAAAAAATTGGGACAGTCTCTCCATGCAAAAATATATGGGTGGTTGGGGAATACTCGATATTAAAATATTTGAATATTAATAATTGATTAAATCCACGTGGAGATTCATTTTCAATTTTGGGGATTGGAACACTATCACTGCACACAATTACCTATATCAGAGGAACAATAGACATTGGTATCGGGCTCGCACACTAATTCAGGTAAATTTTTGATACCCTTTTAACCAAGACCTTTTGTTTCATCTGTTGTGCTAGAATTACATTTCATCAAAGCATTAATGAACACATATGCAGATATAATCAAGAGGAAAACATGTCAACAATCACACAACAAAATGAAAGCTGTTTAATAATGGAGTTCGTCGAGTGTGGACTACATCTCTGGGCATCGAATTTTCGATGGTGTTGGTAACTTCATTCAGTGTTGTAAATGGTTATGATGTAAATGGATGTTGTTGAATTGTCATACAAGGAAAAGCCCTCAACATGAGTGGCAAAATCTCTCCATGAGACGTTCTGTTATAAGGAACTCTCACTCATCACAAACCTCCTATCAACTTGACAAATTCACACGTGGTGACAAATATTATCCCGCCATCAAGGAAACAAGGGATCTCACAACATAAATCACCATCCATGATAAATATATACAACATAAAATACACATAAATTTTTTTCATCTTACATCAATAGGAATCAACAACAACAAATAAGAATAAAGATTTTGTGTCATACATCAAGCAAGAATCGACATGACATAAAGCATCCTATAACAATAATCAATGAAGTACATGGAAACAAAACTTCATATACCTCAACTCTAATGTTGGATGAAGAATAGGTTTCTCAATTGCTGGATCTGAATGCACCATCGCAAACGTGGCGTCGAATGGCGAGAAAACGACTGTCCACACGCTGAAATACGACACCGTCATTCCACTCTGGAAAATGACCGAAAAATCAAGACCTCTATTGCATAAACTGACACTACCATCAGATTCGTGTCGCTGAGAGGTATAAAATCCATATAAAATTTTTCCAATTTGGACACTGGGAAAATTTGGCACCTCTGGAAATGAGGCTCAATCATGGTTCCACTACCGCTGCATCTGGCTCATGGTTCTGCATGTAATTAAATAATCCCTGTTATTAGCGTTGGAATCAGCACTTGGACTGCATCAAGCACCGGACCAGACACATCTTAAGCTCAAGGGATATTCTTATAATTTGATTAGTTTTTTTTTTTTTGAAAGTGGTTGGATCTTAAGAATTCTGAAAGGAATGTTGAACAGATAAAAATTTCTGACACATATGAGGTCACTCGTATGTATGATGTGGTAGAAAAATTTGTAGTTTAATGATTAGAAGAATGAGAGAAAGGCAGTGGGTCTGTAGGACAGAAATCCACTGCTGGGAGGAAAAAATGACACAAATTCAGATCTGAAATGTATAGTGAAAGAATGCTTTTAAAATACTTACAAGAATCTCACTTTACATTTAAAGAATCCCATTACAAAGAATGCTTCTGACTAACATGATCTCATGAATCAGGAATGCTTGGTGAATCAAGACTGACAAAAAAATATTAACATGCATGCTAGATAAAAAGAATTATAAAAACATGAAACATGGTTTAATTCCACCTTAAGGAATGCTTATGAACAATATTCAATTCATACTACATCAGGAAAGCTTGGAACAAGAATTACAACAATAGATCCATATGAATTGGAGGTTCACAAGACTTATAAAACATAAGATAGAAATTTTATGATAAATCTGGAAAGGCAGATAAATTATGTAAAACCAGAAGGGAAAACAATACACACGCCATATGATTTGGTGAATCCTCAAGCGTGTAACTGGAATATATTATGTGTTAAAAAATACACAGCTTTAGGAATAGCATGAGGATCAACAATAGAGCTAGGGCACTAGGCCCTGTGCCACCAACCATCTCCCCTCTGTCTCATAGCAGTTTGTCACATATATACAGGAATATAAAACTGTCATCCACACAAAAGGAGTAAACATGTTCCCAAAAGTTATTATGATCTGGTGCAAGAGATGAGGCTTATCATAAAACTTTAATACAAAGTGCTATGACATAATCAAAATAAACATCATCAAAGATAATAATTCAAAGTGGTTGTATGATGTGGCAGTCTATGGGAAGAATCCTCTTCTGTTCTGGTGCAACCAACTCCTCAAAAAGTGTAAACAACAGTGAAAGTGACGTGTGGTTGTTCCTTGAATGCTGCTTGATGCCTCACGGAAACGTGCTGGTGCTAAGAGTAATGGTAGAAATCTATTTCATAGAAACTGTGTCGTTGTTCCTTTCCTTTGGTTTCTTGATTGTCGTGATAGAGATGAAGGTGAATTAAAATAAATAGTGGAGTTTCATGAGCACGAGGAGAAAACCCTTTGTAAATATTTCGCAATCGCAGATCGGGGTCAGAACGTTTAAACATAAGGCACGAGCGGGAGGAAATGCTATTTGCGATGTGGATGATGTGGTAGGGAGGGGTGGTCCCACTTTATATCGCAATCTAGAGAAGAGAGCGTTTGAAGGAGAAAATGGACTTTGTGTTTTGCGATTTGCGATATAGAAAATCGGGGAGTCAAACTTATCGCATATCAACAGTCAAACTTTATCGCATTTCAGGGCTAGGAACACATATCGCATGTCGGGGATCGGGGAAATGGGGCAGGTAACATGAATGGATGACAGTATAAATTGCGATATGCAATATGGAAGGTGACATGGCAAGGAAAGGAACCTGCTTTATATCGCAATCGGGAAAAGGGAAAGGCAGAGGTGAATGGAAAAGGTAAGTAATGTTGTGATATTGCGATGCGAAAAGGTGATGGGTCCTCTTTAAAGGATTTTTAAAAGCAAACAATGAAAAATTAGGTTAACTCAATGGAATATGATACAACCACCCGAATCATATTATAAATAAATTATAACAGATATCGAAAGTTTATGAAGCGGACAAAAAGGAAATGATGGGTCCCAGCAATCCTACAAATCGCATTTCAGAGGGTTTTTAGGAGACATCATGATCTAGGTGGATATCAGTGGCTGCCCACCTATTCCATTTGGACCCTCAACATCAATTCTTGTAGCTTTTCACTTCCAGCAGCTTACTATTTTTAGCAGGTTTTCAGGTCCTGCATGCCCGAAGCCATTTTGGGGCATTAATTATCCAGGTGGATATTGGTGGCCACCCACCTATTCCATTTGAACCCCCGCCATCAATTCTTTTCGTTTTTAAGTTTCAACACAACTTACCATTTTTAGCAGTTTTTTGGGTCCTGAACTTCTGGAGCCAGTTTGATGCCCTAAACGATGTTTTTTGGGAAAATCGAGAGAAACCAATTCTTACTTTGTTACAAAAGTTGTAGTCCTTGGAAAGATCTTTCTAACGAGCTATTAAGTGCGTCAAATCGAGATTGGATGCCAAAGTTACGTCCCTGGGAAGTTGAAACACCAATTTACCCGAATGAGGCCCACAGTTTTGGTGCTTCATCTCCTAGGGTTAGGTTTTTGGATGTTTCAGGTTTTACATTGTTTCTCAACAATAAATAGGCCTTAGAGCCTCATTGTAACATATTTCAGGGGTTGGTAGCCATCACATCTCTTCTTAGGGATATGCTGCCAGTACCCTAGCTCATCTATTTCTATTATGTCTGTAATAGGCCTTCGAGCCTCAATGTAACACAGTTCAAAGGCCTATAGCCACCACATATCTTCTCAGAGATATGCTACGAGTGCCCTAGCTATTTTCCATTATGTCTCTAAGCCTATTTCAGTCATTCTTTTATTAATAAAATGAAGAATTATTTTTGCTGCATCTTTTTGTTTATGGTTATATCTATATTCTATTGCATTCTAGCATAAAATCCGGATCACATCAATTGTGATATGTAATAAGTTTGGATCTGCGAAACACCAATTGCGATGAAATGTAAGGGTTTCAATATGGTAAACTGCGGAAAATATATATGATATCATATATGTAATATATGATATACATATTAAAGGTTGTTGTGGGGGAGCAAAGCTGCTTTTTAACTATAAAAAAAGGGGTTTTGAAAGAAATGAAACGATGGAAGTTTTAGTATTTTGGAAAAATGAGGAAAGGATCGAAGAGAAATGACAAAAATGGCGAAAAGGATGTGAAATAATTGATTCATAAGGAGCTAGAGGCCAAGAAAAAATGACAGAGAGGGTAGCTTTGAAAGGAATAAAAACCAGTGCTAACACCTATCTCGAATTCTGTGCTCCTCCCCCTTCTCTTCATGTAGGAGTGTTTTCAATGCATCACCCTCTGTTTGAATACTTTGGTTATTACGATTCAATTCTTCCAATGCCTTTGTTGTGGCTTGCAATTGAATCTGCAATCGTTGCTTGTCCTCATTCTCTTGTCGTAGAAGTGTCTTCAACTCAGCATTATCTACTGCTTGTATCTCACAAGCTTCATACAACATGTCTGCTTTCTCGAACACCCTGAGAATGGTCTCGTACATGTCTTTGACATCCTCCATTGTTGCACGTTCAATGGTTCACGCTTTTGTTTCACATCAGCAAGAGGACTGCTCTAATACCACTTGATCCGGGTAAATTTTTGATACCCTTTCAACTAAGACCTTTTTCTTCGTCCAATGTGCTAGAATTACATTTTATCAAATCATTAATGAACATATATGCAGATATAATGAAGAGGAAAGCATGTCAACAATCCCACAACAAAATGCAAGCCGGTTAATAGTGGAGTTCGTCCAGTGTGGACTATGTCTCCGGGCCTCGGTGTCTCGATGGTGTTGGCCGCTTCATTCAGTGTTGTAACTGGTGATGATGTACATGGATGTTTTTGACTTGTTATACAAGGAAAAGCCCTCAATATGAGTGGAAAAGTCTCTCCACGAGACATTCCATTATAAGGAACTCTCACTCATCACAAACCTCCTATCAGCATGACAACTTCATACATGGTGACAAAGACTATCTCACCATCAAGGCAAAAAAGGGATCTCACAACATAAATCACCATCCATGATAAATAAATACCACATCAAATACACATAAAGATTCTGCATCTTACATTAGCAGGAATACACAACAACAAATAATCATAAAGATTCCATGTCATACATCAAGCAGGAACTGACATGACATAAAGCATCCTACAACAATAATCAATGAAGTACATGGGAAAAATGCTTCATATACCTCAAATCTAATGCTAGCTGAAGAATAGGTTGCTCAATTGCTTGATCTAAATACACCATCACAAATGTGGCGTCGAATGGTGAGTAAACGACTGTCCACATGCTGAAATCTGACACCATAATTCCACTCTGGAAATGGCTGAAAATTGAGACCTCCGTTGCAGAAACTGACACTGCCATCAGACTCGTGTTGCCGAGAGGTATAAAATCCATATAAAATTTGTCCAATTTGGACACTGGGAAAATTTGGCCCCTCTAGAAATGAGGCTCAATCATGGTTCCATTGCCCCTGCATCTAGCTCATGGTTTCACTTGTAATTAAATCATCCCTGTCTCGAATTTCATGCTCCTCCTCTACCTGGGAGCATATGAATAAATGGGTTTAAATATTAAGAGTTGGAGGATTTTACAATGTCGAGGCGGTTGGCTCAGTGGTGAAGATCCACAATTTGGAGGAGAGGGGTTAGGGGATCAAATATCACCCCTCTCTTTTTATGTCAAAATATAATTATAATGGACAAATGTGGGTGTGAGGGTATGCTCCACGCGGCCTAACTCGACCCAACCCCTCTCCACACACCGTTTTTAATATATATATATGTGGTGATGTTGTTGTATGGTGGGCAGGTCCGCTTCCACGCGACCTGACCCAACCATGGTTCGTTACTTCTGTTGCATATAGTATATGGAGTTCCACGGGGTGGCGGGATTTGAACACCCGCCCCCAAATCACTTATATATATATATATATATATATATATATATATATATATATTTTAATATATGTGGGTATGGCGGGGTAATGGGGTTTGTGAGGGTGTCGGGGTTGGTGGCCCGCCACCCCTCTTTTATATATATTTTTTGTTTTAAATTAACAAACAATATATTTTTAAAATACCCAAATTTAGGCCAAAGGAGAGAATTTATCTGTTCGACAAATTTTCCTGGATTCTAGCCGCAGCTGGCTAGAATCCAGCCTCCGGGATCTTGCGAAATTGTGTCCTCCTTAACCTGCCATGTCACCTAGTCAACCCCAGAACTTTGACCAGCTCTAACTTTCACATACGAACTCGGTTTGACGAATCGTTCACACCGTTGTGATCAGGACGATGAGATCTGCGCTCTGGTCCTAATTCGAAAGAATTCTGACCACTTTGATTTTTGATCTTTCATAAGCCCTCTTTGTCCTATGTGTGTCTCTGGAGCCACCTGGATCATTCCTCCTCACCGAGGAGCTTTTTGTCCTCTAAAAGCATAAAAAATAATCTGCAATTGTTGTGTAAAATGTCTGCACCACAACTCTCCTGAAAAAAGTCACTTTTCCATCTCCTTCACCTTTGTTCTTCAGAGCCTTAAGCGATGAGCCGACACTTGCATCCTCTGCAAACCTGTAATACAATCTCCTACAAATTACATGCTCAAATTATGAGCAACTATGACCCAAATATTTCCACACTTGCCGTGAGTTTACATACTCGGTGGTCAAGTTTACATCAAATGGAAATCACACCACAACTATCATTACAAGGCCAAAAACATCATTTTCGCATTTTGAGGTGATGGAAAACACATCATCACTTTTACATGAAAGAAATGCATCACATGATCTACAAAACAAGGCCAAAATATCATGGTTACTTAACAAGTGATGGAAAACACATTATCACTTTTACAACTAAAAATGCAACATATGATTTACAAACACGACCATGACACACTGCCACATCTAGAAGAACCATCTCTCACTTATCAAAGTGAATGGATCATCCCCCTGTGCCCCATTTTCTTGTCGAAGAATCATTTCAACTGGTTCATGCACCGACGCTTCGTCCTTAATGTGTTGCTCTGGATGGAGCCTCGAACATGTGGCTCTTTGCTGACTTCTTTAGTTGCAATGGGTGCAAAAGGTATTTTTCCTCCAGACTTGCTTAACCAATTTCTTTCCCAAAGGATTTTCATGCCTAATCCTCCTTTGTGTTGCCATTATTTTGCAACACTCAACGATGACATGGTTATGTAAAGCACAAAAATGACAAGTTTTCTTATGCCATGATTTATGTTCATGATTAGCAACATGCTTATAATCAAAATGAAATCGTGAATATCGAGACTTATTATACCTTTCCTAGTGGTCTTTGGTGCGATCATGGTGATAAGAGCTTACCTCAACTCTTCTATGGCGACATGCACTTCCATGGGATGATGGCAAAGTGTTTCCATCAATCCTCTCCCTTGACGAGTTCAACAATATATGTTTGCCTATGATGTCATTATGGTGATGAGAGCTTGCCTCAACTTTCTCTCTGCAATATGCACTACCATAAGATGATGGTGAAGTGTTTCCATCATTCTTGTCCCCTGATGAGTTCAACAATGTCGCGGAAGCTTCTGACACCTTTGAGCATTCTCCTTCATTGTATCTCAAACATGCGTATCATGGTCTCTGCACAACCTCTAATGGACAAGTTATGCCTTGGCCATTAACGCCAAGTCCTCCTCCTTTGTACCCCATCCTAGTAAGGAGTCTCATGCTAGTTCCCGTAATAGGGATCTCCACATTTCCAACAGAAATAATCACATGTGAAGATGAAACTAAAGAATGATCGTAACTGTTTACCTCAGACATCGATTTTGAAATAGCTGAAGAGGGCTTCTCTGAGCCTTCACTGCAATTAAAAAAAATGTCTCGAACTGTGCGATTGATGGGTTTATGTAGACAAATGTCGCCGAACCTTACAAGGTCGCGACTGTTGGCATAGTGGTTAAGTTTGGAGGTTCGTTGGAGGGAGGTTGGGGGTCAAATCCCGAGCCCTCCATAATAGGCGCATATTTGTTTTATTTTAAAACCACCATGGGGGTCGGACCCACATCGGGCAGCTTGCCCCAACCGTTCACATTGTTTTGTAATGGGGTATTGAGGGGTGGCATGGGCCGGGTCCACCGGAGGTGGCCCACCCACCCATGTTAACAGTGCCACATGGAGCGGGTCCAATGGGGTCATGGCTGCCAAACCTTTTAAATATAATGTTTTTTTATGTTGTTTGGGAAGGGGGAGGGTGAGCGGGGGTCATGGCCCACCCCTCCAATTTTATATTTTTTTTATTTAATATTAAAACAACCCCCCTTAAATTTTTTTAAGGATTCTGGGCGGTAGCAGACAAATTAAGTATCCCACATTTTTGCCTGAAATATGGCTAGAGGTGACTAGAATCCGGCTCCCGGAAAATTGCAAAAATTTTGCCTCCTTAACCTGCCATGTGACCTAGTCAACCCCTAAACTTTGACCAATTCTAACTTTCACATACGAACTCAGTTTGATGAAATGTATGCACCATTGCGATCAGGACAACGAGTTCTACGCTCTAGTCCTGATCCGAAAGAATTCAGGCCACTTTTATTTTTGAGCTTTCATAAGCCCTCTTTGTCATGTATGTGTCTCTGGAGCCACCTAGATCACACACTAGGCATTCCAAATGGATCTTGCATCAGGCTGGGTTTCAGGAAAATGTGGAATATGTTTTGCAGACGTCTCTATTAGTCTTTTGGGAATGTAAACGAGATTTTTTTGGTTGTGGATAATATTGGTGGTTTGCTGGGACATACTAGACTTAATGACAACCTATTACACTCGTTACATGCCAGGGGAAATTTCTATCTTGTGCAGGCCATCATCCACTAGTAGCACGAGATGCCACACTGGATGGGGGCGGACGATTTGGGGCTTCTGTGCAATAAGGCCACAACATGGGAGGATTTTCGTCAACATGTGCGATGTGCTGGTTTCCGTCGGATTCATAATGGTGACAATATTACCTAGGCTGGTATTTTACGAGGATACACTGTATACTTGAAGGAAACTTATAAGTATCTCATCTCCACGAGTAGGGGCCAACATGGAAAATGTTGGTTTACTAAGGTATGGCAGGTCAGCATCCCCTATAGAATCATGATTCACAATTGGCTTGTTTGGAAAAACAAAAATCTGAATTGGGAGAAATTATGCAAATGTGGATGGGTTGGTCTTGGTTGCTGCCCTTGCTGCAGGAGGGAGACGGAAAATAACACACACTTATACTTGTATTGTAATTTTTCTATTGAAATTTGGTCTCGGATATGTTCAATTTTGCAGGAACAACATATTTCTTTCAAGAATTTGGAGGAGTGTATAATCTGGTGGAAGAAAAGAGGTCGAACCAACATCCAAATTCCATTACTCCTTGAATGGCACATATGGCTGAAAAGAAACAGGCTCACATTTGTCAGCATACCGACATGCACTTTATGGGTCACATAACGTATTATGCGGGCTTCGAAGGGGAACCAGATGGATCATGATACTCTGCGGGATCTCTCATGTCATAGTAGACCATATACCGTCTCCTTCCTAGCCGGATACTTTGACGATGCAACACAACAAGGCCGATGTGGATGTCGTGTTTGGATTAGAGTGGATTGACGTGCACAATATAAGATATACTGGAACTGTGGTATTGGCACAAACAACAGGGCCGAAGCGGTGGCATTGTGGGGACTAGTATTGTTCGCCAGACACATGTCAATAGATAATATCGCTATTTTTGGTGACTCAAAGGTCCTTATAGACTAAATGAATCACAGGAATAGATTTTCACCTCCACAACTGGCACAATGGATGGTGCACATTGATAAGATGCATGACAAATTCTAGTAGTACATCTCTCTCACTCACATATTCAGGGAGCAAAACGATGTGGCAGATAGGCTATCAAAGAGAGCAAAACGATGTGGCAGATAGGCTATCAAAGATGGGAATCAAGACTGCGGTTGGCCACATGCACTACACACTCTTAGATGCGGATGCTATATGTGCACAAGGCACAATCTTACTCCCATGATCACGAGGCTTACCATGGCACTCTTTTTTGGTTTTTTTTGGCTGTTTCTTTTGCTATTACATTGCATAGATGACTCTGATTTCCCCCCTGCTCTTTCACTTTTTTGTACTCCTTCCCAACACTACTTTTGGTTATCTTTGGCTCGGTACGAACCATTTGGACTGTGGTTTCTCGACACTTTGTTTTATCCTGTATTGTTGGTAATTTTAGAGTCTTCGTCCTGATCGTGTTTTAGGCTGAGTAACAATCGAATTCGAAATCTAATTCGAAATCGATTCGGCTACGGAAAAAATTTGAATCTATAAAATTCAATACGAAAAAAATTCGACACCATAGATCTTACAAATAATTAAATATATTAATTTTTATTTTATATTTTTATAAATTTAAAGGAACAATCATTATTAAAGAAAATATAAAAGTTATAAAGTTAAATTTTTTCCAAAATAGAAGTTATTGTTTTTTATTTTTTTATATAATTATTGATTTGCAACAGATTTACAACTAATATGTTATTTTATAATTTTGTTTAAAGTAGGAATTATCTTTTTTTGAATTGAAATTTCTTATTTTATAAAATTTTCTAATATATAAATTACTGTTTTTAATTTTTTTTTCCTATTAAGAATTACTAATTTGCTAATTTTTATATATTATAAAACATTTTTTTCCATTAAAAATTACCAATTTGCTAATTTCCAAATTGATTAATTGATTGTTTTATGTTAGAGATTAAATAGACTCATCCAATTATTTGCTGTTGCATAGTTCAATGTTTTCCAAATTACCTCCTTCAAATAAATGCAATGGCCATGTCTTCATGTTGAAGCACTCTAAAGGTTAGAGGCAGAGAGTGTCTTCCTGCACTGTTGAGACACGAAGCAGGTTGCGAAGTTACACTAAAGGTTGAGAGGTCTGTTGAGACACGAAGCACGTTGCGAGGTTGGAGACAGCGCCTCCATGTTGAGGCACAGTTGTGGCACTGAGCACACTGAAGTTGGGAACCAGTCGGTGGGAACCAGTCGGTGAAGGTGGGAGACAGCCGGTGGAAAGCTTTGAAAAAAACTCTCAAAAAAATAAAACACCGAACCGAATTTGAAATCTCCGAATTAATCGCCGTACCGAACCGAATCCACGAATTTACGAATTTTTTTCGGCAATACGGCCGAACTTGGTAACTCATGTTTTAGGCTGAGTGGTATCGACACTTACTGAACATAATGATCTGTCCAGCTGATGATTCTGTGATTGATATTACTTTCTTTGTGGGATGCACTATATGGGGGATTTATGGTTTCTTTATATCATGATTATATGGGTCGCTCTTTGGGCCTTACTAATTGATATTATCGTGGGATATTTTTCCTGATACTATGGAGAATTTATGAATATTTGTATGCAGAGATGGTGCTAACTTGTACTAGTACATAATATAAACCAGGTTTTTTCTTACTTGAAAAAAAAATGTGCATACAACTTCGTCCCGATACCATAGGCATGACGACTACCTAATCCTCTTGGCTCGCAAATCCATTTATTCATTTATTATTCTCCTTAAAACAATCGGTAAACAACCACCACTTCCTTTCTTTTTTTTGCAAAATGGTTCAATATCAACAATATTTCAGGTATTTGGTACGAGTTAGGGGAATCTCTCGATTCCACTAGCCACTTTTAACAAATTGGATGAAGCCCATTTGTTTAATGGAATATATTTTTCAGCAAATCATTTACAACCACATCTACAGGAAGCAGAATAGCATGGCTACTTGCTTTCAAAAAGAGGAGTAAGGAAAACTCCAGGTATCATTTAATATGGTACATACAAAAATGATTTCAAGATTGACGCAGACAATATTCCCATTACTTAACATTTGCTATGATCCACAAATCCAATACTCAAATACTGATTAAAGACTATATATATATATATATATATATATTGATACAGAATCACTATGTATTTCTCTAAGAACTGTAAGACAAATCTTAATTCTGATCAGAAAAAGAACTGTAAGACAAATCTTAATTCTGAAAATATAAACTGTACTCTCTCTTATATTTCTTTATATTTCTCTAACTGTAAAACAGACCTTAATTCTAAACCGAAAAATATATATGTAAAAAGTGAGCGTTTTTTTTCTCCCCAAAAAACACCAACCACCACTGCGTGCATTGACCACACTGGCACGCCGAATGAATGATTTCAGAGCACATGTTTTAAGCAGTCCACTCTCTCTCTATATAAAAAATAGTGTAACACAGAGACACACAAACTATATATATAGACACAGAGACACGTAGATGATAGAAATAAAGCTACATTATGGTGCAGGCATTAGGATTGTCATCGCTGAAAATTGTTGTGATTTTTCATCTGCACGGTTTGCAGTAGAGAGAGCATATTCCACTTTCCGAACATAATTAGGGGGAGCTTTCTTGTCATAGGTGTTTGGAGCGTATGGATAGTAAACCAGTTTGTAGGACGCATAACGCCACAACTCTGCAGCCTTCCCTGTCCCAGCTTCTTTCACTCTCTTCACTACCTTCTGCGCATCCACGTTGCCCCTCACTGTTAATCTGCTCTCACTTCTGTTTACTTCCACCCACTTAAAACCTGCCAAACTATCAAAACAAAATTATTTACTAACGCTTAATAAATATATCATGCCTTGTAAAATCCAGCCTTACATCACATGTAAACCGATAATAAATAAAATAGCATACGTGTATAACTGCATTTTATGTTTTTCAATCCCACTCCATGCTCATAGATCCAGGCTTTAAGTGGAACTATGCTAATGCATGTAAAATAGATATTACTGTGATATGGATAAAAGATCTTGCCTTTCATAGATGAGACCGAGTTTTTGACTTTTCTTTCACATCCTTCACAGTCCATGCGAATTTTCACCTCCACTTTCTGTGATCCAAAAATTTAAATGGATGAATAATTCCTCAACGTGATCGGAGAAACACTAGGATACTGATACAGCATATAGTTATGGGCCATATGAGTCATGAATAAACTCTTATATAGATCACATCAAATTAACTTATAATAGACATAATTACCAGAAGATCTTTAGCACGTTTGCGGCGTTGTAGGTTTCCACCAAGCAGGGCAGATATAAAATCCGTGGTCCCCTTATCGGAACAGAAAGCTCGGTCAGAAATAATATGTGTGATAGAGCGATAGTTTAGAAGGTTTCGGCCGAAGAGGAAAATGAAGAAGTGAAGAGGAGATATTCTGAGCGACGGTTCATAAAAGGAAAACATGGAAACAGTATGATCCCACACACCTAGAATCGTTACTGAAAGTATAAATTATATTACTGGCCAGAAAAGTGAAATTCAGCAGGATGATCAATATGACCTTGCAGCCATGGGACTCTGCTTTTTCAAGGGAATTGGGAATATTGTTGGGACACATGATGGGAATTGTTATAAACATATACCACGACAAGGACTACAGTCTGGGAAAGCGAAAATCTCCTAGAGGGGAGTGGGGGTGGGTTTAAAGCTCGTTTGGCTCTCATTACAGTACATCCAGCTCTTAGTATATAGCGTGAGCAGAGCAAAACAAAGCATGGATGTTGAACACTAGTTATGATCTTGGCTGCTTGCTACGCGGCACTCCCCAATTTAAATCATAATTCCCGTCCTTTCATGCAAGAAAAGGTTTCTTCGGGAGATGGCTTTGGCGAGGTGTAGGGCTATGAACAAGTTTTCGGTGTCATACAATACAAGCAAATGCCAATGAAAATTTACCCCTCCTGTACGCAATCTGACGTGACGGCCCTATGTTTGGTTTAAATGAATCTTCTAGTTTTACTACCAAAAAGGCGTGCACGGGATCGAGGCAGAGTGGACTCCAGCTATTCTTGATTCACATTCAGCTCAACCAACAAATACATACATCCATTCCACTCCATTGCTCCGCTCACTTACAAGTACTTCCACTCAATTCCTCAAAACAACCCTGTTATTCAAAACAACTCATTTTCCCAAGTATTAAATATATATTTTTTAAAATGCTTGTTCGAGTATATTAAGTGGAAAATTCTGGCTTGAATGAGAATCAAATCTAGCTGGCTCAATTGGTAAGGCTTAACCCCAAAGGATTAGAAGAGAATTGACTGTGATGTGACTTTCTAATGAGCAAAATATTTAACAGCAAAATTTCTACTAATTAAACTAATCCTTAGTGTAATTAATACAAAAAGAATTCTAAAAATACATAAAATATAATTTAATTGGTAAAACATGAAATCAAGGCTTATTCTCCAAAGTCTGATAAAAACTAGGATTTGCATCAAAATGGTGCAAAGATATGTCTATAGAAATGTAGATAAATGTAATGTGTTTTTCATTTTTTTGACGTGTGTTTTTGACTTGGTTATGTGTGTTTTACACTTTCTAACAATGTTAAAGTTTATATCATTTCCTTGACTTTTTATCTGCTCATTAACTCTCAATTTTCCATTTCTAATTAAGATAAATATATAAACAAATATTACCAGTTAATATGGAGGATGGGATAACATTAATATAGAATTCTTTCATTAACATGTATCATCACAAGGATGGCGTAATCATTAAAATATATTAAATAAATTTGAAGGTAAAAAAAATAAATGATAATTTCACAATTACCTACAAGAGCCATAAAAATATCAGAAAGAAATTGTAAAATCAACAAACTATGATAATTTTGCAACAAATTTAAGATTCAAACATTACTTAATACAGTTTGAATCAAGTTTGATGGAAGAGCAAACTTTCTGAATTCATATTGCATAGCAACATTTTTGGGAGTACAAGTTCATTTTTTTCAAACCTTCACTTTTGGCATACGAGATTTGCACACCAAGTATCCAAGAACACTCTCTCTTCTCATTGCCTAAGAAACTACAACCCAACCCTTCCTTCTATGAAAAATTTACTATTTTATAATGACCTCAGCAGGGTTTACCATTGGTTAGTAGGATTTTATAACATCTATTGGATTTCTATAATAGCATCTGTGGGCTACATCACATAGGTTCAAGTAATACCAAGAGAACAATGGCAATTATTGCCTTCTAAGGGGAATTAACTGATATGGACTCAAGCTCACATGACCAGAAACTCCTACGCTATTGTGGCTAACATGTTTGGCCACATGCAAATAAATAACATCTAGATATATTTTGGCACTTACCCATAATGGTGGCTGAATTTTAGTCCCTTGCAGACCATTAATGCTAGTCTCCAGTCAGATAGTCTGTAAAGATTTTTTGCGCTTCCTACCACTTCTAATGAATTTAAAACATCTCTTTCCACTTGAGGAGCAACTGTTACTACAAAATTGGTTCAAACCACTAAATTCGTCTGAACTCTTCGCCACAAGACGAATCATTAAAGAATAACAAATTCTAATTTGAAAACACCTGTTTGCCAAGTATCCATTGAATAGTCATAAAAAATGTTTTAAGAAACAAAAATTTGAAAAAGCATGGACCTCAAATTACAACAAAAACACAATATTTATATTGGTTTTGAGTCTTGTTAACTCTTGAGTATACATGCGAGTTTGCTTGGTACCAACAACTCATTTTACAAAAACGTTGATTTCTTTCCTCCTTTAAAAATAGAAAATGAAAAATAGTAAATTTTTAAATATAGATATATTTTATTGAATTATTTATTATGGGATCTTGGATAGCTCATCAATCTATATATATTTCTGTTGCAACAATTTTGTTTTGTTTTAACAACTGATGCATTTAACATCTTTAAAATATATGTAAGCTAGTTATTCATTGGCCAAAAAGAATAGCTCTCAACACATATTTAATACTTAATACTGGTGAATGGCCAAGCGCTCCACTACCTTGCTGGAAAAATTAAATTTTGTTGAAGGTAGTTAATTTGCAATGTAAACATCACATAGCTAAGATGTCATTATAGTTGCAGTGCCCATAATGACATAGATGATGGGAAAAAAACCAAATTAGCAAGCGAGTTGTACACTCTGGACAGAAACTGTAATAGTTTGTTGTGGTAGACTATAGTGTGTTGTAAAATATATTTAATTTCAAACCTAAATAAAAAAACGAAACACTTTACACATAATATTGATATCTTGATTCTAATTTCTTGCCTTTTATTACCTAATCGACCCTATAAAAATAAATTTTCAAAATAATTATGAAATGCGGACCTTATGTTTTGGAAAAATGTGGGCCGATTATTGGGCATTTTCAGAAAAATACCACCCATGATTTATGAAAAAAATGACCAATAACAAACATATATCTAAATCCTATTAGGTTCCAACCCTGACTATCTGTTTCATTGGGATTAGAAACTGAATGTTGCATATGTTTTTTGGATGGAACTCATTAATAAAACCCTTCTAAGTTATATGTGAGCATTGGATTAATACAAAGGTTCAGAAATGCATGATTGTTCTAATTTTGATCTTTTGAAATCAGTACACTTTTTGAGGGCTTTTGCAGGTTGTTGCTATATAGCTAGTTTGCAAAAGGCCCACCCTTGTGCAGAGACCTCAATGCACCACAAATGTCTAGTTTGTTTTGAGGTTTGTGTCAATATACCTTTGATTCTTAGGTGTCATCATTCTATAGATACATTTTGGAATTTGAATTTAGAATTGCATTTAAATTTTATAATATGCTAAGCACCTTTTTATTTTCCTCTTTGTTTTTACTGATTGTAATCTAAAGTCTAGTTAACCTTTCTTTGGTCACGAGTGGAAATTAATATAATTTCATTTCGTTTATTTGCAAAAACTTTTTTTTTGGGTGTCGTAAATCCCATGGTTTTTCTTTCTATGTTCGTAGTATAATATTGATTATTGTGGAATCCCATTGACCTTTCCATGTTCATGAGTCAATATTAATATAATTTTATTTCATTTATTTGGAAAAAAATCTCTAGGTATTGTTTTCTGTTTGTAGTATATTTTTTATTCTTTAAAGGAAATAATCGTTTTGCATTGTGGTCATACAATGCATAGGGATTGTTTTATCAGAAATGAAAATTCACTCTTAGTAAGTGCATGTTGCATTATATATTATTTTTCCAATTTTGATTTGTATTATTACAACCACATTACCATATATTTCTTGCAAACATATTTCTTATTCTTCTGAAATTTGATGACCTACCGATATTCATGTCCAGTGCTCCAAGTCAGTTTGTGATATGTCCATAATCTGGAAACAATTAGATCAAGAGGTGTGATAGAATTTACTTTTCTTTATGTTGCCTCAGAAGTATGATATATTTTAATTGTTTTTTAACAAATTCCTTATATTTTAGATTACAACAACACCTATGCCTTATGACTATCAAAATAAGATGGTATGATTGCATCTTCATTGATTGCATTTATAAATATTTGAAAACAATAGTTGTTGTGTACACACTATATCATCTTCTTGCACAGAGATGGTTTGTTTTTCTTCAGCTCACTCATACACATTTAGATGTTAATGTGCTTATGTCCTGAATGTAGGTATGGATCCTATGCAATGATTGTAACATGTTCTCTAAGGTCCAGTTTCATATTGTTTTACAAAAGTGTTTGAATTGCAAATCTTACAATACTCGCCAAACCAAGGTACCTGGTCAATAGTGGTACAGTCCTAAGAAACATGGAGTATTTTTATTTATAATGTCAAGTTCCAATCCTCAATCATGGTTTTCATATGTCCAGTAATCTAACAATGATTATAACGAGATTCAATTATGGATTCCCTCCATTGATGATGTTATTAATTGGTTAGTGTATTGCTAGGTCTTGGTTGTGTGTTGCAATCTATGCACATTAGAGCTCAGGACACCTTTTTTGTGGAATTGTAAGCTGTAATTCACTTTAGCATGGGGTGAATTATTAATATTCTTTTTGAGCTGCAGAACAATTCATTTATGTGATTGCGCATTCAAGACCAAAGTAAACTAGTCGATTTAGATGTCTGTTTTTTTTAATGGAGAATTTTTTACTATATCGATTAATCATTTATTGAAAAGATCCATATTGAAATATTCATCACAAGGAAAATATGTCTTTCTCCAACCTAGAGCCTTATTCCATTATTCACCAAATCTACAAGCATGTTATGGTTCTCTTTATTTCACTCTCTATTTGTCTGTACACACAAAATTTATCAAGAACCAACTTCTGTATTTGATTGCGAGAAACCGTGTTCGATGCACTCAACAAATTTTGTATACTTGTAAAAGATAATTGTGTAACCAGTCCAATGTTTGAGGAAAAGTTGTCATAGAGATATTAACTACATTCATTCCCTGTGATCAAATGAACAAAGATAATATTGAATTGTCTTCAAATTTCTTATTAAACTCTTTTGCTCCTTGGTTAGGCATTTACGATCAACATATCTACTAGACACCCATTCCTCTAGAAGAGCCTTGTGATAAAAAACAACCATCTTCAGGATGATGGGAACAATGATGGGCTTTGTAGCTAATGTCTCAGTTTTTGCCTTTGCATCTTGTCCTCCAGTAGATAGTTTTCATGTCGATTCACTGCCAATCCCTAGAATTTTGAGAGACTCGTGATATTCCTTAACATCTACACATGCATTGTTCATCATTGTTTTGTTGAAAGTAGGTATATTTGAGTTGAAATTTCCTGTGCCCACCATGATTGCAAATTTAGGTTCTAGAGCATCAAACACTTCCCCAACTGGGGCATCTTTTGAAGTATTTTCTTTCTTTGCTTCTGTGTCATGATCAGTGAAGTGTTCTCCAAAAAGGAATTTGTTGTGCTAACATTTGAACCAATTGTTTCTTGATTCTCTTCATCCACAAGATAAATACTAGGATATAATTTACTCCCTCAATTATAATAGGTTTTCCATCCTTCATCCTTTTTTCAAATCACTAGCTAAATCCTTTCGAACAATTCGACATTCTCTACAAAATTTTGTGACAAGTTTTTCCGAAGAACTGAAATCTCTAGACCAAACAGGTTTTGAAGTCAAAGACACATCTGTTGAAGTGCGAAGGGGCTCATAGACCATGTAAGACTGTAAGACATTCGGCAATTCCAGGCATTGAGGAAGTTGGGTAGCAATTGTTGACTTACCATTACATTCGGTCCCACAAAAAAGTATTAGAAATGGTACTCTTTGATGATGAAAACTAGTCATCATCTTATATATATTGATGTACTCTTCCCCATACCCACGACGTTCCATGAGTGTAAATAAATTAGCTTCCAGATCTGACTGGGATTCATCCAAAATACTATTGTCTACTAGTAGTTTCTTCAGCTCCAAAGCAATTTTAATAGCAACATGACTAGGGATCTTGGTCACCGTTAACATCCCGCTCAGAAGAAACCTGAGAGAACATAATAATGATCCGCATTTTCTCCTAACCAAATTCGAACCTTGACAAACTCATATTTGGAAGAAGTGTTGCGAACAACAGGTGGAGCGGCAGGTGACAAAGTAGTCGAGGAAGAAGCAACTTTTTCAGCATTCATATTTACAGTCTCCTTATTTAGAGTAGTTCCTGTACGTATTGAGGCCGTGGAATTCGAACATGTAACCCTTCTATCTTCCATGCCCTTCCATTCAGCTGTGATCCTTTCACTTCATCTACAAGGACCCTTTTGATCACTTTCTGATTTATGTCCCCATTTTCTCTTCTTATAGTATGAACTGCAGGTTAATGGAAAATGTAAATGTCTTGTTCCTGCGATATGAGTTGGGGTTTAATGTGCCGATTGTACATGAAATTAAGTTTTAGAGAGACCGGGAATGTACCTTGTTAAAGTTCCCCTCTGGGTTTTGTCAGTGATGACAAAGATGAAGGAACTATCGCTACTCCCACGAATAACCCCATAGTGATTGCCATTGTCTAATTTTCTAGAGAGCTATGTGTTTCTTCCCCATTTTCTGATTTGATCGAGAGCTCTGTGTTTCTTCCCTGTCGTGATTTCCATTGTTTGATTTTCTCGAGAGCTCAGTGTTTCTTCCCTGTCGTGATTACCATTGTCTGATTTTCTCAATAGCTCTGTGTTTCCTCTCGAGTTTCTGTCACATCAATCTGACTGTAAGAAGAACCCTTATCCCTTGTTCTGGTAAATGTAGTCTAAGAAAGAGTTGTGTGTTTCCTCTTGAGTTGTTACCACAAATTCCGACTGTAAGGAGAACCCTTATACCTTGTTCTAGTAAATGTAGTCTGAGAAAAATTAAATGTTAATGTGTGACTAGATTGTCACGAGTTCAACCACATTGCCCGATCAACCAGCTAGAACACAAAATAGATTGCTAAATTATAGGGATTCAATGGCCTCAAAATCTTGCGCAACACAATTTTATGCGGTTCTGGTGGGCTTGCAGAGATCTTCGATTCAAGGAATGTAACATACCACAATTAAATAATAATCCCTCGTCACAAGCCTGCTCACACAACACAATTTTCGGCCATTTTGGTGGGCTTGTAGAGATATTCAATTCAAGGAATGTAACATACCATAATTAAATAATATTGTAGAACTCAGACATTACCAATGAATAAGGATTTTTATTTACCACATGGTGGCATCCATCCAAGATATGAAGATTAATGGATTCCATTTTTATTATGATATGTCGTAAAAATTTTAGAAGAATTTGTGTTGTCATTACAAGCACATCCTTTGACCCAAATTCCCGTTTCCATCTCCATGAATCCCAAAAATCTTGACCCATCTCACCACAATAGTGGCCCACATTATAGCCAGTTTATTTATGAATCACTTCTGCTTGCTGGTAAAAAAGGGGAAATTTTGGAACCAAAAAAATTGCTAGCATCTTCCTGTTTTCTTTGTGTTGAGATTCAACAAGATGATGAGCTTAGTGAAAAACAATCACCTTCACTAAGTGGGCCCACAGGCTATTTTTTGGTGTAAGTCTATTTTTAGACAATGTCTATTTTTAGACATGGTGATCATATTTCAGAAGTTGCAGGACGCTATTTGTGGATGGTTGGTCAAGTTGGAAAAATAGATGAAGTTATATTTTTAGAATATTGGGTGAAGTCTATTTATAGATCGTCAATCTGAAAATAGATGCATGTCGGTTATTATTAGCTCTTCATAATAATCCGACAATAAACAACAACTTATTCTCTTGGAGCATTTTATTTCAATGTACAGATTTGGAAAATCAGTGGGCTAAAGGAATTATGCAATTCCTAGGGTTGATTGGTGGTTCATGCATGGAGGACTCAGTTAGAATAGAAGTGGAAAAGTTATGGCAGAGTTGGAAGAGTAGTTCATGGAGTTGTTATTCAGTTATTGGATTTAAACTCAGTTGAGCTAGTTGTATCTAGTTTAACTGAATGATACACTAGTGAGAGTGGAGTGAATTAATTAATTAATTAATTCAAAAATAATAACTCATTAATCAACTGAACAAATACAACAGTTACCTAAAGTGCATGTCAGTTCCAGTGGAGACCCAGTGGAGAGATATGTGAAAGGGTGAGATGGAATATCTGTTGTGACTATAGTGATGCATTGATTGCATTACACACACATTGGAGTTTCCAGTGAGGATTGCGCAGTCAAGGGAAGGGTAATTCGAATTCATTTAGAGCTATTCTTCAGCAGGGATTGAGCAGTGGAGGTAGGCTATCAGGTGGCAAGAAATCAGTGCATGGATTTGCAGATTTCTTCATGTTAGTGTGTGACGATTGTATTGTACTAAGAGCTTGATGTATTAAGATTTGTATGAGATTTTTATATGATCTCCATGATACATAATATATGATAGTTGGGTTTTTTAGCTTCAGGCTTTCCCGTTAAACAACTGTGTTATGTGCAATTGTTTTTATTGCTTCATGTGTTTTTGATTGAGTTTATAATTTCCGCAAAATATTAACAGTGGAAGGATTATGTATTTAGCAAGAAGATAAATATTGTTAGATCAAGAGAATCTGGATATATAATGCATATGTTATATAATTTCTACATGGTATCAAAGAAGTGTTAATTCTTGAATATTGCAATTGTGAAGAATTGTTGAGTTTGTGCTGGTGGACAATTCGAATTTGCTGCTAAAATTTCTTAGTGCGACAGTTGAGTATACATTGAAATGTCTTTCAATGGGTTACGATTGGAGTATTCCCTTGAGGTAAGCTCGAATTACATAGCTTGGAAGGATAGGATGGAGGCAGTGCTAGAAGATAATGGCCTGAAGGAGTTCATCGATAGCGATGTTCCTAAGCCGGGTTCTAGCAATACTGCATTACTTGACGCATGGAAAAAGAAGGTAGCAAAGACAAGAAGAATTCTATTGGAAGGTGTGAAGGACCATATTATATCTAGACTTCACGCGAAAGCAACTCCATTTGCAATGTGGTAGGATTTGACAAATTTGTTCCAAAGAAAAAACGACTAGAGGAAGTTGGCGCTGAAAGATAAGCTCAGAAAATTAAAAATGGAGAAGGGCGACAGTATTCCAAAATATCTCACAAAGTTTGTCCATTGTAGGGATGAACTGGGAAGTGTGGGGATTACTGTTGATGATGATGACTTGGTGAGCTTGGCTCTCCTTGGGCTTCTGAAGAGTTGGCATAGCTACAAAGACTTTGTCAATGGATGGGAGAAACTGCCGGGTTGGGAGAGACTTTGGTCGGATCTTGTGCAGGAGGAGATAAGGCGAAGCACCAGGGATGGCTCTTCATCGAAGAATGAATATGAAGAGAATTGCGCTTTGGCTGCCAAAGCAAGGAAAGGGAAGGGGAAGAAATTCCCTTCAAAATCTGAGGCTAAAGGCAAGAAGCAGGATTTTTCCAAAGTGAAGTGTTTTCATTGTCACAAACATGGGCATTTCGCCACTAACTGCCCATAGAAGAAGAAGAACAAGAAGGCTACTGGAGCTGCAGCGTGTGAGGCCTTAGCCTCGCAATTTGAACTTGATTTCTTTGATCGCATGCTTCGTTTCAAGCGCAATGGGATCGATGTGGTATCTTGATAGTGGTTCGTCTTTCCATATGATTGGAGACAAAGAGTTGTTTAGTGACTTGGAGGAGAAGGACCTCCAAATGCCTATAGAGATGGGCGACGATGGTCGATATAGTGCGAATGACATTGGGACCATTACCTTTGAGAGGGAGTCAGTAAATAATCCATTTCTGTTGAAAGATGTTATGCATGTTCCAGGTCTGAAGAAGAACTTGGTCTTGGTCGAAATGTTGGAAGAAAAAGGTTATGACGTTGTTTTCAGCGATGGAAAATATTTCCTACGACATAAAAAAATGGGTCAAACCAAGAGGATAGGGATTCGAGTTAAGAATATCTACAAGCTGGAGGTAGATGGCTGCGCTGAAATTATGGGCAAAGCAGAAGAAGTGGTGAGCCAGGATGAGGGAGAATTATGGCACAGGAGTTTGGGCCATCTTCACCATGGCGCCTTGAAGATTTTGCAGCATATTTCTACTGGACTTCCCAAGGGTACTCTTGCATAGTCATATTAGTGCAAGGGATGTACTATGGGTAATTTTGTGAAGACCACCTTTCATGAGAAGGAGAACCGTGCTTCGGTGATCCTCGAGATAATTCACACAGATGTGTGTGGACCTTTATCGGTTGCTTCAACAACAAAACACAGGTATTATGTTATATTTGTTGGTGAATATTCTCGTAGATGCTGGATCTTCTTCATGCAGAAGAAGAGCGAAACTTTCTCAAAGTTCTGTGAGTTTAAAGCATTGGTGGAGAAGGAGTCGGGGAAGAAAGTGAAGGCTCTACGGAGCGATAATGGTGATAAATATATCTCGGGTGAATTCAAAGACTTTTGTAGCAAAGAAGGAATTTGAAGAGAACTCATAGTGCCTCATAATACACAACATAATGGGGTCGCGGAGAGGAAGAATAGAATGATCGTGGGTGCTGCACCAACTATGCTGCATGACTAGGGCCTACCGATGCACTTGTGGGCAGAAGCATGTAACATTGCGGTTTATGTGCAAAACCATTGTCCTCATATAGTACTTGCCATGAGTACACCTGAAGAAGCTTTTACTGGTAAGAAGCATGATATTTCTCATTTGAAGATTTTTGGCTCATCTGTTTACATTCATGTGACAAAGGATGCCAAGAAGAAGCTGGAGCCGACTGCAGAAGTTAGGATAATTGTGGGGTACACAGAAACACCCCATAATTATTATGTGTATTTTCCAGATAGTTAGATGACTGTGGTGTGACGGGATATAAAATTCAATGAGGTTAAAGCCATGAAGTTGTCACTTGAGAGGGAGCTACTCTTACATGCAGAGGAGGAGCTACTTGTTCCCAAATATGAACCTCTAGATGTGGATTAGCCACAGGAGGAGATTCATGGAGTGGAGGAGTCCACTCATGCATAACCAAACATCAGAACTAGTAGGAAGCATACCACAGAAGCCGAGAGACTGAAGCTGGATGCGGCACAGAATGTAGGAGTCCCTACATCACAACGCAGACAGAGACAGTCACCTGACCATTTTACTGGATACATGGCTCTTATGAGCAAGTGTGTCGTGACAGAGCCATCTTATTTTGAAGAAGCAGTGCAGGAGCCCACATGGGTAGATGCCATGGTGGAGGATTATGACTCCATTGTCAGAAACAATGCTTGGGAGATTGTTCCAAGGCCGGTGGGTAAATCAGTGGTAGATTCGAAATGGATCTACAAGGTAAAGCAAGTTACTAATGGGAGCGTCGAGAATTATAAGGCAAGATTTGTTTCCCGGGGCTTCTCACAGATCGAGGGGATTGATTATGAAGAAACCTTTGCACCTATTGCACGATATTCTTCCATAAGGACCATCCTTTATTGCTCAGCGCATATGGGTTGGCACATTCATCAGATGGATGTGAAGACTGCATTCCTTAATGGGATCATTGAGGAAGAAGTGTACACTGAGCAGCTTGAAGGATTTGAAAACTTCAGCAGTGAGTCGCATGTGTGCAGGCTCAAAAGAGATCTGTATGGGCTGAAACAACCACCTCGTGTTTGGTACACTCAGATCGACAGCTATTTCACTGGACTTGGCTTCACCAAGAGTGAGGCAGAAGAAAACCTATACCAAATTGTGGTGGAGGGTAAGATTTTAATAATTTTTCTTTATGTTGATGATTTAATACTAACAGGTGATGAGCAGTTGATACACTCATGCAAGGAAAATCTTGCAAAGGAGTTCAAGATGAAGGATTTGGGCCCCCTTCATTATTTCCTTGGATTGGAAATATGGCGCGAGAAGGTGAACTGTTTGTGTCTCAAGGCAAGTATGCCCGGGAGATACTGGAGAAGTTTCACATGCAAGGCTGCAAGCCTATCGACACTCCTCTTCTAGGAAATTGGAGGAAAGAGGATGCTACATCGGCAGAGGTAGTGGATGCCACTGTTTATCGATATTTGGTGGGTTCGCTCATGTATTTAGTTAATACAAGACCAAACATATGCTATGTGGTGAACCATCTTTCAAAAGTGATGGTTAAGCCTACCAAGCTCTTTTGGAAGGCAGGAAAACATGTCCTGAGGTATCTCAGGGGCACATCTGAGTATGGCTTATGGTACAGAATGGATGAGGTGAAGTTGCATGGCTTCACTAATGCAGATTGGGCAGGCAGCCCAACGGAAAGAAAGATCACATCAGGAGGGATTTTCAGTATCATATCTATGAAATTTTCTTGGTACAGTGGGAAACAAAGATCCGTGGCACTTAGTTCAACAGAAGCAGAATACATGGTAGTAAGTCAAGCTGCATGTGAGGTTATCTGGATGAGGAAGATCCTAGTCAGGTTGTTTGATTCACATTTAGATCATACAGTGATACATTGTGAGAATCAGAGTTGCATTAAACTCTCGATTAGTCCTATGTTTCATGATAGATCTAAAAATATTGATATCTGGTATCATCATATCAGAGATTGTGTGTAGCGGAAGATCATGTTGCGTCAGTACATTCCTACGGAAGATCAGGATGGAGATATTCTGACAAAGGCACTCACCAAGAGCAAATTCGTATACCATGGAGGTAGGATCGGGGTGAAGGATAATCCCTATCTTGTTGAGAGGGAGTTTAGAGATTCAACAAGATGATGAGCTTAGTGAAAAACAATCACCTTCACTAAGTGGGCTTGTAGGCTATTTTTAGGTGCAAGTCTATTTTTAGACTATGTCTATTTTTAGACATGGTGATCATATTTCAGAAGTTGCAAGATGCTATTTGTGGATGGTTGGTCAAGTTGGAAAAATAGATGAAATTATATTTTTATAATATTGGGCGAAGTCTATTTATAGATCGTCGATTTAAAAATAGATTCATGTTGGTTATTATTAGCTCTTAATAATAATCCGACAATAAACAACAACTTATTCTCTTGGAACACTTTATTTCAGTGTACAGATTTGGAAAATCAGTGGGCTGAAGGAATTACACAATTCCTAGGGTTGACTGGTGGTTCATGCATGGAGGACTCAGTTAGAACTGAAGTGGCAAAGTTATGACAGAGTTGGAAGAGTAGTTTATGGAGTTGTTATTCAGTTTAACTCAGTTAAGTGAGTTAAACTCAGTTGAGCTAGTTGTATCTAGTCTAACTGAAAGATACACTAGTGAGAGTTTAGTGAATTAATTAGTTAATTAATTCAAAACTAATAACTCATTAATCAACTGAACAAATACAACAGTTAACTACAGTGCATGTCAGTTCCAGTGGAGACCCAGTGGAGAGATAGGTGAAAGGGTGAGATGGACTATCTGTTGTGATTATAGTGATGCATTGATTGCATCACACACACATTGAAGTTGCTAATGAGGATTGCGCAGTCAAGGCAAGGGTAATTTGAATTCATTCAGATCTGTTCTTCAACAGGGATTGCGCAATGGAGGCAGGCTATTAGGTGGCAAGAAATCAGTGCATGGATTTGCAGATTTCTTCATGTTAGTGTGTGACGATTGTATTGTACTAAGATCTTGATGTACTAAGATTTGTATGAGATTTTTACATGATCTCCATGATACATAATATATTATAGTTGGGGTATTTAGCTTCATGCTTTCTTGTTAAACAACTATGTTATGTGCGATTGTTTTTATTGCTTCATGTGTTTGCAATTGAGTTTATAATTTCCGCAAAAGATTAACAGTGGAAGGATTTTGTGATTAGCAAGAAGATAAATATTGTTAGAACAGGAGAATTTGGATATATAATGCATATGTTATATAATTTCTACACTTTGTGCATATCTCTGCACACACTTTGCATCAAAAGAACAACAATAGGGGTCTTTCCAACTCTTGTTTCAAGGAATGTTATAGTATTAGTGCTCGCTCTTCTATTGGATTTTCTTTTGGTTCATCTGAAACCTTTTTGGAGGATTTACATTATCTTAAACATGCTTCGGTTTCCTTCTGTCTTGCTCTTTCCCTCTTATTTTCAGCATCCCACGTACCATGGAAAAAAACCATATTTCTAGATCGATATCTTTCCCAATGGCCCCTTCTCTCTCTATCCCTCTAGCCGTCTCTATCTCTTCTCTTAGTCTCCCTTTCCCTCGTTCTATGATCCTTGTCTCTCCTCCCACTCTCCCTTTCCCACTCACTGTCCCTCTTCCTGTCAAATCTCCCTCTTTCCCTTAGAAAATCCGAATGCCTAGTTTCTTGTCTGTCACGTCTACTGCTTTCTCTCAACCGCTTATGTCTATCATCTCTGCTTGAATAACCATTTCATCCCTCACACTTAATTAGGGTACTATTGAGATTCGCGCCAGCTGTGCAGGATGACGAATCTCAACAATGTCCCCAACTACAACTCCACAATAAAATGCCTATCGGCATAATAAAGAATTCCTTAATTTACTCTAACACTTGGTAAAGATTATAGAGGAAATTTTTTGTTTTATTTTTCACTAAAAAAATTGCTTTTAAATAAATGTAATTTATCCAATATTTGATAAATACTAATCCTACAAAGGGATACTGCAATTTTTTTCAAAAATTCAATCTACTGTATTTATAAAAACTTTAGTTTATTATATTTATAATTTGAAAGTGTTCTGAAAAAATCTCAAAATCTTAATTGGGCCAACTGTCAAAATCACCTATAAAAATTATAAAGTAGACCACATATTGTTAACACATTTTATCTAATTCAATACAATATTAGGAATTTGGCTTTTGTGATCCATAAAATGTGTATAAAAACTTTTGGTGAAAATCACATGTAAGAAAATTTTGTCGACGTGTTTCGAATCAGCCAGTATGGTTCATCATCAGGACAAGATGAGAAATCTGATCAAAAGCCCTATTTAAATAAATAAAGAAAACTTTTATACATAATTCAATACAATCAAGTAAATAATATTCGAATAGAGCCACCAACCAAACTAATGGATTTATTTATTATTATTTATTTTTATAAAAATTATCATATACACTATTTATAAATTTGAAAATACTCTTATTTAGATCGATCAATATATTAAGTATTAGACTGGTATAATTTTAATATAAAAAAATCAATTTTATTTACATCTATATATATAAACAACTCGCTTAAAATAAAATAACTCATACATAATAAATACAATAAAATAGAATTATTATATTTTTCTAAAAACCGAAACAGGGAAGGGAAAGACATCTTACGAATCTCAATTAGAAAAAAAAAAAAGTAATCAACATTAAAATATTTTTCAAACCCTTTATTTGAGTATTAAATTCGGAAAAAAAACATAAATCTTTAATATTATATTAAAAAGTCAATTGAAAAGAAATTTCATGAAACTTTAATGATTATATGAAATAAACTTTAATCCAATCTTTCAATTTGCAGTACGAAGCAATGGCTATTGACTCAATAGGAACTTCAGGAGGTCTAGTAATCATATGGAATGCAGCTGAAATTATTGCAGAAGGATGGATAGGCTTACCTAGGATCTTAACCGCTACCTTCAGACAAATAGGATCAGAGGATAAGATCCTTATTTCGACAGTATATGGAACTCCAATACCAGGGGAGCGAGCAGCCTTTTTACAAAGCATACGCACACTTAAAACACTGTCTGAAGCATAGTATTGGTTGATAGGCGGAGATTTCAATATGATTTTGAACTTATCAGAAAAAAAAGGGGGCATAAGAAGGGAAGACCCTGACATGGCATTGTTCAGAGATCTGATAGCAGACCTACGACTTGTCGATATCCCTACCGTAAATGGAAATTTTACATGGAACAACAGAAGAGGGCAACGATTCCAGGTAGCCTCTCGTCTGGACTGTTTTCTGGCTTCTGAAGCTTTTGTTAGTCAGGACAGGTACTTTGAAGTAGCAATTCTCCCTACCCTGGGATCGGATCATTGGCCAATCCGATTAGAAGTGGATGTCAAAGCTAGCCCTCATAACCGAGCTTTCAGGTTTGAATTGTTTTGGTTAAGAGATCTGAGATTCATGGATAAAGTTAAAAACTGGTGGAGCACAATCCAATTAGAGGGAGAAACCAAATGCATTCCTTTCAACTCCGCCTGAAACAGTTAAAGGATGAAATCAAGAGATGGAACCGATTAGAATTTGGTAATACACATCAGGAGCAACTCCACCTAACTGCAAAAATGAAGGAAATACAACAACAAATAATTCTACATGGCCGAACGCCTGAGTTAGCAATAGGAGAAGGTAACACACTCAACGAACAAGAGGAGAGACGTAAACAAGAGGAGATATTATGGAAACAAAAGTCTAGGATAAATTCGCTTAAAGAGGGCGACCGCAATACCAAATTCTTCCATAATGCCATGCTGCAGCGACGTCAACATAACAGAATCTTTTCCTTGAAAACATCCAATGGGGAAAGGAAAATTAAACATACAGATATAGAGGAGGAGCTAGTTAACCATTTCAGAGATAGGCTTACAGAACCTCTACCAAATCGGCAGGCAGTTATCGAAAAAATCACTACTCATATACCCAAACTGATCACTAGAGAACAGAACCTGGCTTTGCTCAGAGAAGTTACGCTAAAGGAGGTAGAAGAGGTAGTCCTAAATTTGCCCAAGAACAAATCTCCGGGGCCAGATGGTTTCACAAGTGAATTTTTCAAGGCGGCCTGGCCCTTCATGGGCCCGGACATTCTCGATGTGGTGGAGGAATCTAGAAGACTGAAGATGGTATATCCAGCGCTGAATGCAACTTTCATCACTCTAATTCCAAAGAAGAAAAATGCAGATAGTTCAGAAGGCTTTCGACCGATAGCACTGTGCAATGTTATTTACAAAATTCTTTCTACTATCATGGTAAATCGTCTCAAACCTCTGTTGCCTACCCTCATCTCATCGGAACAGACAGGCTTTGTCAAAGGAAGACAGATCTTAGACGACATAGTTACTGCCCAAGAAGCTATTCACTCATTAAAACAGGACAAACGAAAAGGTCTGCTTATTAAGCTAGATCTCTCCAAAGCGTATGATCTTATAAGTTGGCAATATCTCATTCAGGTGATGCATGCTTTTGGTTTTGAAGATCGCTGGCTCAAATGGTTGCGCTCATTCATAGCCTCCTCTCACTACTTAATCCTCTTAAATGGCAGCCCGAAAACTCTGTTTCACAGCTCTCGCGGTCTTCCCCAAGGGGATCCCCTATCCCCATTCCTATTCATTATAGCTGTTGAAGGACTTGGCAGACTCATCAAATCCCACTTAGCAGAAGGAAAATTACAAGGTCTGAAACTGTGGGGACCTCACCTTTCCTTAACCCATCAACAATTTGTAGACGATATTTTATTGTTTGGTAAGGCAACGTTGAAGGAATGTAAAGCTATCCTCAAAATTTTAGATATGTTCATGGCAGCTTCAGGGATAGAAGTAAATAATGGTAAATCAAATGTATATTTTTTTAACTGTCCACTAGTGACTCAGAATTTTCTCGCTAGGACGTTGGGGTTCCAGCGTGGATCATTCCCTATGAAATATCTTGGAATGAATTTACATCCTGGGCCAAGCCAGATAGCTGATTGGCAGGACACCCTTCTCAGAGTAACCAACAGGGTTCAGAATTGGGCGTTTAGAGCTCTGAATGTGCCAGGGCGCCTCATTATCTTAAAATCAGTGCTACAAGCTCTACCAATATATCAGCTTTCAACAAGAGCATGCCTGAAAGGGATTTGTGCACAACTAGTAGGGCAGTTCAAAAAATTCTTATGGCAGGGCGCCCAAGATAACAGGAAATGGGCTCTTCTCTCCTGGGACAAGTTACTCAAAACCAAAGCGGCAGGTGGACTAGGTCTGAGGGATCCATCCGTCTTGAATAATGTGATGGGAGCAAAAATCTGGTGGAGATGGATTCAGGGAGGCTCAGACCTTTGGAAGAATATTTGGACAATAAAATATGGCATGCCAATAACTATATCAGGCCGTTTGAAGAAAGATACAATACCCAAAGGCTCCTCAATCTGGAATTTAGCAGCAGTTAACAGATTTTTAATCAGGTCCCACAGCTTTTGGGAGGTAAAGGATGGTGTTACAGTGCTCTTCTGGGAGGACTCCTGGCAACAGCGGGAAAATCTTTTTAGCCGATTAGACTTGGGTGAGATTTTCTTATATACAAGCACTCCCAATCAGAGACTTTTACAGCATTACTGGTGCCAAAACAATACAGATCAATGGAGGAAATGGAAAGACAAACCCAATTGGCCAGCATCTCCAGACACTCAGCAATGGGTCAACCTAGAAAATGAACTCAAAACCAGAAAAATCAGGAAAGCTTCAGGACCAGACATACTCAGATGGGGATATCTGACAAAAGGACTCTTCACAATTAAAGAAGGTTATTCTCTTCAATCTCAACAAGGCCTACATGAAGGAATACCGCTATGGAAAAAAATATGGGCTTTGAAACACTGGCCAAAGGTGGAATACTTCATATGGTTGGTCAGCCACAACAGGATTTTGACCTGGGAGAACTTCCAGAAACGAGGAATGTTAGGCCCTTCCAGGTGCTCCCTCTGTCAGGCAGAGCAGGAAACGACAGAGCATCTTCTCAATTCTTGTCCAATGGTGCAACAGCTGTGGAGAAATCTGGAACACCTGTTTAGGCAAACAGATAAAGATAATGACAACATAGTGGAGACAATCAGGAAATGGAAAAAAGGAAAGTTCCACTGTCAAGTGATTAACAGAGCATGGATCCTCTCATTTGGCTTCCTTATATGGAATACATGGAAGGAAAGGAACATCAGAGTATTCAAAAACACAGAGCAACCCTTGCAGCATATCTGGCAGCGAGCCATAGAGAATATTCGAGAAACAATCCTTAGTGAGAGTTGGACAGATGAGGATTGGAAAACAATGGGTTTTGAAACCCAAATTCTTGAATACTTGAATCTTAAACCTCAGATGCTATACAAAAATTTGTGGAAATTTAGACCGCCCTGTGAAACTATTGAGGATAACTGGAGACCCCCCCAATCTGGGTTTATCAAGTTGAATTATGACGGAGCCTCTAAAGGCAATCGGGGGCAAGCAGGGGTAGGAGGAATATTTCGAAATTCTCAGGGGGCAGTATGCCGTTTCTAGGCCTACGAGTTGGGCCATGCTACTAACAATGAAGCTGAACTGACAGCGGTTCATCAAGGTATTATTATTGCAATCCGAGAAAATTATCACATAATTATAGTGGAAGGAGACTCAGCCCTGGTCACTAGAATTATTTGCAAATTGCAGTAAGGAACATCCTGGAAGAAAATTTCACAAAGTTGGAGGACAACAGCTCTTATTCAAGAAATCAGCCATTTGATGAAGCGGATCCAATACTTGGTACCAAAACATATCAGGCGAAAAGGAAATGCAGCTGCAGATTATCTTGCAAATTGGGGATGTAATCAGAGAGAGCGATCAATAGATGCTCGCCCCACAGATGCAATCTGGGAGGTGGAGCTACACTCTCTCCAACTGATAGTAAACAAGGATTTATAGCCCCCCGATCGGGGTGAACATGTGGCACCTCACAGCTCATTATTGTAATGCGATGGCGGTGATTTTCCTCTCCACACAAGCAAAAACCATAATGATACATAGGGATCATAGCTCATGGCACGATACGAGCGAACGAGTTTTAATGATCAACTGTGATGGACAGCCTGTGCTGTCAGAAGGAATACGACAAGGTTCATGCATGGTAAGTTCTCTTTCACCCTCCCTTAAAGCGGTAATGCTCTGCTTTTTGCATGCAATCTCTTCGAAGTGGCAGAGGAGGAAGACTGGAAACGCTACTCCTTTCAGTAATTCGGCTAGACGCTGGTATGTATACAACCTTCTCCTTTCCTTGCATATAGAAGAAAATTCTCTGGATTGGAACTGTAAGTTTTATAAAATGGTAGAGTATTGTGTTAATAACATTTGTAATTATGAGCTGCCCATCCATCAATGGGTAAGGCCCTGCTTTCGTGACCCCTTCCACCCTCTGTATGCTGCCTCAACCTGTCGTAGAGTTTCTTCAACTCACCCTGATAACAGCATCACCTTGATTCAATTTGCTACCTGTTGTGTGAAGGGGAAAGGTAGGGTTAATGTGGGCAATGTTACCCACAGGTCTCTGTCTAGGGTATATTTCCTTTTGCGCCATGCCCAGTTTGGTTTACGCACTGATTTAGATTTGAATCCTTCACCCCACTGGAACATGCATAGTCAAGTAAGTTTGCACCGTCAAGTGTGTTGGTTGGGAGAAAGTTGTAATATCATTCCTTTCTTTGCTTTGCCGGTGAACCTTGCCATGTATCTTCGTGCTCTGATAAATATGTTGCGGATCCTTTGCTTATGTTCTGATTTGTGGTTGATAGATAGGCTCCCGACCTGTATTAAGACGAATAGGGGGTATAATTTAGGTATTCTACCAAGCCCCAGCAGCGAAAGGCTTAAAAATCAGATCAATTTTCTTTGGTTAAATCACTACTGTGAGCGTAGTTCCACCCGTTATGGCCATGAGAGAAAGGAAAACTGGCCTTATGATGGAAATCAGACCCTTACTAAACCCTGTTGTATATCTCTGTCACAGTATCAGATTCTGCTGAGTATGGGGAAACAGCGCTCAACTTCTCAGACTTTGAAAGGGAAGCAGCCTATTCAGCCAGAGCCACTGCCAAAGAAAAGAGGCAGGAAATCCAAACAGGAGCTCGTAGAAAACTTAGCAGACAGTTATGTTATAGGAAACTCCTCCAAGACTCGTGAGGAAATCTGAGGATGGGAGAGAGAGATCCAAACTGAACCAGAAGACAATGTAACTGAAGCAGAAATTCTTGACTTCATCACTGATCCTGGAAACACTCGTGGTCGCCTCACCTTATTTCATCAGACTATACATACCTATTGGACAGTTAAATGCCTGCTGGCAAAAGCCATGCAAAGTTTTCCCCCTGGACAACAAAACATTTATGCATCAAAGTTGGAAGGCCGCATCATGGAAAAGCTGTAGGATATGCAGGACCAGCGTTATCATATCAAGATTACCCAGTACCAGGCAGCAGATCGAATGGGCAGGCTGGATGACAGAGTAGGACGAATGGAAAAACTGCTACAACAGCTCCAACAAGTGGACATGCCAGGGTCCAATGTTAAAGACCCAACTCCTGTTTCTTCCTCAGATGGATAGTAGTTTACTTACTGTTATTGCTGAATGAAAGCTACAATTTTGTATGAACTCTTTTTCTTTTATCAGTATGTAGATAGATATGCCATAGAACAACTAGTCCACGTGGACTATAGAAGAATGAAACTTTATCAATTTTGGTACGCTTTTCATGCACTCAGATGTCCAACAGACCTGGTTTCCTTCGGGCAGGTTGAGGCCATAGTTGAAGTTTATAATTTTGTAACCTGCTTTGCAAATATAAATAGCAAATAGAAAGGTCCTACTATATTTACAAAAAAAGGAAAAGAAATAAATATATTAAAATAAACCTGTCATGTAATTTTTTGGTTTGAAATTTTGAGAGATCACCATTATGTTGAGCATACATTTTTCCTCATTTGTCTTTAGCGACACAATAAGATGTCCATTCGCCGAACCTTTGCTCATCAATGAGCAGCAGCTCAAATTTGGGTATTTTCATGTTTAGATAGCAGCTCAAATTTGGATATTTTGCTTTAAATTGGTTTTCACGTAAATTTGTTGGGCCTGCTCAAATACGCAGTGATTTGAATAATGACATTCGCAATTAAAAATATAAAACTTCGGTTAATGATACGAAAGAAGAGTATTGCGGTACTGATATAATAATGGGGATTTGGTAAAATGCTCACCTGCTTCAAATGGCGCCTATTAATCTGTCGCTTTATGATTGTGAGTAATGATATATTTTCTGTCGCTTTAGGAATGAATAAATTATATGTTTTTAGTAAAAATAATTGAGGAGTCATTTTCTCTTGAAGAAATTCTTTTCAGATTGGTTGAGGTTCTGTTCAACTTCACATGGAAATAGTGGCCCAAGTTTCCATCTTTATCTCTGAATGCTTAGTGCTCGACTATATCTGTAACATCAAAAGCAAACATAAATATGTTGGGGTTTCCATGTCAAACATTTTAAATCTGTGTGTATATGTCGAGTTCACACAAATATGACCCACCTCTCAAATTTTAGAATCCATTGTATAAAACCTGCAGCTTTACACCCTCAACCTCAAGGTGCATCAAACGTGGGTCAGTGCTCAACAAATTTTCACAAAAAAGAAAACAATTGCAAGAAAGGTGAGAGAATTATCAGGCATTACATGTAAGTCATCAGACAATGCTTATTGCGAATTAGGAGAGGTGTGATGAATAATTGAACCGTAGTGATCATTCATTCCCAGTAGTTTCGATATCTAGTCCTTTCTCTTGAATTTTGCTGTTGCAGACATTATTACACTACAATACAATACCATGATCATAAAAAATAATACCCATATTTGTTAAAATGAAAGAAAAGTGGTTAGTACCCATATATGTTAAAATGAAAGAAAAGTGGTTAGTAATTATGTGAGTGCCATATTCCGCTTGCAAGTAATGGTCATTTTCTTCTTGTAGAACCTACTAAACGAAATCATTCTGCAAACAATATCAAGTTAGTATGTTGTCATTGAAAACACCGTCTTAGAGTCAGAGAATTCACAAAAAATACCATGAAATTAACCAATGTTCCACCAAGTCCCTTGGAGGTGGGAGTAAGGGGGCGAGGGAGCCGCCTATGCAAAACCTTCGTACCAATTTTCAGGAAACGTGGGGGATGTCGGGGTCATAAAAATTATAAAATTTAATATTTATAATGTAACCGTATTTTTGCAAGGAATGTATATACAGTCATCATACACTTAAAAAATACATCATACAATCATACATGTAAGTTGGTAACTGTATAATCATTAATGTAAATACTAACAATGTACAATGAAAATAAAGATTAAGATATCATTTGACATATTATATGAAGATTCAAAATAAAGTCTAAACTGAAGTTTACAACTCAAGTTTGGAACATAAAAATTAAAATCAAATAAGTTATGTTTGAAACATAAAACATGACATATGAATATCAAATGATATCATCATAATGATAAATGAGCATAAATGCTCAAGGTAATGCTCCACTAGTCTTGCATCCAGCTACTGCACGAATATATCATGATCAACCATGTCACCATCTAAATCAAAATCACTTGGATTCTCAAGCATGCTAAGTGGCACACCAAATTTTAACACGAAACCATAAGCTAAAAGGGGCGTGAGGGGGGTGTGCAGGGACATGAGGGAAACACCCCTTAGAAGTCTCCAAGACCCCAAAGCGCGAGGAATCTAGACCCCTAGGTGGGGGGGCAAGACCCCATGTAACATTGAAATTAACTTAGTGGAAAAAATATAAATTCATATATACATATGGAACTGCTCAATTTTTCCAGCATATACTATGGGAGCAAAGTCTTGGAATAACTGAACAACTTTTTTTCCATACAATCATATAACATTATAACATTTCACTCTATTTATATCGCAAAATGGTTAGCTCCAGCAAGAGTTTGTGCAACCATTTGTTCCCTCAAATGACACAACTCAGGTAACAATAGGCAATGATGGGTGTAATTTCCGTAAACACCACAAATAGTCATCTGGTAGGGTCTCTTCTTTTCCCATCCACTACTAGCCTTAATAGGTTGTTAATAAAAAGACCTAGTTAGTCCATAAGAATCAGACACCCATATCCCAAGATGAAACAAACCCTTTACATGATAAGACATGGTCACGAGAATTAATTATTGGGGACAGACATATCAGCAAGACAATAGTAGCTACAGATACTGACGAGTGAATTATTTGGTCATTCACATAGGTTTTTGATCCCTCCCATTCATCAATTAGGTTGAAAATATTTTACTCTCTCAATACAATCGTATAAAATTATAACATTTCACTCTATTTATATCGAAAAAGAAATTATTTTCTCTCAAGTAGTATTTGTTCCATGGAGATTTGATCTTCAAAGGACTATCAGAAGAAAACATGAAATATAAAGTATTAAAAGAAGATAAAAAATAAAAAGAAGATGAAAGAATTATTCAAAACTTCAATGCATTTGGGAAGAAACCATGAAACAAAATTCATGGGAAGGTCTTTTAAATATTTTTTCTTAGATGAATTTATATGGTTTAAGAACATCGTATTATTCCTTAGCTAAAACACTAGGAAGCTTAATTTATCATGGGCGCACCCAAGAAAATTTGTTTAATTAGGTAGCAATGATCGCTTAAAAAATTGTTTAATTAGGTGACAATGAGTGACAATGATCGGGTAATTTTTTTTTTTAATTAGGTGACAATGATCACTTAAAACTGAGAAGGTTGCAGTGTGAGCAAATTTGATGGGTGACATGGATAGATGTCTGGTACTTTGAAATAAAGACAAACAATTTTTAGCTAATGAAATACTAATAAATTATTGTAAATGTCAGGCACTATGAAATAAATCTTTGAAATAAAGATAACCAATTGTTAGCTAATGAAATACTAACAAATTATTGTAAATGTGAGCCACTATGAAATAAAGATAGAATTTTTTTGCTTAATGAAATATTAGCAATTTTTTTTTTTAATTAAAATAAATAATATGTAAAGTTGAACATTGCAATTTGTAATGGTCAATACGGAATTTTTGAAAACTCTTTCTACATGTGTGTTAATGTTTATTTTAGTAAAATATTTCAATGTTAGAAAAAGTAATTGAAATTAAAATAAAATCATTCACTTTTTAATATAAAATAACAGTAATAATAATAATAAATTATTCAAAAATTAGCTGCTTAAACTTGGAGTCTCTTTAGAATAACTAAAATGAGTTCTAAGTGAGCTTGCCAAGGACTAAAGTCCAAGACTAGATGGCCGGCCTATGTAGCTTTTCATCTTCTTTTTTGAAATCATGAGCTATGATCTTACGACGATGGTGGAGGACTATCGTCTCCATGGAAAAATATCTGGTTCCATAAATGCAACTTCACCTTCGTTCCAAAATCTTATTCTCCCTACTTTTTCTCAGATTTTAGGTCAATATTATTATGCAATGTAGTATATAAAATGATCTCCAAAGTTATTTCTAATATAATTAAACATATACTGTTTCAACATACGACTTTGGAGCAATTTGGCTTACTTGAAAGAAGAAGAATCCAAGATGCGGTTGAAATAATTCAGGAGTGTATACACTCCATTCATACAAAAATAATAAATGCATGCCTCTTGAAGATCGATCTCATCAAGGCATATGACAGGGTGGATTGAGAGTTTCTAAGAATGATTCTCCATAGGTGTGGGTTCCAAAGACATGTGGACTGGCTCATGGCATGTGTTTCCCCTATAAACATAGTTGTTTTGATTAAAGGAGAACCTTCTAAAATTTTCAAAATTCATCAAGGTTTGTGGCAGGGATGCGCACTATCCCCTTTAATCTTTATTCTATTGATGGAGGGTCTGCACAGGGCACTCAAATCAGCCAGGGAAGAGGGCTATATTAAGGGACTCAGGCTATCCACTAAGGTTTCCCTATCACACCTAATGTTTTTGGATGATGTCATTGGTATTGGGGATGCCAATTTGGCTTAATGGCTCCTATTTTCACAAATACTTGACAAGTTTGGCAGAGCCTCTGGATTGTACATTAATAAGGATAAATTGGAGTTGATTGCTAGACAAGTAGAGGATCCAGAGATCAAAAGAATTGTTGATATGTTTGGATAATGTTAAACCCCTTTCATAAGGGTTCAAATACTTGGGTTTTTTCCTGAAGCCTTGCAAATACAGGAGATGGGACTCGAATTAGATCTTGGATAAATTTGAAAGAAAATTATCCTAGTGGGAAAAAAAGTGTCTCTCCTTAATCCAGGTGGCTCGAGAGACACACACAGGACAAAGAGGGCTTGAGAAAGCTAAAAAATAAAAGCATTCAAAATGATTTCGAACTAGGTTCCAGTTGAAGATCTTGTTCCCCTGATCACAATGGTGCGAACGATTCGTCAAACTGAGTTCGTATGAGAAAGTTAGGAGTTGTCAAAGTTTTGGGTTGACTTGGTGACTTGGAAGTCTTAAGGAAGGCACAAATTCGACCCTTTCCGACCACCAGATTCCGACAAGATGAGGCCAGATTTTAGGAAATTTGTGGCTCTGTAAAAAATGGAAATTTTTGTTATATAAACAAAATTGTGCATTTTTAAAATACTGAAATTTAGGTGGCAAATTAACGGGGCCACAAATTTTCCGGGAATTTGGCCTGAGCTTTCCAGAATTTGGTGGCCAAAAAGGTCAAATTTGAGCCTTCCTTAAGGCTGCCAAGTCACCAAGTCAACCCAAAAATTTGACTGCTCCTAAAGTTCGCATACGAGCTCGGTTTAACAACTGCTCACAACGTTGCAATCAGGGCGATGAGCTCTTCAATCTGAACCTGGTTCAAAAGCATTCTGAAATTTTTTATTTTTGAGCTTTCTGAAGCCCTTGTTGTCCTTTGTCTATCTCTGGAGCCACCTGGATCAATCCTCTCCACTAAGGAGCTTTTGGTCCTCCAAAATCATCAACAAGAATATGCAGCTGTTGTGTACTATGTCTGCACCAAAAGCATCCTGAAAAAGGTCACCCTTCCATCTCCTTCACCTTTTTCATTCGGATCCTTAAGTAATGAACCGACACCTGCATCCCCTACAAACCTGTAGTACACTCTCCTGCAAATTACCTGGCTAAATTGGCCAATCATGACCTAAACATTTCCATACTTGCCACAATTTTATAACATGTACTTGGTGGTCAAGCTTACATTGAAACCGAAATCACACCCCAGCTATCATTATAAGACAAGACATCACTGTCACATTTCGAGGTGATGAAGAAAAAATCATCACTCTTACATGAAAGAAATGCATCACACGATTTATAAAATAAGGTCAAAATATCATTTTTGTTGAACAATCGATGGAATAATGCATCATCACTTCTACAGTTAAAAATGCAACATATGATTTACAAACATGACCATGACAAGCTAACATGTCTAGAGAAACAATCTAGAAAAACCCCTCTTTAGAAAAGTGAATGGGCCATTTCCCTGTGGGGAATTCGCTTTTCGATCATCTCTTTCGACTGGTTTCAACACAAGCACTATGTCTTTAGGGAATTACTCTGGATGGAGTCTCCAACACGTGGCTCTTTGATGGCCACTTCAGTCGCAATAACTGCAATGAGTATTCTTCCTCCATCTCTACTTAACTAGTTTCTTTTTCTGCTGTGGAGAAGGATTTTCACGCCTCATCCTCCTTTGTGCTGACATCCTTTTCCAACACTTAGAAAACACATGGTTATGTAAACCACAAAAATGACATGTTTTACGATGCTATCATTTACGACCGTGGTTATCAACCCTTTTTACAATCAAAATTCCCTCTGGAATAATGAGACTTATTATACCTTCTCTAGTGATCTCTGGTGCAATCATAGTGATGGGAGATTGCCTCAGCTCTTTCATTGCAACATGCACTGCCATGGAAAGATGGTGAAGTTTTCCCATCAATCCTCTTCCCTAGAGAGTTCATCAACGTATGTTTGTCCTTGATGTTCTTCGAACATCCTTCTTCAGTGTATCCTAAACCTACATAGCGAGGTCTGTGCAAAGCCTCCAATGGTTAGTTTATGCCTTGGCCACGAATTCCAAGTCCTTCTCCTTTGTACCCCATTTTAGTGAGGAGTCTCAAGCTAGTTCCTGTAATGGCAATCTCCACACTTCCAACAAAAATGATATCAGGTGAAGTTGAAACTGAAGAGAAATCAACAATGTTTACCTCAACTGTTGATTTTGAAACAGGTGAAGAAGGCTTCTTTAAGCCTTCGTTGCTCTTCACTTCCTCTAAGGCCTCTGTCATGGCTTGTAGCTGAAGCTATAATAGCTTCTCCACCTCCTTCTCTTCCTGTAGGAGTTCCTTCAATGCATCATGATCTGCTTAAACACTTTCATTGTTTCACTTCAATTCTTCCCACACATATGTCGTGGCTTGCAACTAAAGCAGTAACAGATGTTTGTCCTCCTTCTCTTCCTATTGGAGTGTCTTCAATTCAACGTTCTCTGTTGCTTGTTTTTCATACTCCTCATACAACATGTTCGCTTTCTCGGACACCCTGAGCATGGTCTCGTACATGTCCTTGATATTCTCCATGGATCAACTCAACGAACGTTCAATATTTCATGCCTGTAATCCAATCAACAAGAAGACCTGCTCTGATACCACTTGATCTGCTAAATTCCTGAAACCCTTAACCAAGACCTTTTACTTCAGCTAATGTGTTAGAATTGAATTTAATCAAAAAGTTAATGAACATAAATGAACATCTGCATGTTGTAAAGAAGAGGAACATAACAAGTAATAGAAACATAAGACATTGATAACTCCGAGCCTCACTGTCAAGGTGGTGTAGGTCGCTGCATTAAGTGTTGTAAGGAGGGAAGATGTACATGGATGATTCTTTCTCTGTCGTACAAGGAAAATTCCCTCACGTAGGAGTGGTTGGACCTCTTTATGACATGTTCCACTATAGGAACTCTCATTCACAAAAAGTACTCCTATCAGTATGACAATAACTCACACATAATAACTATGAGTATCCCACCAACATGGCAAACAAAGGGATCTCAAAAAACATACATGTGACAATGAGTATCCCTCCAAAATGGCATCAAAGAGATCTCAAACATAATATAAATCCGTGATAGAAAGTACATTTCACATCAAGAACAAAACAAGATCCCACATCAAACATCAATAGGGATCTGTACAACACAATGCATCTCATAGACAAAGAGGCAAAGAAGTACATGAAATCAACTCATCATATACCTCATTTCAAAGTGATGGAAAACACATCATCACTCTTACATGAAAGAAATGCATCACACGATTTATAAAATAAGGCCAAAAAATCATTGTTGCTGAACAAGCGATGGAAAAAAGCGTCATCACTTTTACGGTTAAAAATGCAACATATGGTTTACAAACACGGTCATGAAAAACTAACATGTCAAGAAAAACAATCTAGAAAAACCCTTGATCTTTAGCAAAGTGAATGGGCCATTCCCCTGTGGGGAATTCTCTTGTCGGTCAGCTCTTTCGACTGGTGTCTGTACAGGCGCTTTGTCTTTAGGGCACTGCTCTGGATGGAGTCTCCAACAATTGGCTCTTTGATGGCCACTTTGGTTGCAATAACTGCAATGAGTCTTCTTCCTACATGCTTGATTAACCAATTTATTTTTCTGCTGTGGAGAAGGATTTTGACGCCTCATCCTCCTTTGTGCTACGATCCTTTTCCAACACTTAGAAAACACATGGTTATGTTAACCACCAAAATGACACGTTTTATGATGCCATCATTTACGACCGTGGTTATCAACATTATTATAATCAGAATGCATTTTGGAATAATGAGACTTATTATACCTTCTCTGGTGATATCTAGTGTGATCATGGTGATGGGAGCTCGCCTCAGCTCTTTCACTGCAACATGCACTGCGATGGACTGATGGTGAAGTGTTACCATCAATCCTCTTCCCTAGAGAGTTCATCAATGTGTGTTTTCCCTTGATGTCCTTCGAACATCCTTCTTCAGTGTATCCCAAACCTGCATAGCGAGGTATCTACACAACCTCCAATGGTTGGGTTATGCCTTGGCCACGAACGCCAAGTCCTCCTCCTTTGTACCCCATCTTGGTGAGGATTCTCATGCCGGTTCCTATAATGGGGATCTCCACACTTCCAACAAAAATGATATCGAGTGAAGTTGAAACTGAAGAGAAATCAACTCTTTTTACCTCAACTTTCGATTTTGAAATAGGTGAAGAAGGCTTCTTTAAGCCTTCGTTGCGCTTCACTTCCTACAAGGCCTTTATCGCGGATTGTAGCTGAAGCTGCAACCGCTGCTTCTCCTCCTTGTCTTCGAGTATGAGTGCCTTCAATGCATCATGATCTATTTGAAGACATTCGTTGTTGCGTTTCAATTCTTCCCACGCCTCTGTCGTGGCTTGTAACTAAAGTTGCAATCGATGTTTTCCCTCCTTCTCTTCCTATAGGAGTGTTTTCAATTCGGCGTTCTCTACTGCTTGTTTTTTATAAGCCTCGTACAACATGTTCGCTTTCTGGGACACCCTGAGCATGGTCTCGTACATGTCCTTGACATCCTCCATGGCTCAACTTAGTGAACATTCAATAGTTGACACCTGCAATCCAATCAGCAAGAAGACCTGATCTGATACCACTCGATCCGGTAAATTCCTGATACCCTTAACCAAGACCTAGAACTTCAACTAATTTGTTTGAATTGCATTTAATCAAAATGTTAATGAACATAAATGAACATCTACATGTTGTAAACAAGAGTAACATAACAAGAAATAGCAACATAAGACATTGATAACGGAGTTCGTCCAGGAGGGACTACATCCCTGGGCCTCAGTGTCAAGATGGTGTAGGCTGCTGCATTAAGTGTTGTAAGGAGTGAATATGTACATGGATGATGTTTTCTCTGTCATACAAGGAAAATTCCCTCACGCAGGAGTGACTGGACCTCTCTATGAGATGTTTCACTATAGGAACTCTCATTCACAAAAGGACTCCTATCAGCACAACAATAACTCGCACATAATAACTATGAGTATCCTGCCAACATGGAAACCAAAGGTATCTGAAACAACATACATGTGAAAATTAGTATCCCGCCAACATGGCATCAAAGAGATCTCAAACATAATACAAATCCATGATAGAAAGCACATCTCACATCAAGAACAAAACAAGATCCCACATCAAACATCAACATGGATCTGTACAGCACAATGCATCTCATAAAAAAAGAGGCAAATAAGTACATGAAATCAACTCATCATATACCTCATACTGAAGATGACAGAAAAATGATCTCCTCTGCTGCTGGATCTGAAATCACCATCAGTGTGAGGTATATGATGAGTTGATTTCATGTACTTCTTTGCCTCTTTGTCTATGAGATGCATTGTGTTGTATAGATCCCTGTTGATGTTTGATGCGGGATCATGTTTTGTTCTTGATGTGAGATGTACTTTCTATCATGGATTTGTATTATGTTTGAGATCCCTTTGATGCCATGTTGGCAGGATACTCATTGTCACATGTATGTTGTTTGAGATCCCTTTGTTTTCCAGGTTGTCAGGATACTCATAGTTATTATGTGTGAGTTATTGTCATACTGATAGGAGTCCTTTTGGTGAATGAGAGTTCCTCTAGGAACATCTCATAGAGAGTTCCAACCACTCCTGTGTGAGGGAATTTTCCTTGTACGACAGAGAAAACATCATCCATGTACATCGTCACTCCTTACAGTACTTAATGCAGTGACCTACACCATCTTGACACCGAGGCCCGAAGATGTAGTCCCTCCTGGACAAACTCCGTTATCAATGTCTTATGTTGCTATTTATTTTTACGTTCCTCTTCTTTACGTCATGCAAATGTTCATTTATGTTCATTAACCTTTTGATTAAATGCAATTCTAACACATTAGCTGAAGTAAAATGTCTTGGTTAAGGGTATCAGGAATTTACTAGATCACTCCTTGGGTGGGAGAATGATCATGACTAAGGAAGTTATTTAGGGTATATTTTTCTACTGGATGCATTTATTCTTTCTCCCCAAGGCTATCATTCACATAATCAACTCATTCATAACTAACTTCATTTAGTACGACATTGGAGACAAGAGAAAATTCCACCTGTCCTCATTGGCCTACATCTTTAAACCGCATGAATATGGTGGCTGGGGCATCAAGGACACATATCCCTTCAATTGTGATTTGTTAACAACTAACCTATGGAGGGCCCTCGTGGGTAGCGGCATTTGGAAATAAATAATTCATGAAAAATATTTTAATAACACACTCCTGGAGGATTGGGTAAGAGTTGGTGCCCTTAGGAAGAGTTCGACCTCCTATATTTGGCGCAACATGATGAAATTACGCCCTTGGCATTGCAGCAACCTCAGATGGGCAGTTGGAAGGGGAAACAAAATTTTGATTGGCTTAGACAACATGGTCGGTTTGGATGGAATTCATCCCCTCTCCTTTCCTATCATTCAACATCTACATAGCAAAAATATCACAACTCTCTCACACATTAGGGATATGCAAGCAACAGAGTTGGATTTAGTACCAAAATTTCACCATGAATGGGATTAATTCCACACCAACCTTATACAAGTAGGTATTATTCTTGATGACAAATAGGACTATATCACTAGGGGTAGTACAAATCAGAGTAGGGAAATTTATGCCAAGGAATCTTACTATTACATCAGTGACAAGCCTGTGCTTGATCCCTGCTCCTTTTTATGGTCTGAATGTGGAAATGGGAGATTTCAACAAAGTTGAAATGTTTCACATGGCTTGCTTCCCATAGCCATATTATTACATGGGACATCCTTACCAAAAACGTTTTTGTGGGCCCTGACATCGGTCCATTTTGTAGATCAACATAGGAGAATGTTGTACATCTTTTCATGGTCTGTCCCTAGGCCCTTGGTGTCTTGGAGGATATCACTTATTTGCTTAATATTAACAACGTTGTGGAAAAAACCACCATACTTTCATGTTTTCAATTTTGGGCCACACACAACAGATTATACAGGGCCATACCTTTGTATTTCTTTTTGGAAATCTATCGAAGTCAGAATGCATGCATATTTGACAACATTGCCCCAAATCTGAGGCAAAATTTCCTCATAATTGTTGAGTATTTATTGGATATTGGACGTATCTCTCCCAGTAGAAAAAAGAGTGATAGGAATTTCAAAGAAATGGGACATAGTTTTCCAAGAGGTTTCTTTGATGGTGCCTTTGAGGGGGGTGTTTGTGTGTGTGGAGTTGTCATCTCCCTATCTCCTACACATTATTATCACTTCTGCTGGTTTGGAGGTTCCAGTACTAACTTGCTGACTAAGGTGCTTGCCCTCTGGTCCTAAGATGTGCTTTATGGCTAGCAGTGGACGAGATAATCATTTTCAGGGACTCTAAAGTGGCTATTGATTGGGTTTAGGGTGGCTACTCTCTTAACATTCCATCTTTGAGCCATTGGATGGAGCAAATATCCACTATGCAGACCTTTTTTCATTTTCTCTCTTTCAGCCATATTTTATAGGAGCATAACACCTTAGTAGATTGGCTCTCCAAGTGTGGGTCCTCGTTACTTCTTGGGTATATACATTTTGATTATCTCATGCAGGGTTCTGTGTCTAGTTCTGGACATTTCATTTTTGCTTAATGCTAAGACTTTCCCCCGTTATGATGTTTTTTGGGGCCTTTATCTCTTCCAATTTTCTTTGTTGTCACACACAGTCATTTTTTGTATCAATGTGGCTCATAACTACAGAGTGGGGTCTTTTTTTTTTTTTTCGTTTCTGTTTGATGTACATGCTTTGTGAACAACTTGGTCTCTCTAGATGCTATTTCGGGTTTTGTAGGGTCCCTACCTGGGATGAATGTAACAATTTTTTTTTCTTAATGCAAAGGCTGTTGTATTTTTCTCCGTGAAAAAAAAGAAGAAGATAGAAATATATAGAAAAGCTCTTTGGATATATTTTAATCATGATCTGATCAAGCATTACAAAAAATATTTTGACTTATTTTTTACATTCTATTTTTTTATTTGCATATAATGAAATTTGATCTCTCTTGATAATAGGTACTTAAGAGATCTATACCAGCCAATAATAAAGTGTTAATCTCTTAATGGATAGTTAGAAATATGCAAATATAGAATATAATTTGTCACCTCTATAATAACAACAAATTTCTATAGAAATAATATTTTACATCATATTTTCAACCCTATGAGAAAGAATCACAAGAGCTAAGCAATGAAAACTTCATCGTTTTAAAATAATGAATGACCATTTCCCTCTTGTTACTAAATTAGTTTCCGAGATTTCCATCTGTCATAGCTTTTCGTGTTGCATTCAATAGTACATTAATGGCCTAACTATTTCTCAATTACCTATCAAATTTGTATGATGAAGGCACAGTGATTCCCAAAGTATTGACCCCTCTGACAATGCTTTCTTTCTATATCTCTGAAACTTGTTTAAGGAATATGTGATGAGACAACATATGACCCGTGCCTTTAATGTGAGGTAAAATATTAATCATTAAGAGATTGTATGGCATTATTTTAGACAGAGGTAGGGAAAATCAGTGGAGGAATCAATGGAGGAGCTTACTAGAGAGTTCTGGAAGTGAGCCATTCAACTACTTCATGGTAATAGAATGCAGGATTCATGTGAGACTTGTCAAAATAAAAATATTCTTGTAACGACAATCTTTTTTAATGTAAAAAATATCCTTAATTCAAACCATTACACCAATCGATGGCCTTGCTTGGCTTGTGTCTTGGAATCAGGAATGTCGAGACATAGAGTAGAGAGAGTAGAGGAAAAACAGGTATACTACATTTAATTAATGATCTCATGAATACCGAAATGAATCCATAGCTAGACTATCTTTTGACGTCATTCATGACTAGTCTATTTTTTCAGTTTCTAGTCTTTAGATTACTTAGAGTTAATATTCTTCTCGGATGTCGCTTTTCAATCTCAATATAGTCTAAATCTTCCATAACACGTAAAATTGTTTTCCTCCTCTTGTCAACATATTTTGGGAGACATGGAATATGTTGCACATATTGGCTGCTCTCATGATGGACCATTATTAGGGTTCGAAATGTTGACAATGAAAACTGGTTGTTTTAGATCATCTAGAAGATAATATTATCCGATGTTTACATTTCTTTAATTCTACCCTTGCTTTCCCTTAATTTACTCATTAAATTTGTATGTTTTTTTTTGTTTCCAAAACAAATTAATATATGGTCATCTCAAAAGAATTACATAGTACTTTATGTATGTTTCAATATGAGGCACAAAGTGAAGGCTTAAGGTTGTGTAGCACAATTCTCACTACACTAATGGCATTGCCATTCTCATGCATAAATGCATCTTTGGAAACCTTTGAGTTTTGTGGAGTTGTAGTTGTTTTTTGTGTTATTTGTTTGCTCAGAGGTTGACAAGTAAATTACTAGCACTTTGCACATCTTCAATCTATAGTTGAGCAATGAGACCTCATTGTGTGACTGAGTTAAGTGTAGGGTACAACAACTCAAGTTTGACTCAAAAATATAGTCTTTATGCAGATGCAAAAACAAAAAGTTGAGATTTATTAATTGAAGCATCGTTGAGGTCGCTGAACATTTATTAAACACCTACTTTTTTGGTTATTTTCCAGGTTGATTTTGTATAAAATTATTCTTTAGAAAAAACCATGTTACTGCACCACATTCCAGTCAAAAGGGTGAATTGTACTATGCATAATTTATCCATAATATATGTATTTGGTATGGTTTGTTATTGTCTTTATAAATAGATATAATTTTTGTATATAATATTATATGTACTATTTTAAAGACATTCGAACTGAGATTGTGTACTCTCATCATCATCACATTCTTGGTCAGCCATAGATGGTAGCAAAATTGAAACGTCCACTACCTTTCCTCCATTTAAAGGAATTGTGTTAGGAGAAGCCTAGAATTCTGCTAAAGCTTATCCTTTGATACAAAAGGATGATTCAGCCATTGGAGTTGAAGGTAGAATACAAAAAACCAGTGAACAAATAAATTGGACAAACATCGCTATTACTGGTTTGGAGAAAAATGTTGCTAAAGCTACCACTATAAAATAAAAATTTCACATAGTACAAGTCTCTGTTAATGATGTAAATAATGTTTTAAATTTTGTATAGTATGATTCTTCTTTAGTCAGGGCCTATTCAAAAGAATCATTTAAAAAGATAGAAGAAGTGGAAAATTGTATATTGTCTGAGTCTGTTTCCACTAGAAGCCTTATCACTAATCTGTCTGAAAAATTTGAAAGGTTGAATCCTAATAAAACAGACAAGCCAATCCTAGCTTCTTATTTACATAAAAGAAAGTGTCCAAATCCAAAATATTGTTGATAGATTTCCACACCTCTTTCCCAAAGAAGTTGGCCAGCCTTCCCAGAAGTCCACAGCCGAACCTCAAAGTCCAAAAGGAGAAAAAATCATCATTGCCTCTATGTTTGAAGAACTAGAGTCGGTAACATAAGTTCTCCAAGTTTATGAGCCTCTTGAGCCTCAGTATACCAGATACCAAGCCCCAGATTTACATGGCTCGGGCAAAATGCCTCCCAGAGAAACATTTTTTCCCAGCAGTCATAAGGAATGGAATATTGATAATCTCACTATGGGACAAATTAGACAGATGCTGGATCAAATGATAACAGAATATAAGCTAATGTGTGTTGGGGGAAATCAGAAGTTGAATCATGCAAAACATTGATTCAATGCTTCACTGGTACTTTGGCCAGATGGTGGGAATTGGAAACTTCTCCAGCTTTGATTCAAAAAATGGAGAAAGAAGTTTTAAAAGATGAAAATGGTGATGTATAATTTCATCCTGATGGGAGACCCATCAATAATATGATTGGTGCTGTGACTGCATTAATTCAAGAACATTTTTGTGGATCTGAGCCAATTGTCTGAGATAAGAATGAATTAATTTTGATGAATTTAAAATGCAGAAATATTAATCAGTATGAAGATTTCCATCGTGACTGGATGGAAAGAATTTTTTTGGTTAAAGAACCAAAGAATCTTTTGTGGAAACAATTCTATCTTGCAGCCTTGCCTTCTAAAATTGTTGGCATAATTAAGTTGCAAGAAGCCTTTCAGCTACCTTTTGAGGTATACACCTGGGGTGAAATTTATGCCACTATTACCAAAGTCTTGATTACCTTATGTACCAGTTCCAAGATGCACAAGTATATAGAAAAACTTAATAGACTGCCTAGTACAAAGTCATTTTGCAATAAATATGGCATCACGGTAGATGATCCCCTAGTAAAGCACAGAAAGAGCAAGAAAATATCAAATAAAGCACAGAAGAAGGATAAGTTCATTAGTAGATACAAAAAGAGAAGAAACTTCTCAAAGTCCTCTCGGCCCTCTAAGCAGCCCTCCAAGAATAAAAAGGGATATTATAGATATATCCCTAACACTCACTACTACTAGCCCTCATACATTCATCCTAGATGCCAGAAATTTAAAAAACTGAAACAACTTGTCTGTTGGTTATGTGGTAAATCAGGGCATACTACCAATAGATGTCTTGATGGTGAAGAATCTAAAAAGAACCGGGGTAGAAAATCACAACAACAAGAAAAAGGTGAAGCAGTTGTAAAAAAGGAAGACAAATGCAGTAAATGTGGTTCTGAATTCCATGATGCTGATCATTGTCCTCGGTTTTTTATACAACAAGCAGAAGAATATTATTCTTCTGATTCAAATAGTGTCTCTTCCTCAGATTCTTCCATTGAAGAATTAAATGCTTATTGTCAATGTTCAGATTCAGATGCCTGTAAATGTGGATGTTCTTCTAGTGAATCTGAATTCTCATCTGGTGATTCTACTGCAGAAGAATTCTCACAGAAATTAAAATTGTTAATGGCCCATTTTGATGAAGATGAACTCAAGATTTTTGCACAAATATGCGCCATGGAGGAAGGAGACTTAAAATATAAATTGCTAGAAACATTCATGCAAAATAGTGGTTCCTCCAGCAGCAATGCAAGTAATAAGCCTATTTTTCTGGAAGCTTCTTATGAACGAAACACAAAGGCCTATCAGAGAGAACACCAACAGAGAAAAGTTTGACCACTCACTTTGGGGGAGGTGAGTAAAGAAATACATTTATTAAAATTAGAAATTTTTGCTCTGAAATCACAGGTCTCTAAACTTGAAAAAGAAAAAAAGGAAGTTGCACAGCCTGTTTCAGGCTGTAATATCAATTATACAGTACATATTGCTCCATATAAAGAATGTGATGTTGATATTTTAGAAGGTAAAAGGGTCCTACTTTAGGATTAAGAGAAATGCGGATATTGGTCATTGAATATCAACAACATCATGTGAAAATCAATGTCTGCATTAAAGGTGAAATGTTTCCTTTAACTACATTATTAGACTCAGGAGCAGATGTGAATATATTTTCTAAAAAAGCTATTCCCTCAAGATATTGGGTTTCTACCACTAGAAAAATCATAGGATTGGGAGAAAAGATTCTCCAGTATGAAGTTACTAAAGCAGGTGTTTGCTTTGACACACACTGTATTAAAGTTAAATTTGCAGTAGGTGACATCCTGTTGACGCATATTAGGGAATGTCTTTTTAGCAGCTGTTGAACCCCATGGATCAATAAGATTAAAAGGAAATAAGGCTGCTTATTTCATTACTGTACCTACATCAAATGGCAAAGGTAAAAGAATAGAATTGCCATATGTTTCTAATCCAAGAGTTTCTACAATGGTAGAAGAAATTTAGGAACTCAAGAAGGCAGAAAACAACTTTCAGAGCTCAAAGATCTGAAAAGCACTATTCATATTGAAGAACAGTTGAGCTCCCAAGAAGTTCAAAGAAAGATCTATGAAATTAAGGAGATTTTAGAAAATGAATGCTACTCTAAAGAGTCAAATACCTTTTGGCATAGAAAGCAACATTGTGTTGAGCTACCATATAAAGAAGGCTACATAGGCAGACCCTACAAATCTAGAGCTATTCCAATGAACAAGGAATATAGAGAGCTCTGTGAAAAAGAAATAAAATAGCTTCTTGATAGAAAGCTGATCAGAGAGTGCAGCAGTCCCTGGAACTGCTATGGATTCTATGTAAATAAGAGATCAGAACAGATAAGAGGAATCCCCAGGCTTGTCGTAAACTATAAGCCTTTGAACTCTTTTCTTGCAGATGACACCTATCCGATCCCACACAAAGGAGACCTATTGGGAAGGATTTCAGGTGCTAAGATTTTTTCTAAATTTGATTTAAAATCTAGTTTCTGGTAGGTAGCAGTAGCAGAAAAGGATAAGTTCAAAACTGCTTTGAGTATCCCTGCTGGCCACTACGAGTGGAATGCCATGCCTTTCGGCTTGAAACATGCACCATCAAAGTTTCAGAGAGTCATGGACTCTATTTTCAAACCATATGCCGATTGGTTATTATTTTATATTGATGAAATTCTAATTTTTTCTAAAAAATTACAGGACCACTTCAAGCATGTGAAGATATTCATGAAGTTGGTCAAGCATAATTGTCTAGTATTAAGCAATAAGAAGATGGAAATATTCCAGACCTCAATCAAGTTCCTTGGGCACAAAATAAAAAAATGGCCGAATTGCTTTACAGAGTCATGCGATGGAATTCACAGATAATTTCCTTGATGAAATCCTAGACAAAACTGAATTGCAGAGATTTCTAGGATGTTTAAACTATGTGAGAAATTTTTATGAAGATTGTGCTGCTGACAGATCTCTGTTGAAACAGAGATTGAGAAAGAATCCCTTGCCTTGGACTAAGAAACGTACAGAAGCTGTGAAGCAGATAAAAGCCAAGGAAGGAATCTTCCCATCTTGTATGTTGCAGATGAAGATTTTTTCAAGATTGCAGAGACATATGCAAGTGAAATCGGTTGGGGAGGTGTCCTAAAGCAAAAACGAGATGAAGAAGATAGTAAAGAAAAGGAACAATTTGTTCAGTTTGCCTCAGGAACATGGAGTAAGTCTGAGAAGAGCTATTCCACAATTGAAAAAGACGTAAGAGCAACTTGGAACTGCATAGATAAATTTTCTTTACATCTGGTAAATAATTTTTCCTGCTGAGAGCTGATACTGCAGCTCTAGGCAAATTTCTTTCAAAAATATCAAAAAGCCTGGAGAAGCCCAAACGAGACCCATTACACAAAAGTGAAATTTGGAGTCATTGGACTAATGCAATCATGCCAATAATCTCAGTGGTTCAGAGAATGGTGGAAGGACTATGGATTGAATTCAACCGCAATAGATCCAGTTGCATATGAGTCCTTTTTCCAAAATAAGGGTAATTGGTGTGTTGAGGTTGGGAGACGTGAATGTTTTCATATACTGTTCCAAAAGGTTAGAGAACTCAACTAGTTTGGAACAATATACATGGGAGATGATCCAATTTTAGAAATGTATATGAAAACACATCATCAATGGTTAGTAATGACTAAAATTAAACACAAAATTATACTTAATAAACCCATGATTGTAAGACGAATCTATACCAAGGCATGGAATGATACCACTTTCGCCCGATATAGATTTCCAGGAATAAAGATCTTGGACGATCCTGCTGAAAGTAGTTCAAGTGGTTCTCGTGGGCTCCACTAATCAAAAGCCTCCACTATGTATTGTCTCCCAGTCACGGGATTAATGTGACTAGATTTTCTCGAGGGATTTTCCCGGTTAAAAAGCATCCTCAGTGTATATAATCATATTTGTTTCCTCGTGGGCCTTTTTACTTAAAGGTATCCATAGTGTACTACACACACTTTCACATGTTTGAGTCTGGAGAAAGGAATCTCTGTGCAGATGTCACTTCGGTTTTACCCGAAAACAATGATTCCTCCTCCACGTCATAGACATAGGATGATCCAAATTGATTGTTTGTCCCCCCTCTCTTCCTATATAAGAAGGGTTAGGCTCATTCATTCGACATTCGGAGTCAGTGAGTCTTAGAGTTGTTTTGGTTTGTTTGAGTCAGGGTCTGAGCTCTTCCTACTCTGCAACTACGAGGTAATTCTCGATCTTCTTGCATCACGAAGATCAGAAGCCAAGTCTTAGAGTTTGATCTGACTGGCCTGCGCATCAGAACGTATGAGTCAAGTGTGAACCTAAAGTGGTTAGATCTTTAGGATCAAGTCTATAATATTGGTGTGTTTATATTTCTTAGATAGAGTCTAGAACCAGCCAGGAAGCCTCCAGTAAGCTCTCTCATTTATTGAGAAGCCAAGTCTGGTAAATGCTACTGCAGTCAATCTCTGAAAAGAAATATTGAGTCCTAAGCATTATTGTAAAATCCTATTTTGAAATCAATAAAGAGAGAAGTTTCATGTTCTGCATTTGAGTACTAGTCACTCTGAGCTATTTTATTGTCTGTTGAGGTAGTATTGTCTCTCTCATATTCACTGAAAGTTCGCTAGAGGTTTGCGAAACCACCCAGGGACGCCAAGGCCGTGTGAAGGCGAGGGAAGCCGTGTGAAGGCCATCAGTTGCGAGACAGTGGGAGTAGGTTCGTGTATGGGTTCACATAAGGAATTTTGAGAGAAGAAATACAAGAAGAGACTCAGCAAGGCCAGTCCGCCTGCTGCTGCGGTTGCAAGCAAGCTTTTAAGAAGCCCCTGCGTAAAATTGGTACGTTGCAAGAAATATTTTATGAAGCCCTTGCGTAAAATTGGTATCAGAGCCAGAAAAGTTGTCTGGTTCGTGAAAAAGGTCAGTACTCAAAACAATCCTCTCTTTAGTTCAGAAATAAGTAATATGGACTCTTTCAAGAAATCAATTTCTTTCAGAGAAATAGAAGAGAAAGAAAGAGCAAAACAGGATCCACTTCGTATCATGTTTGCTAGCGCATCTAGTAAAATAATAAATGAATCTGAGTTATTGTATGAAGAAGCAGAGCCATCTGTTAGATGGGTCCTTCCTAAGATACCTACATCAAAATTCTATGCAGATCTAGGAGTCTGGAATTTAAAGGTTGCTACCAGAATAACTAAAAAAGAATCCATTAGTTCTATAGAAGAAAACTCAGATTGTGTACAGTCTATCCCATTATTAGATCCTAAGCAGCTTCAGGCAGAAGCAAAAAAGCTTGATACAAAATTCTTGCATTTGGCTTGTATAAGGGTAGGAATCAGTGCTCTTACTCACAGAGGCCTAGATATTTATGTTCTTATTTCTTGAAAGAGTCCATATTACTTATTTCTGAAATAAAGAGATAATTTTTTTGAGTACTGACCTTTTTCACGAACCAGACAACTTTTCTGGCTCTTATACCAATTTTACGCAGGGGCTTCTTAAAATCTGGCTTGCAACGTACCAATTTTATGCAGGGGCTTCTTAAAATCTATCTTGCAACTGTAGCAACAGGCGGACTGGCCTTGTTGAGTCTCTTCTTGTCTTTATTCTCTCAAAATTCCTTATGTGAACCCATACACGAACCTACTCCCACTGTCTCGCAACTGATGGCCTTCACACGGCTTCCCTCGCCTTCACACCGCCTTGGCATCCCTGGGTGGTTTGGCGAACCTCTGGTGAACTTTCAGTGAATATGAGAGAGACAATACTACCTTAATAGATAATAAAATAGCTCAGAGTGACTAGTACTCAAATGCGGAACATGAACCTTCTCTCTTTATTGATATCAAAATAGGATTTTACATTAATGCTTAGGACTCAGTATTTCTTTTCAGAGATTGAATGCAGGAGCATTCACCAAACTTGGCTTCTCAATAAATGAGAGAGCTTACTAGAGGCTTCATTGCTGGTTGTAGAATTTGTCTAAGAAATATAAACACACCAATATTACAGACTTGACCCTAAAGATCTCGCCACTTTAGGTTCACACCAGACTCATACGTTTTGATGCGCAAGCTAGTTAGATCAGACTCTAAGACTTGGCTTTTGATCTTCGTGATGCAAGTAGATTGAGAATTACCTCATAGTTGTAGAGTAGGAAGAGCTCAGACCCCGACTCAAACAAACAAAAACAAATCTAAGACTCACTCACTCCGAATGTCGAATGAATGAGCCTAACCCTCCTTATATAGGAAGAGAGGGGGGACAAACAATCAATTCAGATCGTCCTATTTCTATGATGTGGAGGAGGAATCATTTTTTTCGGGTAACACTGAAGTGACATCCGCACAGAGATTCCTTTCTCTGGACTCAAACATGTGAAAGTGTGTGTAGTACACTGTGGAAACCTTTAAGTACAAAGGCCCATGAGGAAACAAATATGACTATATACACTGAGGATGCTTTTTAACCGGGAAAAGCCCTCGAGAAAATCCGGTCACATTAATCTCGTGACTGGGAGACAATACATAGTGGAGGCTTTTTATTAGTGGAGCTCACGAGAACCACTTGAACTACTTTCAGCAGGATCGTCCAAGATCTTTATTCCTGGAAATCTATATCAGGTGAAAGTGGTATCAGTCCATGCCTTGGTATAGATTTGTCTTACAATCATGGGTTTATTAAGTATAATATGGTGTTTAATTTTAGTCATTACTAACCATTGATGATGTGTTTTCATATACATTTCTAAAATTGGATCATCTCCCATGTAGATTGTTCCAAACTAGTTGAGTTCTCTAACCTTTTGGAACGATGTACGAAAACATTCACATCTCCCAACCTCAACACACCAATTACACTTATTTTGGAAAAAGGACTCATATGCAACTGGATCCATTGCGGTTGAATTCAATCCATAGTCCTTCCACCATTCTCTGAACCACTGAGATTATTGGCATGATTGCATTAGTCAAATGGCTCCAAATTTCACTTTTTTGTAATGGGTCTCATTTGGGCCATCTTTATTCATGAGATCCCACCATAATCTTTTGTACCCTACAAAATCATAGATCGTGTCAGGAAAAATAAAATCAGGGTTATTACCTAGCCATTGATTGAACCGGGTCTAGGTCCATTGTGGATTCCTTGTCCTGCTGATGACTAAGTACTTGTAATAGACTCGCTGTCTATCACTTCCACCAGTGCATCTAACAGTAAGATCACAAAAATCTTGTGACAGAGATTCTTCGGCTTCCCATGATGCTCGCATGCTTCGGGTGTACACCATATCATGAATCCACCTACTGCTCTTAGGATACACCTTTCTCTCTGGTACAAGATGTTGTATGTCTGTATGATTTTGGAGATTTGCATCTAATACTTTTGTATTGCGAAGATGCCAGGTTGGCTGCCAATCATCTCTGTAATTGGCACATTTATTATCATCAGGAATAGTCCTAAGGATATCTCTCTTATTTGCCTGATCCCATTCCGTTAAAATGACCATAACATGATCTTCTTGGCCATCCTTATGTTCTTGATGCTGGAGATATTCTCTACTGAGAAAATATGGCAGTGAATTATGGAATCCCTTTATGTGTTCAACCTTAAAGTCAAAATTGGCAAAGAGACCTTGCCACCTTGCAAATTTTGCTTCTCCAGGCTTTTTGATATTTTTAGAAAGAACTTTGCCTAGAGCTGCAACATCAGTTCTCAGCAGGAAAAACTTATTTACCAGATGTAAAGAAAATTTATCTATGCAGTTCCAAGCTGCTTTTACCTCTTTTTCAATTGTGGAATAGTTCTTCTCAGACTTACTCCATGTTCTTGAGGCAAGCTGAACAACTTGTTCCTTTTCTTTACTATATTCTTCATCTGGTTTTTGCTTTAGGACACCTCCCCAACCGATGTCACTTGCATCTGTCTCTACAATCTTGAAAAAATCTTCATCTGCAACATACAAGATGGGAGGATTGTTTACCTTGGCTTTTATCTGCTTCACAGCTTCTGTATGTTTCTTAGTCCAAGGCAAGGGATTCTTTCTCAATCTCTGGTTCAACAGAGATCTGTCAACAGCACAATCTTCATAAAAATTTCTCACATAGTTTAAACATCCTAGAAATCTCTACAATTGAGTTTTGTCTAGGATTTCATCAGGGAACTTATCTGCAAATTCCATCGCATGACTCTGTAAAGAAATTTGGCCATTTTTGATTGTGTGCCCAAGGAACTTGATTGAGGTCTCGAATAGTTCCATCTTCTTCTTGCTTAATACTAGACCATTAATGTTGACCAACTTCATGAATATCTTCACATGCTTGAAGTGGTCCTGTAAATTAGAATGTCATCAATATAAACTAATAACCAATCGGCATATGGTTTGAAAATAGAGTCCATGACTCTATGAAACTTTGATGGTGCATGTTTCAAGCCAAAAGGCATGACATTCCACTCGTAGTGGCCAGCAAGGATACTGAAAGCAGTTTTGAACTTATCATTTTTTTCCTATTGCTACCTGCCAGAAACCATATTTTAAATCAAATTTAGAAAAAATCTTAGCACCTGAAATCCTTCCCAATAGGTCTCCTTTGTGTGGGATCGGATAGGTGTCATCTGCAAGAAAAGAGTTCAGAGGCTTATAGTTTATGACAAGCCTGGGGATTCCTCTTATCTGTTCTGATCTCTTATTTACATAGAATCCATAGCAGTTCCAGGGACTGCTAGACTCTTTGATCAAATTTCTATCAAGAAGCTGTTTTATTTCTTTTTCACAGAGCTCTCTATATTCCTTGTTCATTGGAATAACTCTGGATTTGCAGGGTCTGCCTATGTAGCCTTATTTATATGGTAGCTCAACACAATGCTGCTTTCTATGCCAAAAGGCATTCAGCTCTTTAGAGCAGCATTCATTTTCTAAAATCTCCTTAATTTCAGAGATCTTTCTCTGAACTTCTGGGGAGTTCAACTGTTCTTCAATATGAATAGTGCTTTTCAGATCTTTGAGCTCTGAAAGTTTGTTTTCTGCCTTCTTGAGTTCCTGCATTTCTTGTACCATTGTAGAAACTCTTGGATTAGAAACATATGGCAATTCTATTCTGTTACCTTTGCCATCTGATGTAGATACAGTAATGAAATAACCCGCCTTATTTCCTTTTAATCTTATTGATCCATGGGGTTCAACAACTGTTAAAAAGACATTCCCTAATATGCAGTCAACAGGGATGTCACCTACTGCAAACTTAAATTTAATACAGTGTGTGTCAAAGCAAACAACTGCTTTAGGAACTTCATACTGGAGAGTCTTTTTTCCCAATCCTATGATTTTTCTAGTGGCAGAAATCCAATATCTTGAGGGAATAGCTTTTCTAGAAAATATATTCACATCTGCTCCTGATTCTAATAATGCAGTTAAAGGAAACATTTCACCTTTAATGCAGACATTGATTTTCACATGATGTTGTTGATATTCAATGGCCAATATCCACATTTCTCTGAATCCTAAAGTAGGATCCCTTTTACCTTCTGCAATCTCAACATTAGATTCTTTATATGGAGCAGTATGTACTGTATAATTGGTATTACGGCCTGAAAAAGGCTGTGCAACTTCCTATTTTTCTTTTTCAAGTTTAGAGACCTGTGATTTCAGAGCAGAATTTTCTGATTTTAATAAATGTATTTCTTCACTCACCTCCCCCAAAGTGAGTGGTCGAACTTTGCACTGTTGGTGTTCTCTCTGATAGGCCTTTGTATTTCATTCGTAAGAAGCTTCCAGAAAATTAGGCTTATTACTTGCATTGCTGCTGGAGGAACCACTATTTTGCATGAATGTTTCCAGCAATTTCTGTTTTAAGTCTCCTTCCTCCATGGTGCGTATTTGTGCAAAAATCTTGAGTTCATCTTCATCAGATTGGGCCATTAACACTTTTAATTTCTGTGAGAATTCTTATGTAGTAGAATCACCAGATGAGAATTCAGATTCACTAGAAGAACATCCACATTTACAGGCATCTGAATCTGAACATTGACAATAAGCATTTAATTCTTCAACGGAAGAATCTGAGGAAGAGACACTATTTGAATTAGAAGAATAATCTTCTTCTGCTTGTTGTATGAACAACCGAGGACAATGATTAGCATCATGGAATTCAAAACCACATTTACTGCATTTGTCTTCCTTTTTTACAACTGCTTTACCTTTTGCTTGCTGTTGTGATTTTCTACCCCAGTTCTTTTTATATTCTTCACCATCAGGACATCTATTGGCGGTATGCCCTGATTTACCACATAACCAACAGAAAATTTGTTTCAGTTTTTCAACTTTCTGGGTTCTAGGATGAATGTCAGAGGGCTGTTAGTAGTGAGTGTTAGGGATGTATCTATAGTATCCCTTTTTATTCTTAGAGGGCCGCTTAGAGGGCCGAGAGGACTTTGAGAAGTTTCTTCTCTTTTTGTATCTACTGATGAACTTATCCTTCTTCTTTGTTTTCTTTGTTGTTTTCTTGCTCTTTCTATGCTTTACTAGGGGATCATCTACTGTGATGCCATATTTATTGCAAAATGACTTTGTACCAGGCAGTCTATTAAGGTTTTCTATAGATTTGTGCATCTTGGAACTGGTACATAAGGTAATCAAGACTTTGGTAACAGTGGCATAAATTTCACCCCAGGTGTATACCTCAAAAGGCAGCTGAAAGGCTTCTTGCAACTTAATTATGTCAACAAGTTTAGAAGGCAAGGCTGCAAGATAGACTTGTTTCCACAGAATATTCTATGGTTCTTTAACCAAAAAAATTCTTTCCATCCAATCACAATGGAAATATTCATACTGATTAATATTTCTGCATTTTAAGTTCATCAAAATTAATTCATTCTTATCTGAGACAACTAGCTCAGATCCACAAAAATGTTCTTGAATTAATGCAGCCACAACACCAATCATATTATTGATGGGTCTCCCATCAGGATGAAATTCTACATCACCATTTTCATCTTTTAAAACTTCTTTCTTCATTTTTTGAATCAAAGCTGGAGAAGTTTCCAACTCCCAACATCTGGCCAAAGTACCAGTGAAGCATTGAATCAATGTTTTGCATGATTCAACTTCTGATTTACCCCCGACACATATTAGCATATATTATGTTATCATTTGATCCAACATCTTTCTAATTTGTCCAATAGTGATATTATCAATATTCCATTCCTTATGACTGCTGGGAAAAAATGTTTCTCTGGGAGGCATTTTGCCTAAGCCATGTAAATCTGGGGCTTGGTATCTGGTATATTGAGGCTCAAGAGGCTCATAAACTGGGAGAACTTGTGTTACCGACTTGGTTCTTCAAACAGAGAGGCAATGACGATTTTTTCTCCTTTTGGACTTTGAGGTTCGGCTGTGGACTTCTGGGAAGGCTAGCCAACTTCTTTGGGAAAGAGGTGTGGAAATCTATCAACAGGATTTTGGATTTGGACACTCTTTTTTTTATGTAAATAAGAAGATGGGATTGGCTTGTATGTTTTATTAGGATTCAACCTTTCAATTTTTTTAGACTGATTAGTGATAAGACTTCTAGTGGAAACAGACTCAGACAATATACAATTTTCCACTTCTTCTATCTTTTTCAATGATTCTTTTGAATAGGCCCTGACTAAAGAACAATCATACTGTACAAAAATTAAAACATTATTTACATCATTAACAGAGACTTGTACTCTATCAAAATTTTCTTTTACAGTGGTAGCTTTAGCAACATTTTTCTCCAAACCAGTAATAGCAATGTTTGTCCAATTTATTTGTTCACTGGTTTTTCATATTCTACCTTCAAATCCAATGGCTGAATCATCCTTTTGTATCAAAGGATAAGTTTTTGGCAGAATGCTGGGCTTAATTCCTTTAAATGGAGGAAAGGTAGTGAACGTTTCAATTTTGCTACCATCTATGGCTGACCAAGAATGTGATGATGATGATGCTGCTGAATCGGTCATCAAAACAATTTCAAACTCTTTTATTTTCTTCTAGGAATAGAAAGATATCCAGACATTCTTTCTTTCCATTTATTCCTTCCATTGTTCAGAAATTCTGACCTTCTCATCACATGTATGTGCTAGGCCAAAAGTATCTGCCTCAGGATGTGTATATATGTCCCAGTTAAGCATTTGTTTCATCCATTGAGCTGGGATCTTATGTTTTGGACAACCATCCATGAGTGTATAAAACTTCTATATTTCCATAACTGATGGCCTTTTGTAGTTAGTAGGCAGATCTCTGAATCTGCATTCTGGGATAAATTCATTATTTTTCTCAAGATATCCCAGACCATATCTTGGCATATTAGCAAGTCTCATATTGCTAAATATTTTAGTCAATCTAGGGTCTTCTCCTTCAAGAGTAGGCAATTCATGCATCATGAGAACATGTTCTGACACATGTGGAAATGGTATGTCAGAACACTTTGGATTACGACAAGGGTTTACTGAAGTTGAGGCTGGGGCTTCACCTGTCCTAGGATTATGGTTCTCATGAATGACCATATATGCAAGATGACTGAGATTGAAAAGATTCTGGGATTGTGGACATGAGACTTTTATTGACTAAAAATTGACTAACTGTGCAAACTTAAATAAAGTAATATGTTTACAACTGGAAACAAGACTGGAATAAGCAGTATCTACAAATTCGGGATTTTCATATAGAGAATATTTTTTACAAGCCTCTTCAATCCATCTCCTATCAATGGTAGATCTGCGGGGAAATGACAGAATAGCAGAGGATTGATTTTATGTAATGATGGCAGAAGTAATATTTCTAGCAGAGATTGGCTTTGGATTAGGGACAACCCAATGTTCTGGAAAAGTAAGGTCTTCCCATTTTATGGCCTGGTGTTCTACCTTTTGATTTTTCGGATCTATTAGAACTACCACACTTGTTTTGGAATCTCTGCTGGGTGAATGGAGGGCTGTAGGATATAGGGTGTTGGTATGATGAAAACAGCCTCTGGTCTGAATGGCTATGTTATTTATCTTTTTCTTCATATCAAACCCTGCGGTTTGAATCTGAAGCTGTAAGATATCTGCTATCGTTTTATCAAAGACATATATAGGGAAGTTGGGATAGCAGTCAAACCAAACTGGGCCATCAGACAATGGAGCAACAATTCCTCCAATAAGAGAATCAATATATTTTTTATGAGTTAAATCTCTTACTATGGCTAGAACATAAGTATCTAGGCCTCTGTGAGTAAGAGCACTGATTCCTACCCTTATACAACCCAAATGCAAGAATTTTGTATCAAGATTTTTTGCTTCTGCCTGAAGCTGCTTAGGATCTAACAATGGGATAGACTGTACACAATCTGAGTTTTATTCTATAGAACTAATGGATTATTTTATAGTTATTCTGGTAGCAGCCTTTAAATTCTAGACTCCTAGATCTGCATAGACTTCTGATGCAGGTATCTTAAGAAGAACCCATCTAGCAGATGGCTCTGCTTCTTCATACAATAACTCAGATTCATTTATTATTTTACTAGATGCGCTAGCAAACATGTTACGAAGCGGATCCTATTCCGATCTTTCTTTCTCTTCTATTTATCTAAAGGAAATTGATTTCTTGAAAGAGTCCATATTACTTATTTCTGAAATAAAGAGAGGATTGTTTTGAGTACTGACCTTTTTCATGAACCAGACAACTTTTCTGGCTCTGATACCAATTTTACGTAGGGGCTTCTTAAAAGCTTGCTTGCAACGTACCAATTTTACACAGGGGCTTCTTAAAAGCTTGCTTGCAACCGCAGCAGCAGGCGGACTGGCCTTGCTGAGTCTCTTCTTGTCTTTATTCTCTCAAAATTCCTTATGTGAACCCATACACGAACCTACTCCCACTATCTCGCAACTGACGGCCTTCACAGGGTTTCCCTCGCCTTCACATGGCCTTGGCGTCCCTGGGTGGTTTGGCGAACCTCTGGCAAACTTTCAGTGAATATGAGAGAGACAATACTACCTCAACATACAATAAAATAGCTCAGAGTGACTAGTACTCAAATGCGGAACATGAAACTTCTCTCCTTATTGATATCAAAATAGGATTTTACATTAATGCTTAGGACTTAGTATTTCTTTTCGGAGATTGACTGCAGCAGCATTTACCAGACTTGGCTTCTCAATAAATGAGAGAACTTACTGGAGGCTTCCTGGCTGGTTGCAGACTTTGTCTAAGAAATATAAACACACCAATATTACAGACTTGATCCTAAAGATCTCGCCACTTTAGGTTCACACCAGACTCATACGTTCTGATTCACAGGCTAGTCAGATCAGACTCTTAGACTTGGCTTCTGATCTTCGTGATGCAATCAGATCGAGAATTACCTCGCAGTTGCAGAGCAGGAAGAGCTCAGACCCCGACTCAAACAAACCAAAACAAATCTAAGACTCACTGACTCTGAATGCCGAATAAATGAGCCTAACCCTGCTTATATAGGAAGAGAGGGGGGACAAACAATCAATTCGGATCGTCCTATGTCTATAGCGTGGAGGAGGAATCATTGTTTTCAGGTAACATCGAAGTGACATCCGCACAGAGATTCCTTTCTCTAGACTCAAACATGTGAAAGTGTGTGTAGTACACTGTGGATACCTTTAAGTACAAAGGCCCACGAGGAAACAAATATGATTATATACACTGAGGATGCTATTAAACTGGGAAAATCCCTCGAGAAAATCTGGTCACATTAATCTCGTGACTGGGAGACAATACATAGTGGAGGCTTTTGATTAGTGGAGCCCACGAGAACCACTTTAACTACTTTCAACAGGATCGTCCAAGATCTTTATTCCTGGAAATCTATATAGGGTGAAAGTGGTATCATTCCATGCCTTGGTGTAGATTCGTCTTACAATCATTTGTTTATTAAGTATAATTTGGTGTTTAATTTTAGTCATTACTAACCATTGATGACGTGTTTTCATATACATTTCTAAAATTGGATCATCTGCCATGTAGATTGTTCCAAACTGGTTGATTTCTCTAACCTTTTGGAACGACATATGAAAACATTCACATCTCCCAACCTCAACACACCAATTACACTTATTTTGGAAAAAGGACTCATATGCAACTGGATCCATTGCGGTTGAATTCAATCCAAAGACCTTCCACCATTCTTTGAAACACTGAGATTGTTGGCATGATTGCATTAGTCCAATGGCTCCAAATTTCACTTTTGTGTAATGGGTCTCATTTGGGCCATATTTTTTCATGAGATCCCACCATAATCTTTTGTACCCTGCAAAATCATAGATCGTGTCAGGAAAAATAAAATCAGGGTTATTGCCTAGCCATTGATTGAACCCGGTCTAGGTCCATTGTGGATTCCTTGTCCTGCTGATGACTAAGTACTTGTAATAGACTCGTTGTCCATCACTTCCACTAGTGCATGTAACAGTAAGATCACAAAAATCTTGTGACAGAGATTCTTCGGCTTCCCATGATGCTTCGGGTGTACACCATATCATGAATCCACCTACTGCTCTTAGGATACACCTTTCTCTCTGGTACAAGATGTTGTATGTCTGTATGATTTTGGAGATTTGCATCTAATACTTTTGTATTGCGAAGCTGCCAGTTTGGCTAGAAATCATCTTTGTAATTGGCCCATTTCTTATCATCAGGAATAGTCCTGAGGATCTCTCTCTGATTTGCCTGATCCCATTCCGTTACAATGACCATAACATGATCTTCTTGGCCATCCTTATGTTCTTGATGTTGGAGATATTCTCTACTGAGAAAATATGGCAGTGAATTATGGACTCCCTTTATGTGTTCAATCTTAAAGTCAAAATTTGCAAAGAGAGCCTGCCACCTTGCAAATTTTGCTTCTCCAGGATTTTTGATATTTTTTGAAAGAACTTTGCCTAGAGCTGTAGCATCAGTTCTCATCAGGAAAAACTTATTTACCAGATGTAAAGAAAATTTATCTATGCAGTTCCAAGCTGCTTTTACCTATTTTTCAATTGTGGAATAGTTATTCTCAGACTTACTCCATGTTCCTGAGGCAAACTGAACAACTTGTTCCTTTTCTTTACAATCTTCTTCATCTGGTTTTTTCTTTAGGACACCTCCCCAACCGATGTCACTTGCATATGTCTCTACAATCTTGAAAAAATCTTCATCTGCAACATACAATATGGGAAGATTATTTACCTTGGATTTTATCTGCTTCACAGCTTCTGTATGTTTCTTAGTCCAAGGCAAGGGATTCTTTCTCAATCTTTGGTTCAACAGAGATCTGCCAGCAGAAAAATATTCATAAAAATTGCTCACATAGTTTAAACATCCTAGAAATCTCTGTAATTGAGTTTTGTCTAGAATTTTATCAGGGAACTTATCTGTGAATTCCATCGCATGACTCTGTGAAGAAATTTGGCCATTTTTTATTGTGTGCCCAAGGAAATTTTCCAGAAATATTACTTCTGCTAGCATTACAGAAAATCAATCCTCTGCTACTCTGTCATTTCCCCGCAGATCTACCATTGACAGGAGACGAATTGAAGAGGCCTGTAAAAAATATTCTCTGTATGAAAATCCTGAATTTGTAGATACTGCTTGTTCCAGTCTTGTTTCAAGTTGTAAACATATTGCTTTATTTGAGTTTGCACAGTTAATCAATTTTCAGTCAATAAAAGTCTCATGTCCACAATGCCAGAATCTTGTCAATCTCAGTCATCTTGCATATATGGTCATTCATGAGAACCATAATCCTAGGACAGGTGAAGCCCCAGCCTCAACTTCAATAAACCCTTGTCCTAATCCAAAGTGTTCTGACATACCATTTCCACATGAGTCAAAACATGTTCTCATGATGCATGAATTTCCTACTCTTGAAGGAGAAGACCCTACATTGACTGAAATATTTAGCAATATGAGACCTACTAATATGCCAAGTTATGGTCTGGGATATCTTGAGCAAAAGAATGAATTGATCCTAGAATGCAAATTCAGAGATCTGCCTGCTGACTGCAAAATGCCATCAGTTATGGAAATACAGAAGTTTTATACACTCATGGATGGTTGTCCAAAACATAAGATCCCAGCTCAATGGATGAAACAAATGCTTAACTGGGACATATATACACATCCTGAGGCAGATACTTTTGGCCTAGCACATACATGTGATGAGAAGGTCAGAATTTCTGAACAATGGAAGGAATAAATGGAAAGAAAGAATGTCTAGATATCTTTCTATTCCTGGAAGAAAAGAAACGAGTCTGAAATTGTTTTGATGACCGATTCAGCAGCATCATCATCATCACATTCTTGGTCAGCCATAGATGGTAGCAAAATTGAAACGTCCACTACCTTTCCTCCATTTAAAGGAATTGTGTTAGGAGAAGCCCAACATTCTGCTAAATCTTATCCTTTGATACAAAAGGATGATTCAGCCATTGGAGTTGAAGGTAGAATACAAAAAACCAGTGAACAAATAAATTGGACAAACACTGCTATTACTGGTTTGGAGAAAAATATTGCTAAAGCTACCACTGTAAAAGAACAATTTTACAGAGTACAAGTCTCTGTTAATGATGTAAATACTGTTTTAAATTCTGTACAGTATGATTCTTCTTTAGTCAGGGCCTATTCAAAAGAATCATTGAAAAAGATAGAAGAAGTGGAAAATTGTATATTGTCTGAGTCTGTTTCGACTAGAAGCCTTATCACTAATCTGTCTGAAAAATTTGAAAGGTTGAATCCTAATAAAATAGACAAGCTAATACCAGCTTCTTATTTACATAAAATAAAGAGTGTCCAAATCCAAAATCCTGTTGATAGATCTCCACACCTCTTTCCCAAAGAAGTTGACCAGCCTTCCCAGAAGTCCACAGCCGAACCTCAAAGTCCAAAAGGAGAAAAAATCACCATTGCCTCTCTGTTTGAAGAACCAGAGTCGGTAACAAAAGTTCTCCCAGTTTATGAGCCTCTTGAGCCTCAATATCCCAGATACCAAGCCCCAGATTTACATGGCTCAGGCAAAATGCCTCCCAGAGAAATATTTTTTCCCAGCAATCATAAGGAATGGAATATTGATAATCTCACTATGGTACAAATTATACAGATGCTGGATCAAATGATAACAAAATATAAGCTAATGTGTGTCGGGGGAAAATAAGAAGTTGAGTCATGCAAAATATTGATTCAATGCTTCACTGGTACTTTGGCGAGATGGTGGGAGTTGGAAACTTCTCCAGCTTTGATTCAAAAAATGGAGAAAGAAGTTTTAAAAGATGAAAATGGTGACGTAGAATTTCATCCTGATGGGAGACCCATCAATAATATGACTGGTGCTGTGACTGCATTAATTCAAGAACATTTTTGTGGATCTAAGCCAGTTGTCTCAGATAAGAATGAATTAATTTTGATGAACTTAAAATGCAAAAATATTAATCAGTATGAAGATTTCCATCGTGACTGGATGGAAAGAATTTTTTTGGTTAAAGAACCAAAGAATCTTATGTGGAAACAAGTCTATCTTGCAGCCTTGCTTTCTAAACTTGTTGACATAATTAAGTTGCAAGAAGCCTTTCAGCTGCCTTTTGAGGTATACACCTGGGGTGAAATTTATGCCATTGTTACCAAAGTCTTGATTACCTTATGTACTAGTTCCAAGATGCACAAGTCTATAGAAAAAATTAATAGACTGCCTGGTACAAAGTCATTTTGCAATAAATATGACATCACAGTATATGATCCCCTAGTAAAGCACAGAAAGAGCAAGAAAAGAGAAAAGAAAACACAGAAGAAGGATAAGTTCATCAGTAGATACAAAAAGAGAAGCAACTTCTCAAAGTCCTCTCGGCCCTCTAAGCGGCCCTCCAAGAATAAAAAGGGATATTATAGATATATCCCTAACACTCACTACTACCAGCCCTCAGACATTCATCCTAGATCCCAGAAAGTTGAAAAACTGAAACAAATTGTCTGTTGGTTATGTGGTAAATTAGGGCATACCACCAATAGATGTCCTAATGGTGAAGAATCTAAAAAGAACTGGGGTAGAAAATCACAACAACAAGCAAAAGGTAAATCAGTTGTAAAAAAGGAAGACAAATGCAGTAAATGTGGTTCTGAATTCCATGATGCTGATCATTGTCCTCAGTTTTTTATACAAGCAGAATAAGATTATTCTTCGGATTCAAATAGTGTCTCTTCCTCAGATTCTTCCGTTGAAGAATTAAATGCTTATTGTCAATGTTCAAATTCAGATGCCTGTAAATGTGGATGTTCTTCTAGTGAATCTGAATTCTCATCTGGTGATTCTACTGCAGAAGAATTCTCACAGAAATTAAAAGTGTTAATGGCCCAATCTGATGAAGATGAACTCAAGATTTTTGGACAAATACGCGCCATGGAGGAAGGAGACTTAAAATATAATTGCTGGAAACATTCATGCAAAATAGTGGTTCCTCCAGCAGCAATGCAAGTAAGAAGCCTATTTTTCTGGAAGCTTCTTACGAACGAAACACAAAGGCATATCAGAGAGAACACCAACAGATCAAAGTTCGACCACTCACTTTGGGGGAGGTGAGTAAAGAAATGCATTTATTAAAATCAGAAATTTCTGCTCTGAAATCACAGGTCTCTAAATTTGAAAAAGAAAAACAGGAAGTTGCACAGCCTGTTTCAGGCCGTAATACCAATTATACAGTACATACTGCTCCATATAAAGAATATGATGTTGAGATTGCAGAAGGTAAAAGGGATCCTACTTTAGGATTCAGAGAAATGCGGATATTGGCCATTGAATATCAACAACATCATGTGAAAATCAATGTCTGCATTAAAGGTGAAATGTTTCCTTTAACTGCATTATTAGACTCAGGAGCAGATGTGAATATATTTTCTAAAAAAGATATTCCCTCAAGATATTGGGTTTCTACCATTAGAAAAATCATAGGATTGGGAGAAAAGACTCTCCAGTATGAAGTTCCTAAAGCAGCTATTTTCTTTGACACACACTGTATTAAAGTTAAGTTTGTAGTAGGTGACATCCCTGTTGATTTAATATTAGGGAATGTCTTTTTAGCAGCTGTTGAACCCCATGGATCAATAATTTTAAAAGGAAATAAGGCGGGTTATTTCATTAATGTACCTACATCAGATGGCAAAGGTAAAAGAATAGAATTGCCATATGTTTCTAATCCAAGAGTTTCTACAATGGTACAAGCAATGCAGGAACTCAAGAAGGCAGAAAAAAAACTTTCAGAGCTCAAAGATCTGAAAAGCACTATTCATATTGAAGAACAGTTGAGCTCCCCAGAAGTTCAGAGAAAGATCTCTGAAATTAAGGAGATTTTAGAAAATTAATGTTGCTCTGAAGAGCCGAATGCCTTTTGGCATAGAAAGCAGCATTGTGTTGAGCTGCCATATAAAGAAGGCTACACAGGAAGACCCTGCAAATCTAGAGCTATTCTAATGAACAAGGAATATAGAGAGCTCTGTGAAAAAGAAATAAAATAGCTTCTTGATAGAAAGTTGATCAGAGATTCTAGCAGTCCCTGGAACTGCTATGGATTCTATGTAAATAAGAGATCAAAACAGATAAGAGGAATCCCCAGGCTTGTCATAAACTATAAGCCTTTGAACTTTGTTCTTGCAGATGACACCTATCCGATCCAACACAAAGGAGACCTATTGGGAAGGATTTCAGGTGCTAAGATTTTTTCTAACTTTGATTTAAAATCTGGTTTATGGCAGGTAGAAGTAGCAGAAAAGGATAAGTTCAAAACTGCTTTCAGTATCCCTGCTGGCCACTACAAGTGGAATTTCATGCCTTTCAGCTTGAAACATGCACCATCAAAGTTTCAGATAGTCATGGACTCTATTGTCAAACCATATGCCGATTGGTTATTAGTTTATATTGAAGACATTCTAATTTTTTCGAAAAACTTACAGGACCACTTCAAGCATGTGAAGATATTCATGAAGTTGGTCAAGCATAATGGTCTGGTATTAAGCAAGAAGAAGATGGAACTATTCCAGACCTCAATCAAGTTCCTTGGGCACACAATCAAAAATGGCCAAATTGCTTTATAGAGTCATGCGATGGAATTCGCTAATAAGTTCCCTGATGAAATCCTAGACAAAACTCAATTGCAGAGATTTCTAGGATGTTTAAACTATGTGAGAAATTTTTCTGAAGATTGTGCTGCTGATAGATCTCTGTTGAACCAAATATTGAGAAAGAATCCCCTGCCTTGGACTAAGAAACATACAAAAGCTGTGAAGCAGATAAAAGCCAAGGTAAAGAATCTTCCCATCTTGTATGTTGCAGATGAAGATTTTTTCAAGATTGTACACATTTCTGAACCTGTCATTTTATCATGCTCATTTTATCGTGCTCTTCTACACATCTCTGAAACTTTTTTATCGTGCTATTCGAAACTATTGAAATACGAAAGGAACTTGCTGCTCTGTATTTCGGGTTGTTAATATATGGTTACAATCATAGTCACCAAATATGCTCAGATAAGAGAAAAAAATACGTAAATTTGAGAGTTCGATTCGTATATCGAATAATTCGTTAAAACATCAATCCGGTTCGCTGGGATAAATGAAAATTCATTGTTTGTATAAGTTTAGGAAACATATTTGTTAATTTTCATTTTTGCGGTGACTTCTAAACAAAACTAGATGCACATGGCGGCAGAATAGCAGGTTTAATGGAAACTAATGCCGAGTTAATAAAGTTTCCAAGTTTTCAATTTCAGCGTGGCCTTTAATGGTTTAAAAAGTTGAGATAATGAGGAAGGGGCAAAATAAGTTTTATATAAATTAATTATTTATATATATATTTATGTTATGAGTTGATTTGTTATATATATTTATGTTAAGAGGAATATTATAAAAACAAGTTTTGAATATATGTTAATTACAAAATAATTTTAAATAAAATTAAAAAGTAAATAGACATATAGTTTTGAGTTTTGAATATTTAAGTTTTATTTATATAGTAATCATTAAAAGATGTTAGATAAGCTAAGATCTTATCACAAAAGGATTTAGTTTAGAGTTTTGAAAAGGAACGAATATTTTGAAGATAACATATAAGTGTATTTGTGGTTTTGGTTAGCAAATTGTAATTTTAGAAAGGTTTATATTGATTAATATAATTTAAATTTCAAAATGAATGGAAAGAAATCAAACACAAGGTATTGATGTTATATATATGTGTGTGTTTAAAATGTATACTTTCAATTTTTTTTTGAAATTTTTTCATCTAAAATTTAATTTTATTGTATCTAATTCGAATCCAAATTCAAATTGGAACTTGGTAACTATGGTTACAAGTGCATAGAAAGTCACTCTATAGATCTCTTTTTTCATCTATGGTTACAAGTGCATAGTGGGGCATTGTATTGATATTTATTTTTTCTAACACTTAAATATTTTGTTTTGTTATTGCGATACATATAATTAAAAAAAAAAATTGCCGTAATATTACAAGTGGTATTAAGAAAATAATAATAGTATAACTCGCTTAATTACGATTAATGAATTAATTATATCTATTGAAAGAACAAGTTCACATTTAATGTTTCAATATTTGTCTTTCGATCAGGGGTTAACTTTGACGCTCATTTACCCATTTTTCCACTTTTTACTAGTAAAATACAATTTATACTAAAACAAACACTTCAAGGTTAACTTGCAAATAATTTTGAAAATATCAAAGTGATGGGTATATAAAAAAATTAAAGTTTCAATATTTATATATATATATATATATATATATATATATATATATATATATATATATATATAACAACGCACAATGCAGTGTATTTTGGTACTCAAATATGTGGTAATAAATGTAGTGTATTTTGTTACATTCCGGATAACTTGTGATTTAATAGAGTGACTTAGTCTAATTACATAAAAATAAAAATGAAATTAAGAAAAAAACTAAATAAAATAAAATTATAAACTAAAATAAGATTAATGTAAAATAGTCAATTTACCATAGATAGTTTTTATACTCTACATTTTGAATATAATATTTTAAAATGTAATATTTGTGTTTTAAAAAACAATACAATATTATTTAATATAACAATTTTTATTTGTTTTAATAAAATTATTTATTTTTGAACTGAGTGAAAATAAAATGAAATTAAAAATAACTCTATGTGAAACGTTTTTATTTGGTCAATGTAAAATTAAACTAATAAAAAAATAACGTTAAAATAAAAATAACTTCATGGTATTGACCCATGGTATTCATGTGGAATATAACATATTTAAAGGGGGGGAATTAAAACAGCTTCTATCCATCTTAACTCCGAATCTACAGGATCAAATATCCTTTCACCCTAAAGAGGTTTGCATCTCAAGAGATTTGATCCTTCCGGGCTCTCTAGATTTAAGATGGATCTAGGTTGGTTGTAATGTAATGTAATGTGTTGTTTATCCCTAAAAATAAAATCACACTATGTGAAAACATTTTTACTTAATAAAAATAAAATAAAAAAATAAAAAATAACATTAAAATAAAAATAATTTCATGGTATTAACACATGGTATGAGAACCCATGGTATTTACCGATGATATTCATGTGGAACATAACATATTTAAAGGCTAAAATTAAACCAACCTAGATCCATCTTAACTCATGATCTACCAAGCGTAGAGAGAGATATCAAATAGCTTGTCACATTTTGTAAGCCTAGATGATGCTTCGGAAGTGGGTATGTTTTTTATGTTATACATTATTAGATGAGGCTTTAGAAGTAGGTATGCTTTTTATGTTATACATTTTATTTTAAAATATTGTTAGGAGTGGTAAATAATTCATTTCCCCATTAAGCTAGACATTTAAAGATAATAGGGCAATTGAAATTATGGATTGTGTGAGTTTCAAGACTTTGTTTTAATAAATAGTTGTTTTCTTTGTGTGAGTGAGTTATAGCTTTGTGAGAGTCTTTATATTCCAATTTCTTGATCAAGTCTATCAATTTGTTTTTGGTGAGTGAACATGCATACACTTAATTTAATAAAGTCTTGATTAGTAAAAATCACGTGGACTATTGTTCCAACCCTATAATGTCTGAGTCACCAGTACTAGACTTTCCTCAAGGTGAGACTTCACCTAAACTCGGGTAAGTTTGAGTAGATTTTAATATATTAGAATAATTTATACAGGAAAATTATGATATCTCGAGCGTAGACATTTTTTTAACAAAAGATTATTGTAATTTGCTCATAATTTACTATTTCGTGGAATATTTCCCCCTCCATGGAATTCCTGCAAGAAGAGGCTCCTCCTTTAATTGAGCCTCATTAGTAGCAGACTCTTCTCTAGGAAAGGATTCATCTTAACTTCAGTAAGTTCAACTGGTATTTACTTTCATTTGAAAACCTTTATTAAAATATCTAATATCCACAGGTTAAACATCATTTTAGAAAAATAATATTGAAATTTAAAATAAAATGTTATATTTTCTGAAAAATAAATCTAATTAAAAATGAAACTTTGGAAATTTATTTTTAGCAATGACACAATGTTTTTCACCCTAATCTCTTCAAAATTTAACTAAATTAGCTTCAATATTTGCAGGGATACATTGTGTTTTTTTTCTTTTCTTTTTAACTTAGATGAAATTGGTAAATGGAAATATTAAAAGTGATATGAAGGGTCATTTAAAAATGAAATCGTCATAAAAAAATTTCTATGATAGGTAGCGGGACTCGTCAAATTTAATCCCTGTTCTCGATCAATTAAAATTGTCTTACCTTTATGCCGTCGTGAAGTTTTACTCCAAAGTTTTTTGATGGTTCATACACTTAATATATGTTTCTTTATGGGGTTTATTGTTATAAAATAGTAATAATACCATAACCTGTTTTTCTATTCCTACTTATAATGAATTTCTAAAAATAAAATATTAAAATGTTTTTGTAATAAATAATTAATTTATAAAAATTTAAAATATAATTTTTTTTCTTTATAAAAAATAATTTTTTTTTTCTCAATCATCCACATTCATATTCATTATTTACTTTAAATATTTATAATATAAAATTTAATAACATATTTATTAAAATATTTCTGATTTGGGAACTAATTTGTGGTTTAAGAAATTATTACCCAATGGTATTTAAGTTATTCTGGGTGATACTAACTCTTAACATGATTGACATTGTAGTGTCTTGAAATTTTATCTCGAACATAAATTTGAGCTCAAAAAATATACATTCTAACATTTTAAGATTTTTTTTTAATGTGTCTCCATAATTGTCACAAATTTAGAAACTTCTAAAATAAAATCCTAGAAATCCAATAACCCAAATGAAATTTGACTTAAATTTAATTGACTATCAAAATTTTCTCAAATGTTTAATTTTTGTAGGTAATATTGAATTCAAGAAAATAATTTAAATTAGAAAACTACAATTTTCTTAGAATTATATCACCTTACTCAAACTAAAACAAAACATAAATAATAATAGTACAAAGTAAAAATAAATATTTATCAATCTCATATTTATTAGTTGAAGGGTTCAATTATGGTCGAGCATGGTCCAACGTTGCATTGTGACAAACATTGCCTCAATATCAAAAATGGTAAACCATGGTAAACCATGGTCAACCATGTTTACTTAATTGTTTATAATATTTTTCTTAGGGTTATATACCTAAGTTTATAATTGTTCCCTTGATTTATAATAACAATCATGGTCAAATGTTTATTTTAGGGTTTATAATATTTATCTTAGGGTTTATATACCTTGTGTTTATAATATTAATCCCTTGGTTTAAGATTATTCCCTTGGGTTAATGATCCCTTGGGGTTTTAATATTAATCTGTTGGGTTTATTATTCCCTTAGGTTTATAATCTCAATCCCTTGGGTTTATTAATCTAAGGATTCAGATTCCTAGGCTTTAATATTATTCCCTTGTTTTAATAGCCATTGGGTTTTTGTATTAATCTCTTGGGTTTATAATATTAATCCTCATCAACCATGGTCAAACATGGTTCAACATTGCATTGTGACTGATCCAGGAGGATCCAAAAGTACAAAAACGACCATTAATTTTATAAAAATAAAAATAATAAAAAAATAGGGAGGTGGTTCGGGCTTGCCCACCCACACCGGTCATGTATATTGAAATATATTTCAAAAACCCAAAATTGGTCTGTGGTTCTCCACCCCTGTTCAACCCCACAAACATAAACATATATTATATATTGTATTTGGTGGGAGGGTTTCCAAAGGCAGACCCACCACCCCTCCATTATATGCCACATGTAATATGACCAAAGGTAGCGAGGCCTGAACTTGCCTGGTGAGCCTCGCCGAGCCGCCTCCCGGGCACCTCCACAAACTGACAATTCAAATTTAAATGGTGGAAAAAAAATAAATAACACTCTTTCCAATTGGGGTATGGTGGGATTGGAACCCTCGAAAACCCACACCATAATATACTATGCCATCATTAGGCAAAACAACCAATTTGTTTAACCAAATCGTAGTGGTCACCACCTTGATTCCAATGGTATGAATGACACTCAAATCTAAGTTCGTATGGTCAATTTATAGTTGGTCAAAGTTTTGGTCAAAAATGGCCAAGTGGCGGGTTTAAGGAGGCAACGAATTGGTAGAGACCCGACGCACGGAATCTGATCACCAGAAATCAAATAATTTTTCAAATAGTTAAAAAGGCCAGTGACCCTTATTTTTCGGAAAAGTAAAAAATGACCATTATTAGTATAAAAAAATAATAATAAAAAATAGTGGGGTGGGTCAGGCCCACCAAACCCTCCCACCCCCACTGGTCGTATATATTATAATATATTCCAAAAACCCAAAATGGGTCGACAGGTCGCTACCCCTGTCGAACCCCATGACCATAAACATATAATATATATTGTATTTGGTGAGCGGGATGCCAAACGAAGACCAGCCACCCCTCCATTATATGCCACATGAAATATGACCAGAGGAGGTGGCCCTTGAACTTTCCTGGCTAGCTTGGTTGACCCACTTCCCGGGTGCCTCCACAAACTGACAATTTAAATTGAAATGGCAGAAAAAAAATAGCCAACACACTTTTCAATTGGGGTTTGGTGGGGTTGGAACCACCAACCACCCACACCATAATATACTCTGCCATCGTTAGGCCAAACAACCTCGTTATTTAAGCCCCCCTTCGAACTTATATAAAATCTTTCAAACACATTCGACCGAGAGAGGCGGCAGAACCTTGCCCTGGAGGAGGAGTGGAACCATGACTGGGGATAATATTTTGATGCCAAAAAGATTTCCTTAGAGTGCCAAAGGTGACATTGTCGTAATTGATAAATTTTATAGTTAATTTTGCACGATTTTACACCAATAATTTAGTGGGGACTTTCATTTCTCTAGCTGAGCTCTCCATTTTCAGGCCATCATCCATATTGGAGGTATAAGGGTCATTTTTGTAAAGTTGCTTGAACTTGATTTATTTGATGAACCTTTACAAAATAAGGCCTCCCTAGTGTTGATTAGGGCCTAGAGACGTAGCCCACATTGGGTGAACTTCATAATCAAATCGTTGTGTCTTTGATCTCATGATTGCTTATGTTTTCCACTTTTTTCGTGTGGTTAAACTTACTTAGTTAACATGCTCTGTTATATGTAATTCTAAATGCATATTTGAAGCAACAGATCTTGGATCAGTGACAAAGATTATCTCGATATGAAATTCAGTCATGGTCAGGAATCGTCAACCGTGTTTATTTTATGTTATATAATATTTATCTAGGGTTTATATACCTTGGGTTTATAATATTAATCTCTTGGGTTTAATATTATTCCCCTAGGTTCACAATCCATTAGGGTTTTAGTATTATTACATTGGGTTTATATTATTCCCTTGGGTTCATAATCCCTTGTGGTTTTAGTATTAATCCCTTGGGTTTATAATATCAATTCCATGGGTTTCTTTATGCATGGGTTAAACCATTGTCAACGATGTTTATTTTAGGATTTATAATATCTATCACACAGTTTTTTTTTTTTTTTACAGAAACGGTTAGTGAGATATATTGATTCCTGGCCTGGAAGCCTTAATTCAGGTTACAAGGTGTAAGGGAAATGCCCAGATTTTCTCTCCGGCCAAGAAAAAAATGGCCCTTTCACTTATAAGCCAGCATTTTTTACAAACAATAATATGACCAATCTCCGTTGTCTTTCCAAATTTGAAGATACAAACAAACTGCTCCAATAAAAGACAATAAAACATAATAACCAGAAAGTTAGGGGATGGGATCCCAGCCTTCATCTCCATCTCTAAGGAGGACTCCGAGGGAGAGGAGGACAACTTTTTTGGCTTCAGCATCAGCATCTTTGTTGTTATCTCTCTTTACATGAAAAAAATTCAGGCTCTGAAAGAATTTCGACAATGATCTAATTATTCTCATCAATCTTGATAATCTTAGGTCAAAAGGAGAATATCTGTCCACCATGATTTTAATTATGGACTGGAGGTCACCGAAGACAGTTGAATCTGTGATACCAAGAGATATGAGTTGCTTAAGACCTTGGAGAAGGGCCAGCGCTTCGGCTTGAATTCTGGTGTTGAAACCCACACCCCAGGCATATCTGAGCACAGTTCTACCTTTAGCATTTCTGACAATACCACCTGCTCCAGAAGTTCCTGGATTTCCTTTTGCTACTCCATCAAAGAAAAGGACGAAACAATCCTACTTTGTGCAAAACTCAGAAAATTCTATTGCATTGATCCAAATTTGCCAGTCTTTGAGAGGTATGGGAGGCCTAACAATGGCTTTGAAATGGAGGTCGAGCATATCAATCCATTCAGAATCATGCTCGCTCAGATAAGCTCCATCCAGCTGATCTCCCAAGCAGTCTTTTAACTGGCATTTGATTTTGACCAAGACTATCTTGAGATCATTCTTATTGTCTCTGAAAATCCTCCGATTTCTTTCAAGCCATATTTGCCAGCATATAATTTTAGGAAGCACGAGCCAGGCAGTCTTGATATGGTTGTTCTTAGGAGAGGTTCCAGCATACTTAAACATCCAGTTTGAGAACAGATCGAAGATATTAGTGGGAAAGGCAAAATCGATACTCCAGGGGCCTAACATCTCGTGCCAAAGCTCAGAATATCTATCACACAGTTTACATACATTGGGTTTATAATAATAATGACTTATGTTTAATATTATTACCTTGGATTCATAGTCCTTTGGGTTTATAATATCAATCCCTTGGGTTTATTAGTCTAAGGGTTCAACCATGTTCGAGCATGGTCCAATGTCGCATCATGACAAACAACGTCTCAATATGAAATTCAATCATGGTCAACCATGGTAAACCATGTTTATTTAAGGGTTTATAATATTTATCTAAGGATTTATATACCTTGGGTTGATATTATTCCCTTAGGGTTTTTAGTATTATTCCATCGAAATTATAATATAAATCCCTTGGATTTATTAATCTAAGGGTTCAACCATGTTCGAGCATGGTCCAATGTCACACTGTGACAAAAAATGTCTCAATATGAAAATATACCATGGTCAACCATGTTTATTTTAGGGTTTATAATATTTATCTTAGGTTTTATATACATTGGTTTTATAATATTAATCCCTTGGGTTCACAATTCGTTGAGGTTTTAGTATTAGTCATTTGAGTTTATAATATCAATCCCTTGGGTTTATTAATCTAAGGGTTCATATTCTTAGCATTTAATATTATTCCCTTGGGTTTATTATTTCCTTGGGTTTATAATATCAAACCTTAGGGTTTATTAATCTAAGGGTTCATATTCGTAGGGTTTTGGCCAAGCATGGTCCAAGGTTGCAGTGTGACAAAGATTGTCTCGATATGAAAATCAATCATGGTGAAGCATGGTAAAATATTAATTGAAAATAAAATAACAATTAATTAATTATTGTTAATCTTTAATTATACGAATGAATTATTTATTATCAATATAATTATCAATTATTATTATTAACTATTCAACCACATTTACTAATGTGGTTGTGCGTCTCATTCATATACACCTATTAGTGTATATAAACCACATTTATTAATGTGGTGATGCTACTAATATAATATTTGGAATTTAGAAGGGATTTTGAAAATTAAGACCATTATAAACTTCATATACAATTAAGGGAATATTGTGAAATTGTTGTTCCAATAAAATATTTATTATATTCCTATGTTTAGAAGTGTTCTAAATAGGACTTTCACAATTTTAATTTAATTATCAGTAATTATTTGGTGGATGGTGGAGATTTAACCTCCATAAAATATTATAAAATATTCATAATAGTATACACAAATCAAATATGGACATTTATCTACAAAGTGTTTATGCACTTTTTGTTTTTTAATTAAATGGATTAGTTAAAAAAATTATATGAACAAGTGTGATATGCAGCGACTTATGATTGTTTAGGTATGTGGAATTAATAAACCATGTTTATAACTCATGTTATGAAAATAAATTATATTTAATTATTAACTTTATGATTAAAAATGATATCTCACATATTTTTTAAATGCAATTTTTTTTCTATAATTAAATAATAATTATAATTGAAAATAAAGTCATAATTTAATTAAATCTTTACTGATTTTCTTTTAACATTTTGAAACATGTATGCATGGATATTTATCAACTACACTAATTAATTACAAAGTTTCTAATTCAATGCTTGAACTAGTGAATAATCATTTGAACTAATTAAAGAGCATTTAATTGAGAGCGAAGAAGCTCATTCTACAATCCAATATGAGGGCAAAGTGTAATTTCACTATGCACAACTTAGATTTGACACATGTTCCCTAAAAAATACTTTAAATAAGAAAACATTGATGTCTATGTTAAACAAGTGTTGCACTGGAAAAGTTGATTGCCTACTAAGGGATAAGGATTACATCAATTATTTGTGGGTAGTAACCACTACTAAGTTTCCACATTTATATTTTTACTCTTACATAAGTAGTAACTCTCTGTAGGTATATTCATTTCCATCTTGCTCCTATGCAAATACTTGTTTAAGTTATGATGGGAAATAACTGATGGTAACAAAGTTATTTACCTGAATATGAGTTATTTTCAAGTATTTTAATTTTAGATAGTTTTCCAATGAAGCTTAACAATAAAAAAATCATTGCACAAATATTTAAAAATTGTGGCAAGAGAAGGATCAACCAGGGATGATCATGAGGGGAGAGAGATGAGAAGACAAATATCAATATGAAAGATGACCATGAGGGCGGAGAGATGAGAAGGTAAATGTAAATATGAAAAATTGTAATTTGGTTAACCCAGTCTTAGGATGGGCAAGCGAGGGTCATTCATTCCAATCAATAGCCCCAACCATCTCCAACCACCTCCATGCCTGAATTTGACAACAAACATGAACCATTGTCTTCCCTACTATTTCCCATGATGTTTCCCATGATTAGGTAAGAAAGTTGTGAGACAGAAGTTAATGTTCTTGAGGGCACTAAAACACAAAAAATAATATTTAGGGTAAATTCTACCCTTGATCTAAACAAAGTTACCGGTCAAATGAGAAAATTACCAGGTACCCGTTTTTTTGAGCTAGCAAAAAAAACACCTGATTTTTAAAAGTGCTGATGCATAATCACCCTTTTTTTTTCGAGCATAGTTTTGGCACTTTAAATTTCCTTATGGATTTTCTTTTTTAATTTTAAATGTCATGATTTTAATGTCAATTTTTAAAAGTGGTGATGTAGAATAACCTTTTTTTTTAGCATATTTTTGGAACTTTAAATTTTCTTTGATTTTTTTTTTTTTTAAATGTCATGATTTTCATTTCGATTTTGAGAAGTGAATTTTTTTATTTATTAAATATGAAAATTTGTTTTAAAATATTAGTAATTTTCATGCTAATTTTGAAAAATGTTGATGCAACATCAATCCTTTTTGTTTAGAGGTGATTTTCATCTTGGTAAAAAAAAGGAAAAAAAAAGGAATTAAATATAAAAAATATAAAAAAATAACCAATAAAAATGTAAAAAAAAAAAAAAAAAAACCACATAATAAAAAACAAATTTTTTTTTGAAGTAATAAAAAAACGCTGCATAATTAAAAATAATAACAAAATTAAATAATTAAAAAATAATTAAAATACTAAAATAAATAAATAAAATTTAGAAATTTAATATATATATATATATATATATATAATTCAAATAAAAAAAATAAAATTCATTTTTTTTTTAATTTTAAAAAATAAAATTAAAAAACACATTTTTAAAATTAAAATTTAAATAAAAAATAAGAAAATATTAAGTTAAAAAAAATAACATAATTATATATATATATATATATATATATATATATATATATATATATATATATATATATATATATATATATATATATATATATATATATATATATATAGAGTGAGGCTCGTCGCGCACGACGATGATACGACTCCTCCCCTCACCGCTTGACGAGCACCGCGCCCTTTGGTGGCAGAGGTTGATTCTATGAAGCTCCTACCCCCGCCTTGTAGCCAAGCCCCGTTTTCCAGGCAATGGAGTTGATTACAAGAAGGAGGAACTAGGCAGGCTCCTCTCCCCACCGTGGCCAAACTTATGAATTTATTATTTATTATTTATTATTTTTTAATTGAATAATTATTTTTAATATATATATATATATATATATATATATATATATATATATATATATATATATATATATATATATATATAGATATTTTTTTTTTTTTTTAATTTTTAAATTTATTTGTTGTTTTTTAATATATGTATTTCTTAATTTAATATTTTTTTTTTAAATTTAAATTTTGAAATTTTTTAATATTAATTATTTTAAAATTTTTTATTTAAAATATTTTATTTTAACATTTCGTTTAATATGGTTTTTTTTGTTTAAATCTTTAAATTATGTGTTTTTTTTTCTTTTTTTTATTTATTTAAAAAAAAATTGTTTTATTTTTTATTTTTTGTTTAAATTTTTTATTTTTACAAGTTATATTTGATCTTTAATACCATTTCTAAAAAATGTTGGAATTTTATTTTCATAAAGGTGATATTTTATCTTTAATTTCCTCGAATTTTTAAAGTTTTTCAGAGACATGATATTTTATCTTTAATACCATGCCAAAAAATTGTTGGAATTTTAAGAAGTTTGATATTTTATCTTTAATGTAATTATTAAAAGCTGTGGACAATTCACCACAAAAAGAAAAGACGTTATTCCAACATCAACAATTTTTGTTTTCGGGGTTTTTTTTGCACAAAAAATTTGGCGACATTATTCGAGCATCAACACTTTTCATTTTTAGGCTATTTTTTGCAACAAAAAAAATTGGCAACATTATTCCAGCATCAACATTTTTCGTTTTCAGGTTGTTTTTTGCACACAAAAATATGGATTTTACTTCCATTTTTAAAAAATGTTGAAAATTTACCCTAAAAAAAAATGTTATTCAAGAATACAACTTTTTGTTTTCAAGTTGTTTTTCATGGTTTTTTGATGTTTTTTTGTTAGATTTCTCAAATAATAGTTATCGTTTGATCGGTAACCATGTTTCTATTGTAGTGTTTTCTATATATATATATATATATACTAGTCATGTTTTTTACTAATTTATGTTTTACTTTGATTAAAGAATATTTTTGCAGATCATGTTTTTTTTTAACTAGATGGTTATTTCCTTAAATCCAATTTCCATGTCTATTTCAGGGATATATATCTTCCAAATATTCTTAGATTGACTTCATGGCTATGCAGCTTGAGCTTTCATGCAAAATAAATTGTTTTCATGTTCTAGTATCTATTTTAAAAGAAAATGTTTTTTCAACTAGGGCTTTTAATTTGATCTTGTATTATTATGTAAAAAACATATTTCATTGGGTTTGAACCAACAATTAGACAAGTGAAGTGTAATAACAATGTATATGAAAAAAAATCAGTAGCGATAGTCATATGAATTAGACTCTACAAATCTTAGATATAAAGATTCAAATTTTAATCTGCACTGCTTAAATATTAGGATTCAAACGCATTGTTATCGTATTGTAACAATTTTTACTCTTGTAAAAGATCAAGTGTCCATCACATCAATTAATTGGGAATGAAATATATTGAGATGGAGAAAATTCTTGTAAATATCCATGGCATCAAATCATTTGGAGCCTAATATTTAATAGTAGTATTCAACGTTTGTTAAAAAAGTTATGAAATTTATTTTTCAAACTATTTGAGATGTCACATATGTAGCTGATGAAACAGTGTGGGTAACAATTCAGCTAGGGACAACACTACTCTTTGCATAGACATTTCAGCCCAAGAAAATGAAAAGTATTTGCCTTCTAATAAAAACTATCTTTATATTGTCCATAAGAGCACGTTATGATATATGCATACAAGGCAATATCAAACCCTAAATACTTCTATTTTTTAGTAGGATAGCTAAAACATGTATTCAATAACTTAAGTGACTATCAAAATTCTTTTGTAAAGCATGATAAAATTACAAGATCTATAGTTGTTGCACTACAATTCACAAAATACCCAATTTTTTATAGAAAGCAATGTTGCTTGCTACTTAAAATATCAAATAAGTTACAGAACAAAAAAAACCCTAAACCATATATAAAAGAATAGAAATATGAACTTATGATACATATAAAAAATTGAAAAATTATCATAACATAAGAACCGACTCCCTTAACAGACATGCAATACAAAAATGCCAATCATTCAGATCACTCTATTTATATGTTTGCGCAAACAGAAACTTTACAGGGAACAAAGGGATAAAAGGGTGAGTTTGAAATGAAAACAACAAACTGCTCTCCATTACACGAGTGCCAAAAATGCGGAACTGAAAATGCCGACGATTTATATCAGAGAGGATTCGTAATTTATATCGCTCATTGCGTTTCTCAATCCGTCAATGGAAACAACAAACACTTTCAATTAGGGACTGCTGAAAACGCTTAAATTAAAATGGAACCCATAACGTGTACTCAATGAATATTTTTCAGAGGAGAAAAAACGTTGATTATATTAATAATATAAACAGTACATGTTCAACATTCTCAACTACTGAAAGATAGTGAGAGATCATTCAAAAAGCCATAACACACAGTGCTCGTGATGAAAGAGCAAAACTGTGAGCAAAGGTCTGGCTGCCACATCTTGGTGATGAATTACATCCCATAATATCACAGATTTCTGTCCTTGACAATAGAAGCAAGAAAAGTGAGGAAAAAGATTAGTAGAATATACATAAAAACTTATGCATAAAAGTAACAATTTTAATAGCAAGAAAACTAAAGTAATATGGGATATCCTTGATGAAGGAGGGATCTTAAATATAGCGCATCCCATTTTGTGGAGAAAGACTTGCACAGGCTCGCTTGATAGGAAGAGTAACCACGCAGACCTAGCAAAATGCCATCCTTTCCCACAATATAGAAAAGAAACAGGCTCGCTTGACCTGGTGAGTTGAATCTTGTAAGGAAAAGGATCTGATAATACTTGAAAAACGAGTACTTCAGCATATACACAGGATAATATAATAACAGGCTCGCTTGATATACTTTAGCAGGCTCGCTTGTGGATACATCAACAGGCTCGCTTGATAAGATATGAGATAGACAGAGTAAACAAACGTTGACCATCTGAAGAGCAATACTTGCGACCATCTGAAGCATATTAAGACCATGAATATGCTGATGACATTAACCAGAACCCTGTGGATACATATATTGATGACCGAGAACAAGATAATGTTGAAATAGGATCGATGATAGCGAGTGCCAAAAAGGAAGATCAAAAAACAAAGACTCATGGAATGGGGGCAGAAGACGCCTCCACAAGTACACCGTTTCTGAAATGTTCAATCTTCATAGAACCAAAATCTACCTGAAGACCCCTTTTGGATAGGCGATCAACACATGTATTGTTTTCACGGAATACATGGGAAATAACAGGACAACCCAATCGTCTCTAGAGCCTACGAACTCTGTCCATCCAACCTTGTAAACATGGAGACATCATTTGATAATTATTTTTAACCCGTCCAATGATCAATTTTGAATCCCCGAATATACTGATAATCTGGATTTGAGAATCACAGGCAAAGAAAAGGCCACCCCAAAGAGACATTAATTCAGCCTTGTTGTTAGACCCTGGACCCCCGTTCCAAAAAATGTGATATCGATCCATATTTGGCAGCTTGATCCAAACTCCGCAACCCGTGACCCCATTCGCCGATGCACCATCAAAGAAGAGTGTAGGTAAGGAAATCTCGTGCGGTATAATATGCCGAGAGCCATCGGTGATCAAAGGAGAATGTTGTACACGGTCATCCATCCATATTATAATGGCCAGGTAGACACGATGAATGAGGAACGGTTGGCCCTCAAAAATTAGATTATTCCTAGCTAGCCAGATCTCCCAGACAAGATAAAATGGGAGGGCATTATATTTAGAATTCAACTTATCCCAATCATATGCATCTGAGATGAAATCCACCGGGGACTAATCAGGATTGATAAAGAAAGAGCTAAACAGCCTCCATATAGCTATAGATTTCTGGCAAGTGAAAAACAAATGAGATATGGATTCTTCTCCCTTACCACACAGGACACAATGAATGGGACCTTGAAACCCCCTCTTCATAAGACTGTCCCAAGTGAGAACCTTACCACTCCAAACCAGCCAACCAAAGAGGATTATTTTGGTGGGGATGTTACGATGCCAGAATGGATAGAATAATCTGGTAACATTTAAATTTGGATTCTGGGCATTGATAAATCGATATATATCCTGAAAAATGGGCGTGTCCTCCTTAAGAGGTCCATTCCAAACAATCCGATCACCACCCCAATCATGGCAAAAACCAGCACTTCTAAGACAATCCCGAAGCATGTCCCATTCAATAGCATCTTCACCAATCAACCCCAATTGGAAATTAGATTTGAAAATGGGAGCAGCAGCAATCCAAGTATATATGGTCTGAGATAGATATATTATACCCAACTGAGCCAGAGTATGGATGAGGTGGGGCGAAGGATCAAAATCTGAAGACAGAGACAGGATACCAGATGATCCAATCGGGATGCGACCCCCGTCCCTGAAAAGCCAAATGAGCCGACATCGAAAATGGGGCAAAACCTTCTTAAGAATCCTCCAGATGATAGACATATTGCGCGGACAAGAGAATGAGCTGCAATGAATCGAATAAAGAACCTCGCCATCCACATATTTGGCCCTTATAATGTCGGGCCAAATGCCCGAGCCATTTAAGACCCGCCAGAATGACTTAATAAGAAGGGCGCAATTAAAGTCCCTGGTATTCAAGATACCCCAACCATCCCTATCCTTAGGCTTACTTAAGAGCTCGAGGCGGCAAAGATGGAATTTATTACTCATTTCAGACCCGCCCCAAAGGAAGCGAGAAATAATACCATTGATACTGTTCACCACATCAACCGGCAAGAAGAATATATGAGCCCAGTAAACCATCATTTGAGATAATACCGCTTGGATCATAATGAGGCGACCTCCCATGGAAAGCCATCGGTGAGTCCATCTGCGAATCTGGGCGCGGAATCTGTCAACGAACCAAGACCAATCACTGACTTTATAACCGCAAGGTTTGATCAAACATCCCAGATATTTGATACCCGTGGCCGCAAATCTATACTCAACCCCCAGGAAGTCCGCAATGAACATAACTTCATTTAAGTCCCCATGTTCAAAAATAATGAAGGATTTACCACAATTTATACCCAGACCCATGGCAGATTGAAAGCGCATAAACATAATGTGAATGTAGAACCAATGATTACACTTCAGATAGCCAAACAACAACAGATCGTCAAAAAAAAGAGAGTGTGATGATGAAATAACATCAGAAAAAGAAAATCCCTTAATATAACCCTTCAATTCAGCATTGTGCATGAGCCTGCTAAAGCCATCCATTACAAGAATGAAGATCAGTGGTGATAAGGCACATCCTTGCCTCAAACCACGACCTGCCTCAAAAAACTTGGTAGGCAATCCATTAACAATAACGGCATATCGAACAGTGGAGACGCAGGCCATAATCCATCGAATGACAGAAATAGGAAGACCAATCTTGCACAATACAACTTTGATAAAAGACCAATCCACCAAATCATACGCCTTATGCAGATCGACCTTCATGACAAGAGCCTCCTCTTTATCCACATGCATAGAATGAAGAACTTCTTGTGCAATAGAAATGGTATCGTGAATGGACAGACCCTTGAGGAATCCAAATTGCTCTTTTGAAATATTGCTAGACAGGACCTCTTTAATTCGGTTAGCAATAATCTTTGACATGATCTTGTAAATAAGATTACAAAGTGCAATAGGTCGAAACTCTGAGAAGGTCTGAGGATCAGCGATCTTTAGGATGACCGCAATAAAAGTTGAATTTAAATTAGCTGGCATATATCCCTGTAAACATAAACTCTCCAAATAGTCAGTGAGCTCAGCACCGAGCAGATCGAAAAAGAAAATGAAAAATTCCGCTGGCCATCCATCAGGCCTCGGACATTTTTCATGAGGAAAATATTTTAGGACCATAAGAACCTCATTCCCAGAGATGCATCGATAAATATTTGCAATAGCATCATCATTGAAAAATATACTAATGTGCTCCAAAACCCAGTTCTGATTCTCCGCACTGATAGATTGATCTTTCATATAAAATGTAGAAAAATAAGCATAAGCTTCATCTTGGATCTCAGCAGTAGACACAGCAAAAGAATTGTCATTCCTTTTGTTGTGCCAAATGGCATTATGACTCCTTCTATCATTTGCAGTCTTGTGGAAGAACCGAGTATTATGGTCACCATCCTTTAACCACATAATTCTGCTTTTTAACCACCATGTAACTTATTGGATTCTTAAAATCTCTCGTTTCCTACAACCAAGAGTCATGAATAATTCCACAACTGACGAAACAGGGGCAGAAACAACAAAGGATTCGTATATAATCGCCATTTGGCAGGAGATCTCCTTTAGTTCCTTCTTGAGCGCCCGTTTTTTCCAAATCTCCCACTCTTTTGAGAATTTCTTGATTGTCTGGAGCTTACTATGAAAGCGACTCCAGCCCCGAAGATCAGATACATTCCCTTCATCCTACCAAATCCGATGAATCATACTGGAATACTCCTCGTCCTCGAGCCAGATACGATTAAATTTAAAGGGCCTTCCTTTTATCACAACGGCAGCTTTCCAGGACAAAACAACTGGCATATGATCTGAGATGTCACATACCAAAATCCTGGAGCGAAACCCCCCCCACTTGTCCAACAGAGAATCACTGATATAAGCACGATCCAATCTCTTGCCAATGAAATCAACTCCTGCTCTTCTATTAGACCAAGTAGGAATCAGAGGATTTTGGCGAATATCAACCAAATGTATGTTCGTAAACAAATCATTTAAAAAGGTGGCGAGAGGATCCATTCTGGCCGCTTTACCCCATATTTCATCAGAATTTGACGTAAAATTCATACCCCCCATCATAATAATATTTGGTAAAGAGAGGATGCCCGATGCTACCATGTGTTGCCAAAAGGATAGCCTACACATGTAAGGCACATAAATGTTTATAATATGCACTGAATCTTCCATACCCCTGAAGTGACCCGAAAGCAGAATACCTCCAAAAAATTTATACTCCTTAAAATTAACTCTGTCTGGATCCCAAATGGCAATAAGACCCCCAGAATGACCCACTGCATCCATAGCAGCCGCATGCCACCCTGACTTGATACTTAAAAACCAACTGATAGCCTTCTCCCGACGACACATAGTTTCCTGTCCCAGAAATATGATCGGTTTCTCTAAGAATAGCAGCTCCTTGAGGCAATGTGCTTTGGGGGCATTGCCCAACCCCCTGATGTTCAAGGATAGGATGTGATTCATGGCAACCCTTGGTCAGGGTTGCATGCTCTAAGCGCCCTAGAATTCTCCCATGAACCACCAGACTCCGAAATGGGGATATCAGTGAGGTTATCATCTGAGTCAATGAATAAAGAAATAGCCTTGAACTTACCTCTGGAATATTTTTTGACCACTCTGGATTTGTTACTAGAAGATCTGGGGGGACGTTCAAAAACAGTGAGAGTAGCCATATCAACATTTGGATTTGCAAGGATGGATTCGATGTCACTCCCGACGGAATTCGTGGGAGAATCCGAAAGGATAACCGGATCGTCAGGCACAGGTGAAATATCAATGGATAGATGGTCCGCAGACACCAGAGATATGTCATGTGGGGGAGTATCCATAGATGGATAGAGGTTGGGAGCTGAAGACTCCCCGACAACGAAGGAAGCAGGCATAAAACGAGGGATATCAGCTCGAGGCACAATATTGGACAACCCAGGACTTGGATTCGCATGATTAGGCTTGGAAATATCAATAGGAGGAATATACCCGAGAAATCGAGTTGTACCAATATCCATGTAATTCTTTTGTCACTAGAACCCAAAATACTCGGATCAATATACTTAGTACGACCAATTGAATCCCCAATAGCCCCCAGAGCTTTAAGAGTCCAGAATTCCAATGGAAGGCCTGGCAGCTTAACCCAAATTCACCTACTGCGAGGAGCCTCCTGAACCGGATTGAAGCCAAGGTACCAGGGGAAGACCTGCATAAAACTTCTCCCGTTGACGCAAGTACGACTGATAATCTTAAAGACATCCTTATCATCCATGAAATGAACACTGAACCATTCGTTGATGAGAATGCTTACCTTTGGGACATAGCCTATAATTGGTTTCCACTTAATGCCAATCCATGAGGATGTATCAAAATCAGAATTTTCTGGAAACAACCATCGACCCATGATAGCACGCTTCTGTAGGCTAGTGACGCGACCACAGAGATCATCGTAATCTAAAACCACCTCTTTAATATCCATTTTGTGTTTAAAAACAACTCTTTTCTTCTTGCTGCGTCGACCATGATTACGAATTTTCTTACAATCCTGTGAAACTTCCACCACCTTCTGGTCAAGAATGAAACCGTATCTGATGATAAGGTCGTCGATATTATCCAGACCCTTAGCAACAGAACCACCCGCCACATCTGGCATGGATAGTACCGCCGAGTTAATAGAGCAATCCATATTGGGATCGAAATAGATCGCTACCGTAAGCGAACTTGTGTGAAATCAGCCGAAAGAGAATAGATATTGTTGAAACAGAGAACCGTCAATGCAAATATGTCAGAGCAATTAAGCACTAGATATTATCTGAAAAATAACACATGTGGAATCGGATAGTCATCGTAGTCACTTATGCTTAGCTATACATGACATGTGGCATTGTGGACGACAAATATATGACAAAACAAGCCCACCACCTCGGGTGAAATCGATTTGAAAAAACGATGTGAATGATAGCCGAAGAAGAACCCAAAAATGGCTAAATCAATCATAAATAGAAAGCATACGGAGAAGGGTAAAAATGGGTAGCTAAGAATAGGAAAGTGGCGAAAAACAACGCCATAATCATGTACCCAAATAGCTGGATACTACAGTAGAAGGCCGCCAATTCGATAAAATCAGCAATCAATTTTGAAACACCTCAAGGAAAGGACGGGTAGACAGAGATGGAGCATACCGAGACCATAATGCGATCGAGAAAAAATAAAACTAATCATTCCGTCCAGAATTTTCACACATCAAAGATCTGACAGCAGCAGAGTGGCCAGAAGAAAGTAGCTAGGATGACAAGTTGGCAATAAAGGCAGTTAGAGATCGAGATCAAAACGGATAATCAACCTAGCCCGGAAAATTTAAAAATGGTCGGAAATTGTCGATGAAGATGCCGATGAAAAAGATACCGGACGGAAAAACTAGAGCGAGTCTACAGATGACAACAACAACAACAAAACCAACCCGGAAAATCCCACCATATTTTACAAATGCGAAAGCCAAAACTCTTGCACGACCGAGAGATAATAAGATAGTCCACCCAACTTCACCATAATTTATACCACCTATTGGTCAAAGAATGAGAACAAATATCTGGAGAGGAAAAAGAAGATGAGCTATCGATGTGCACAATGTAGTCATCCGAATTCAGCATGGAATACCACCCCAATACATCCGAAAACACACCCCAAGCCCCCTGATGTTATAGCAGCTTATGATGGACGACAATGGCTACCAGCATATAGATGGCCACTAACATGAGAACAATAGATTCACAAATCTCCACAAACTTAGAAACAGTCATCATTGACTTTAGGACCATATATCATAACCCGAAACAATAGCCGATGACAAAAAACCAACCATAGGACCCCCAATCTCCCTGTGAGTTACAGGACAAGGGGCATCTCAAGCTATAGAAAGACGAGATACATTGCATCAGGAAAATAAGAGAACAACATATCAATGGAAGAAGAAACCCAACCCCGCAAACCAGCAAGAAAGAGATATTCTAAACATAGAATGTGGAGAGAGCATATAAAAATCCAGAAGCCATAAGCCATAGACAATACAAAACCACGTACCGGCAAGAAAAAGATATTCTTAACCAGGTAAACAGCAAGACATAGTCAATGGCGCTGACAAAATTCCTTCCATTGTAGATTCTCCCTCACTTTCCTCTGTGCTGCAATTTTAGGTGTGTACTCAATGAATATGCGTCAATTAGAAACACACAGGAGAGGAAATCCAAGTTCCTTTATACAAATTGTATTGATATTTGTAGATTTCTAACTATCAATTAAGAGATTAACACTTTATTATCTTATTATTAACATTTCATTATTATTTTTAATAGATAGATTCATCTTAACTTTAGATATATTTAGATAAATATAAAGGATCCAATTTTATTATATGATTTTTTTAGAATATAAATTTTGAAAAAATATTTATAATTCAGATATATTTAATCTCTCTTTTCTAATGCTTGATAAAACAATAATTAAAATAGATTCATAGTGCTTTTATGTTTGCCCCTCTATACAAATAATATAACACACAAACAAACATTTATATATGTAAAAATAACAAAATTAATATAATGTTATAATAGTACTAATAATACTTATTTATCACTCACCATTATTTTAATGATCAATATACATTTATTAACCTATTAATATATTGTATATATAATGATAGATTTATGAACAATTCCAACCTAACAATGTTAAACTTTAGAATTTAATCAATTATTTTAACTCCTAATGTTATAAAATCCAACATTATAAACCCTAAGATTAATATTATATCAGTAATATTGACATTATAAATCTTACAATAAGTATTTTAAACCATAGGATTAATATTATAATTGACAGTGATATTTAAAAACCCAATATTAAAAATCCCAACATTTCAGATCGTGATACTAAATGCAATATTATAAACCCAAAATAAAAAACTCCAATATCACAAATCCAAGGGATTAATATTATAAACCTATGGGGAAATAAATGCAAGGGTTTAATATTATAAACCCAAGGGAAAATAAACACAAGGGAAAAATATTAAATCCTAAGATTAATTATTATAAACCCAAAGGATTAATAAAACTAAAGGAATATAAATGCTAGAAAATAACATTATAAACCCAACTGAAAATAAACTAATAAAAATAAACCCAAAGGATTAATATTATAAACCAAAAGGACAATAAATTGTAAACCTTCGGATTAAAATGTTACATTATTAATAAGAACAATGTGATAGATCATGATATTAAACTTTAATATTAAATTGAATATTATAAACCCTAACACCATCAAACCCAATATTATAAGATCTAAGATTAATATTATAACCCTAAGGTTGTAAACCCTAGGATTAGTATTATAAACTCTAATAACAAACCCAAGATATTAATGATATAAACCAAACCCTAAGGTTAGTATTATAATCTCTAATAATAAACTCAAGATATTAATGATATAAACTGAAGTGATAAGTTTTACAAAACCCTTAGGAATAATATACCCAATAGATTAATATTATAAACCCTTAGTATTAATAAACCTAAATATTAATATTAATGTTAATATAATAAACCATAAAATTATAAAAATAAATATTATAAACTCCAATATTAAAAACTGAACATTTCAAACCCTTATATTAAATGCGATATTATAAATCCAATATTACAAACCCAAATATTATAAATCCAATAAATTAATATTATAAACTTAAAGGATAAATTTTTTTAAGATTGGTATTATAAACCCTACCATTATAAACCTTAAAATTATTATATAAGAAAAGAATTATTTGAAAATATAATAATGTGAGGTTGGTATTAATCACATAAATTTAAATATAATATAATATAAATATAAATATTTATAATTAATAATTAATAAATATTATACATATTAATATTAAAAAAATTGTAATATTAATAATTATTAGTTATTAATTTTAAATTATAATAATTATTAATTATTAATAATTATAAATTATCAGTAACTAATAGTTAATAGTTATTAGTGATTAGTAACCGTTATTAATATTTATAAATTACTAAATAATAATAATTATTAATTATTATTAATTATTTGTAAAGGGATAAATATTATAAACCCAAGGGATTATTCATATTAAAAATCAATGAGATTAAAAACACAAGGATTAATACTAAAATCCTAAAGGATTAATAAACCAAAACTATTAACATTACAAACCTTATGGATTAGTAAACTCAATGGATTAGTAAACCCAATGATTGATATTATAACTTTGTGGATTATTAACATAAAGGTCAATAAACCCAAGGGATTAATATTATAACACCTACGGAGTAATATTATAAACTCAAGATATTAATGAACCCAACTAATTATTAATATTCTAAACCCAAGATATTAAAAATCCAAAGGGTAAATGAACCCAACTAATTATCATTATTATAAACCGAAGGGATTAATAAACTCAAGATATTAATATTATAAACCCAAGGGATCGATAAACCCAACATACTAGTATTATAAACCTCGAGGATTAATATTATAAGCCCTAATATTACAAAGTATAAATACACGATATTAATATTAAACTGAAAATATCCAAGAGATTAATATTAATATTAAACCCAATATATTAATATTCTAAACCAATGGATTAATAAACCCAAGGAATTTGTATTATAAACCCAAGATATTGATATCATAAAAGAAAGAGACTAATAAACACGATGGATTATAAACCCATGGGAATAATATTATAATCCAAAAGGATATAAACCCTAAGTTAAATATTATAATCTCTCAAATAAAAAATAAATCGTAAGATTAATATTATAAACCTTAGGATCAACATTATAAGTATATTTGATTAATAAACCAAGGGGATTAATATTAAAAATCGAAGGGAATAATATTAAACCTTAAGATTAATATTAAATCCTAGGAACATAAACACTAAGATTAATAAACCTAAGGGATTAATATTATAAACCCAAGGGAATATAACCTAAAGGGATTAGTATTATAAACCCAAGGGATTTTCAACTAAATGGATTAATACTAAACCATAAGATTAATATTATAAACTATAGGCTTAATATTAAATTGTAGGAATATAAATTCTATGATTAATATTAGAAACCATAGGAACAATATTATAAGCTAGAGGGATTACTAAACCCATTGGATTAATATTAAAAACCTAAGGGAATAACATTCGTCCCTAGGATTAATATTAAACCCTAGGAATATAAACTCTAATATTAAAATTACGAACCTTAGGATTAGTATTATAAACACAAGAGGTTAATACTATAAATCCAAGGAATTAATATACCAAAGGGATTAATATTATAAAATCAATGGATTATAAACTGAGGGGAATAATTTTAAACACAACTCATTAATATTATAGAACTAATGTAGAAATTATACAAGATGCATGTATATTACCGGACTCTCCTGACTAACAAATTAATCTTATGTTAAATATAGAATCCTTCCACTTAATTCTTTGCAGAAATTAAATCGTCAATTAAAAAACACATATGAAGCAAAATCAATCACACATAACAAGATGTTTTACTAGGAAATCTTAAAGCTAAAAACCCCAACTATCATATATTATGTATATCAATGGATCATGTAATAATCTCATACAAATCTCAGTACATCAAGATCTCAGTACAATCAACAATCATTACACACTATCATGCAGAAATTTGCATATCTATGCACCAATTTCTTGCTTCCTGACAGCCTGCCTCCACTGTGCAATCCCTGCTGAAGAATACCCCTGAATGAATTCAAATTGGCCTTGTCTTAACTGCGCAATCCTCATTGGCATCTCCAATATGTGCCAGATGCATTGAATGCATCACTATAGTCACAACAGATTTCCATCTCACCCTTTCTCCTATCTCTCCACTATGTCTCCACTGGATTTGACATGCAACTAGTTAACTGCTGTATTTGTTCAGTTGCAAGTGAGTCCCTAGTTGTGAATTAATTAAATAATTAATTCACTAAACTCTCACTAGTGTATCATCAGTTAGAACTAGATTCAACTAGCACAACTGAGTTTAACTCACCTAACTGAGTTAAACTAAATAACAACTCCCATAAATACTCTTCCAACTCTGTCACAACTCTGCCACTTCAGTTCTAACTGATTCTTGCATGTATGAGTCACCAACCACCCTAGGAATTGCGTAATTCCTTCAGCCCACTGATGTGCCACATCTGTTCACTGAAATAAAGTGCTCCAAGAGAATAAGTTGATATTTATTATCGGATTATTATTAAGGGCTAATAATAATCGACATGCATTTATTTTTAGATTAGCAATCTATAAATAGACTTCGCCCAATATTCTAAAAATAGAATTTCATCTATTTTTCTAACTTGATCAACCATCTACAAATAGCATCCTGCAACTTATAGAATATGCTCACCATGTTTAAAAATAGACATACACCTAAAAATAGCCTGCGGGCCCCACTTAGTGAAGGTGCTTAATTTTCACTAAGCTCATCATCTTGTTGAATCTCAACACTCCCTATAAACAAGATAGGGATTATCCTTCACCCCGATCCTACCTCTATGGTATTAGAATTTTCTCCTAGTGAGCGCCTTCGTCAGAATATCTGCATCCTGATCTTCTGTAGGAATGTACTAAAGCAACATGATCTTCCGCTGCACATAATATTTGATATGATGAGACCAGATATCTATATGCTTAGATATTTCATGAAACACATGATTAATTGAGAGTTTAATGCAACTCTGATTATCACAATGTATCACTGTAGTATCTAAATGGGAACCGAAAAAACTGAAGAGGACCTTCCTCATCCATATAGCCTCACATGCAGCTTGACTTGCTGCCATGTATTTTGCTTCCGCAGAACTGAGTGCCACGGATCTTTGTTTCCTATTGTACCAAGAAATAGATGTAGATCCAATATTGAAAACCCCTCCTGATGTACTCTTTCTGTTTGTTGGGCTGCCTGCCCAATCTGCATCAGTGAAGCCATGTAACTTCACCTCATTCTTCTGTTTGTACCATAAGCCATACTCAGATGTGCCCATGAGATATCTCAAGACATGCTTTCCTGCCTTCCAAAAGAGCTCGGTAGGCTTAACCATCGCTTGACTAAGTTGGTTCACCACATAGAATATGTTGGGTCTTGTATTAACTAAATACATGAGCGAACCCACCAACTGTCGATAGACAATAGCATCCACTACCTCTGCCGATGTAGCATCATCTTTCCTCCAATTTCTTGGAAGAGGAGTATCCATGGGCTTGCAGTCCTGCATGTGAAACTTACTAAGTATCTCCCAAGAATACTTGCCTTGAGACACAAACAGTTCACCTTCTCGCTGCCATATTTCCAATCCAAGGAAATAATGAGGGAGGCCCAAATCCTTCATCTCAAAATCCTTTGCAAGATCTTCCTTGCATGAGTGTATCAACTGCTCATCACCCGTTAGTATTAAATCATCAACATAAAGAAAAATGATTAAAAGCTTACCCTCCACCACAATTTGGTATAGGTTTGCATCTGCCTCACTCTTGGTGAAGCCATGTCCAGTGAAATAGTTGTCGATCTGTGTGTATGAAGCATGGGGTGCTTGCTTTAGCCCATACAACACTCTTTTGAGTCTGCACACATGCGACTCACTGCCGAAGATCTTAAATCCTTCAGTATTCTCAATGTACACTTATTCCTCAATGATCCCATTAAGGAACACAATCTTCACATCCATCTAATGAATGTGCTAACCCATCTGCGCTGAGAGAGAAAGGATGGTCCTTATGGAAGAATACTGTGCAACAGGTGCAAATTTTTCTTCATAATCAATCCCATTTATCTGTGAGAAGCCCCGGGCAACAAATCTTGCCTTATACTTCTCAACACTCCCATCAGCAACTTGCTTTACCTTGTAGATCCATCTTGAACCTACCACTAATTTACCAACCGGCCTTGGAACAATCTCCCAAGCATTGTTTCTGCCAATGGAGTCATACTCCTCCACCATGGAATCTACCCATGTGGGCTCCTATGCTACTTCCTTGAAGGAAGATGGCTCTGTCATGATAAACTTGCTCATGAGAGCCATGTATCCAGTGAATCGGTCAGGTGACTGTCTCTGTCTGCGCTGTGATGTAGGGACTCCTACATTATGTGTCGCATCAAGCTTCAACCTATCAGCTTTTGTGGTACACCTTATGCTTGTTTTGATGTTTGGATTTGCATGCGTGGACTCCTTCACTCCATGATCCTCCTCCTATGGATGATCTACATCTTGAGGCTCATATTTGGGAACAAGAATTTCCTCCTCTGTATGCAAGTGTAGCTCCCTCTCAAGTGAAAACTTCATGGCTTTCTCCTCATTGAATTTTATATCCTGTCACACCATAATCATTCGAATGTTTGGCAAATACACATGATAATTATGGGGTGTTTCTGTGTACCCCACAAATATCCCAACTTCTGCAGGTGGCTCTAGCGTCTTCCTGGCATCCTTTGTCAAATTAATGTAAACATATGAGCCAAAAATCTTCAAATGAAAATATCAGGCTTCTTACCAGTAAAGGCTTCTTCAGGTGTACTCATGCCAAGCACTCTATGAGGACAACGATTTTGCACATAAACCGCAGTGTTGCATGCTTCCGCCCACAAGTGCATCGGTAGGCCCTGGTCATGCAACATAGCTCGTGCAGCACCCATGATCATTCTTTTCTTCCTCTTCGCGACCCCATTCGGTTGTGGGTTATGAGGCACTATGAGTTCTCTTCGAATTCCTTCTTTGCTACAGAAGTTTTTGAATTCATTAGAGATATATTCACCACCATTATTGCTCCATAGATTCTTCACTTACTTCCCCGACTCCTTCTCCACCAATGCTTTAAACCCACAGAAATTTGAGAATGTTTCACTCTTCTTATGCATGAAGAAGATCCAACATCTATGAGAATAGTCATAAAAAATTATAACATAATACCTGTGTTTTTCTATTGAAGCAACCAAGAATTGTCCACACACATCTATGTGAATTATCTCTAGGATCACTGAAGCATAGTTCTCCTTCTCATGAAAGGTGGTCTTCACAAACTTACCCATAGTACATCCCTTGCATTGATCTGACTGTGCAAGAGTACCCTTGGGAAGTCCAGTATAAATCTGCTACAAAATCTTCAAGGCGCAATGGTGGAGATGGCCCAATCTCCTGTGCCATAATTCACCCTCATCTTGGCTCACCACTTATTCTGCTTTTCCCATCATTGTAGCACAACCATCTACCTCCAGCTTGTAGATATTCTTAACTTGAATCCCTATCCTCTTGGTTTGACCTGTTGTTTTATGTCATAGGAAAGGTTTTGCCTCCCTGAAAACAACATCATAACTTTGTCCTCCAACATTGCGAACGAGACCAAGTTCTTCTTCAGACCTGGAACATGCATAACATCTTTCAAAATAAATGGTTACCTGAATCCCTCTCAAAGGTAATGGTTCCAATGCCGGTCGCATTGTATCTACCATCGTCGCCCATCTCTATATGCATTTGGAGATCTTTCTCCTCCAAGTCACTAAACAACTCCTTGTCTCTCGTCATGTGGAAGGAAGCACCACTATCAAGATACCACACCGATCCCATTGCGCTTGAAACCAAGCATGCAATAAAAGAGAAATCAAGTTCAAATTGTGAGGCTAACGCCTCACCTGCTGCAACTCCAACATCCTTCTTGTTATTATTTTTCTATGGGCAGTTAGTGGCGAGATGCCCATGTTCGTGATAGTGAAAACACTTCACTTTGGACAAATCCAGCTTCTTTCCTTTAACCTCAGATTTTGGATGGGATTTATTCCCCTTTCCTTTCCTTGCTTTGGCAGCCAAAGCGCAATTCTCTTCATCATAATTCCTCGATGAAGAGCCATCCCTGGTACTTTAGCTCTTGCACTAGATCCAACCAAAGTCGCTCCCAATCCGGCAGTTTCTCCCGTCCATTGACAGAGTCCTTATAACTGTGCCAACTCTTTGATAACCCAAGGAGAGCCAAGCTCACCAAGTCATCATCCAAAAATGTGATTCCCACACTCCCCATCTCATCCTGACATTGGACAAACTTCATGAGATATATTTGAATACTGTCGCCTTTCTCCATTTTGATTTTTCTGAGCTTATCTTTCAACGCCAACTTCCTATGGTCATTATTGCTTTGGAAAAGATTTGTCAAAGCCTTCCACATTGAAAATGGAGTGGATTTTCTATGAAATCTTGACACAATATGGTCCTTCACACCTTCCAACAGAATTCTTCTTGTCTTCGCTACCTTCTTTTTCCAGGCGTCAAGTAATGCAACATCACTAGAAATAGGCTTAGGAACATCGCTATCGATGAACTCCTTCGGACGATTATCTTCAAGCATTACCTCTATCCTACCCTTCCAGGCTATGTATTTCGAGCTACCCTCAAGGGCATACTCAAACCACTACCCATTGAAAGCCATTTCAATGAATACTCAACTGTCGCACCAAGAAATTTCTGCAGCAAATTCGAATTGTCCACCAGCACAAAACTCAACACCGCTTCAAGATTGCAATCTCTAGTGATTAACACTGCTCTTATACCATGTAGAAATTATACAATATGCATTTATATTACCTAAATCCCCTAATCTAACAAATTAATATTATGTTAAATACATAATCCTTCCACTTAATTCTTTACGGAAATTAAATCACCAATTGCAAAACACATATGAAGCAAAATCAATCACACATAACAGGATGTTTTACCAGGAAATATTAAAGCTAAAAACCCCGTCTATCATATATTATGTATATCAATGGATCATGTAATAATATCATACAAAGCTTAGTACATCAAGCTCTCAGTACAATCAACAATCATTACACACTGTCATGCAGAAATTTTCATATCTATGCACCAATTTCTTGCCTCCTAACAACCTGCCTCCACTGCGCAGTCCTTGTTGAAGAAGACCCATGAATGAACTCAAATTGGCCTTGCCTTGACTGCGCAATCCTCATTAGCATCTCCAATGTGTGTCAGATGCATTGAATGCATCAATATAGTCACAATAGATAGTCCATCTCACCCTTTCACCTATATCTCCACTGGGTCTCCACTGGAACTGAAATGCAAGTAGTTAACTGCTATATTTTTTCAGTTGCAAGTGAGTATCTAGTTGTGAATTAATTAAATAATTAATTCAATGAACTCTCACTAGTGTATCTTCAGTTAGAACTAGATACAACTAGCACAAATGAGTTTAACTCACTTAACTGAGTTAAACTAAATAACAACTCCCATAACTACTCTTCCAACTCTGTCACAACTCTGCCACTTCAGTTATAACTGAGTCCTCCATGCATGAGTCACCAACCACCCTAGGAATTGTGTAATTCCTTTAGCCCACTGATGTGCCACATTTGTTCACTGAAATAAAGTGCTCCAAGAGAATAAATTGATATTTATTGTCGAATTATTATTAAGGGCTAATAATAATCGACATGCATCTATTTTTAGATTAACGATCTATAAATAGACTTTGCCCAATATTCTAAAAATATAATTTCATCTATTTTTCCAACTTGATCAACCATCTACAAAGAGCATCGTGTAACTTATAGAATATCCTCACCATGTCTAAAAATAGACATACACCTAAAAATAGCCTGTGGGCCCCACTTAGTGAAGGTGCTTGATTTTCACTAAGCTCATCATCTTGTTGAATCTCAACACCTAAGGGATTGATAAAGCTAAAGGATTAATATTAAAAACCTAATGGATTCATGTTAAACCCTAAGATTAATATTATAAACCCTCATACTACAAATTATAAATCAAATATTAAAATTTAATATTATAAATAGAATATTAAAGGGTCCTAATATTATAAACCTTGTATTAAACCTAGGTTTTTTAATGTAACAATGCAATATTGAATAAATTTCAATGTAATGTAACATTGCGATAATGATTGTAAGACTTCTTTTCATATTGAGAAAATGTTTTTCACAATGTGATGTTCGATACATTTTTGTACCATTTTAATGTTACAATATTAAACCGTTGATATTATAAGCCCAAAGCACTAATAAACCCAAGGGATTAATACTAAAAATACAAGGCATTATAAACCCAATGGAATAATATTAAAACCCAAGGGAATAATATTGCAAAGACCAAGCCTAATATTAAACCCTAGGAATATAAACCCTATGATTAAAATTATAAATCCTAGGAATTTATATTATAAACCTAATGGATTATAAACCCACGAAATCTATATAAAACCCTAGGATAAATATTATAAACCCTATCAATAATATTATACCCTAGGAATATGAACCTATAAAGTGAAGGGATTGATATTATAAACACAATGCACTAATAAAAACAAATAATTAATACTAAAAATCTAAAAAAACCAAAGGATTAATATTTTAAACTCAAGGTATATAAACCCACCGATAAATATTATAAACCCTAAGACAAACATGGTTGAACATGTTGATTTTCATATTAAGACACTTTTTTTCACAATGCGACATTGGACCATGATTGACAATGATTGATTTTCATATTGAGAGAATCTTTGTCACTATGTGACATTGGACCATGGTTAACCATGATTAACCATGGTTTAATACTAAAAACCCAAGGAAGTAAAATTAGATCCTAGGATGATTATTAAACCTTAGGAAAATAAACCCTAAAATTAATAAACCCAAATGATTAATATTGTAAACACTTAGCTTAATATTAAACCCTAGGAATATAAACCCTATGTTTAATATTATAAACCTAATAGATTATAAACCCAAGGGATCTATATTAAACCCTATGATAAATATTATAAACCCTATCAATAATATTGTACCCTAGGAATATGAACCCTTCTAGATTAATAAAGCCAAGGGATTGATATTATAAACACAAGGCACTAATAAAAACAAGGGATTAATACAAAAAAAAAAAAACTAAAAACCCAAAGGATTATTATTGTAAACCTAAGGTATATAAACCCTAAGATAAATATTATAAACCATAAAACGGTCATGGTTGACCATGATTGATTTTAATATTGAGACAATATTTGTCACAATGTGACATTGGACCATGATTGATTTTCATATTGAAATAATCTTTGTCACAATGTGATGTTGGACCATGGTTGACCATGATTGACCATTGACCATGGTTTATTTTCATATTGACAATTTCTCCACAATGCAGCATTAGACCATGGTTGTGACAATGTGACGTTGTACCATGAGACAATATGTGTCATAATATGACCATAACTATTGACGATCATTGCCATGATTGACCATGGTTAATTTTCACATTGACAGAATATTTGTCACATGCAATGTTGGACCATGGTTTATAATGGTTGACGATGGCTAATTTTGATATTGAGACAATTTTTGTCACAATGCGTTGGCCGATGGTTGACCATGATTGAACTTGGTTGATTTTCATATTAACCATGATTGACTATAGACGAACATGAATCGCCATGATTAATTTTCATTTTGACACAATCTTTGTCACAGTGCGACATTTGACCATGGTTGACTATGATTTAAGATGGTTGAGCATGACTGATTTTCATATTGAGAGAATCTAAATGGTATAATGTGATGTTGGACCATTATTGACCATGAATGACGATGGTTGATGATGGTTGAACATGGTTGATTTTCATATCGAGACAATCTTTGTCATAATGTGACATTGGACCATGGTTGACCATGGTTGACCATGATTATAAACCCAAAGGATTTATATTAAACCCTAGGATTAATATTATAAACACAATGAATAGTATTATACCCTAGGAATATGTACCCTTATATTAATAAACCTAAGAGATTAGTATTATAAATGAAAGGGACTAATAAATGTAACGGAATAATATTAAACCGAAGGGTTTAATATTATAGAAGTTATATGAACCCTAAGATAAATATTATAAACCCTAAAATAAACATGGTTGACCATTGTTGACCATGGTTGATTTTCATATTAACAAAATATTTTTCATAATGTGACATTGGACCATGATTGATCATGATTTATTTTTGTATTGAGATAATCGTTGTCACAATGCAATGTTGGACCATGGTTGACCATGGTTCATTTTCGTATTGAGAGAATCTTTGTCACAATATGCCATTGGACCATGGTTTTCATAATGTGACGTTGGAGCAAGAGACAATCTTCGTTACAATGTGACCATGATTATTGAACATGGTTAGCAACGGTTGACCATGATTGACCATGGTTTATTTTCATATTGAGACAATCTTTGTCACAATGTGACGTTAGACCATGATTGGCCATGATTGACAAAGGTTGACATTGGTCGGTGATGATTGACCATGGTTTATTTTCCTATTGAGACAATATTTGTCACAATGTGACATTGGTCCATGGTTTATTTTCATATTGACCATGATTAACCATGGTTGATGGTAATTGACCATGTTTGACCATGGTTTACCATGATTTATTTTAATATTGAGACAATATTTGTCACAGTGCAATGTTTGAATAAATATTATAAACCCTAAAATAAACATTTTTGACCATTGTTGGCCATGGTTTATTTTTGTATTGACATAATCTTTGTCACAATGCGACATTGGATCGTGGTTGACCATGATTGATTTTCATATTGAGACAATATTTGTCATAATTCGACATTGGAGCATGGTTGACCATGGTTGATTTTCATATTGAGACAATCTTTGTCACAATGCGACGTTGGACCATGGTTGACCATGAATGATTTTCATATTGAGACAATATTGATCACAATGCGATGTTGGAGCATGGCTGACCATGATTGATTTTCATATTGAGACAAATTTGTCACAATGCGATGTTGGACCATGATTGACCATTATACTATTATTTAATGTTATTTATATTAATAATTGATGTTAAAATTAATATTTATAAATATTAATAATATTAAAAGGAAGCATTAATATTCATATTCATATTAATTAATATTAATCTTAATAAATAATATTAAATTTATATAAAAATGTTATAAATATTTAATGTTATTAATATTAATGATATTAAAAAAAAAAAATAATAATAATAAATATTTTAAATTAAGATTTATTAATATTATTGTTAATACTAAATGTTATTAATATTATTTATGAATGGTCCCCCGATCGGGGTGTGTAGAGGACAAAAATCCCCACACATAATGATGAAAGTAGTTAATACCATGCCTCACGGTAGGTAGGCTAGCTTGGCCAAAGGTAAGTGTGACGGTAATGACAATGGTGGTGTCCGCGTGTGGAGATCTGGGTGCTCCTCTTGAAGGAGGTACCACGTGGTGAAAGATGTTATATTGAGCAGGATGAGAAGTAGGGATCTCATTCTGTATGTTTGGTTTCTTGCATGCATTGTGAGTAGGGTGGCGAATCTGAGGAAGGAAGAAGCTGGAAGTGTTGTTCCAGACATCTGCAACCATCGACATCATCCTATGGCACAAGGGTATGTTGACTTTTTTCATAACTCCCCAAACCTCCTACACATGGACCTCGTTAATGTTTGTTTATTTAACGCAATTAATTGGGTGTCTCTATTGCTAAATCTGGTTTCATTGCATAGATGGGTGTCTAGGGAAATCCATGGCTTTATTGTGGGCTGACGACAGTTAATTTCTATTTTTTTTGGGATTATGCTATGGAAAATGGGAGATAGGAAATTGGGTAGAGGAATAGAAGGATGGGTTGTCCAAGGCAAGACCAGATCGGCCACCAGAATCTTGGGGAGGCATTACAAGACCATGAAATTGAAAGGCTTGTCTATCTCTAGTTGCTGTGGGTATCCTAACCATAAGGGGAGTGGAAATTCCTCCAGAAGAGGACAACCTGAGGGACCTCTGCAATTTAATTGGGTGAGGGGGTTGGGTCTTAGTTGGGTGGGAATATGGAGATTCAAGCTCGTCAATTGCTTAGTCAATGCACTGATATGTTGTCATCTTGGTATATGATAACATGCTTTATCTCAGCGACAATTTCAGAAGTTAGAATAGGTCATTTGTTGGAAAGGCTCATATTTTTAGTGCAGTAGCAACCTCATTTGTGTGGAGAAGTGCCCAATGGCACAGAAGAAGGTAGTAAAGGAGGCAGGGAATGTAAATAGGAGACAAACCTGGAAAAAAGGAACGAAGAAGGAAAGAGGGGAATCATCCACTTAGGCTCTAAGGAGGTTTGGTCAAAAACCTCAGGCTAACCATATCATTGATGCAACTCTCACGTACTTATAGGAAATTTCGATCCAGGTAAGGAAGGTCATTGCAAAATGGGAGGAATCCCTCACCAGCCAAGCTAAGGCGGAGGATGTAATCTTGGAAGGCAAAATGATAGTGCCCAATATGGGCAACACTAGGGGAAGGGTAGCCCAATATCAGTGAACTCTGCAATTATACTAGCGGATGAAGCATCTGGTGGAAAAAGCCATCATGCACACCACAAAGTTTATGCAAGTGGATCCTGTAATGCAGGAAATTCAGAAGGATTTTCAGTTACCGTAGTTTCAATTCCATCAACAAAACGCCCAATTGGAGATAATCAAGAAGCTCTTGAAGAGTCTACATCAAAATGAGATGCCTGGGTCCAACGCTAAAGACGTGACGCCTATCGATTCCTCAAAGGGATGAGATGGTATAGTCCTACTTGTTTTTACTATGTTTTTTTTTATCTATGTCTATGTCCCTAGTGTTAAAATATGTCAAAAGTAGTATGTTTATCTCTAGTTTGTGGAACTATGGCAAGGTTACAACCATTTCGGCATTAAAAGATGAGTATGATAGACTTAAGGTTTTTTGTTTTTGGATGGCTTACAATGAATTCCAATGGCCAACAGACCGGGTTTCTCGCCAAGGCATGTTGAGGCCTCGGAAGATATTATATTATGTAATCTTCCCTTTTGAAAATGAATGAAAAAGACAGGTACTACTCAGCTTACAAAAAAAAAAAAATTTATTTATGAATGTTAATATTAATATTATTTATATTATTGATATCGATATTAATAATAATAATAATAATAATAATAATAATAATTAATATTAATATTAATAAAAGTTAAATATATATTATATATTATAACCTATAATGATTTTTCAAATTAATATTAAAATTAATATTAATATTAATAATATTAATAAATTAAAATAATGATAATAAAGAATATCGTAAATTAAAATTTATTAATATTATTGTTAATACTAAACACTGTTAATATTATCTATCAATATTAATGTTAATATTATTTATAGTAATAGTGTTAATATCATCATTAATATCAATAATAAACATTGAAATTGATATTTATAAATACTAATAATATTAAAAATAATATTCATATTTTTTGTTTTTGTCAAGTGGTCCGAGTTCACCAAAGATTATATCACGCTTGACCTGTGGCTTGAGAAACCGCGTCCCAGGGGCATCTAAGCCTTCAAAATCACTCGGGGATCACACCTGTCCTAGGCCACACCAACACTAAGCAAATTAGGTTTAACTTGTCTCCTCCCCCTAGCGCGGGTGCAAGAACCTCCATGAGGTTTGATCCTGGGTCACCCTTTAGATGAGGCTCATCCTCAACAGGTTGTGCTAGTGGAATTGAAAAAAGTAATATTCATACTAATATTAATATTAATATTAATAATTAATATTCAAATGAATATGAATAATTAATAATAAAATTAAAATTAATATCAAAATTTATTAATATTTTTGTTAATACTAAATATATTGTTAATATTACTTATGAATATTAATGTTAATATTATTTATTGTAATAATGGTAATGTCATTAATAATATTAATATTATTAATTAAATTTTAATAATATTAATAATTGACATGAAAATTAATATTTCTAAATTTTAAAAACAATATTAATATTCTTATTTATATTAATTGATATTAATATTATTATAATTTATTTACTTATTTCCCACAAATAAAAGCCATGTTAATATTGGTTAAACTACGATTATACATTTTTTTCTTTTAGTTCTAAAGAAATCAAAACCATATTAATATTGGTAAAAGGTAAAACAATTATTATATTTTTTTAGTTGAGTATTCCTTTTTAAAATTGGTTTTAAATCCATGTTAATATATTGACAGTTTTAACAAATTGCAATCAATGAGGGTTAATGAATAATTTTTAAAGACACACATTTACAAGTGCAAATCTTATTAATATATAATTTTAAGGAAACCAGGTTTCAATTATATAGGTTTTAAATTTTTTATTTTTAATAAAATTTCTCTAATCTTAAATTTCTCTATTTTTAATTAAATTTTTCTAATCTTAAAATTATTTTAATTTAAAACTTGTAATTATAAAAACTTAAAAAATCTAAAACATAAAATTATAAAAACTTAAGCTATCACACTTATCAACCTAATATTTAATATTTTTAATATTTAATAACTTAGAATTGTAAAAGCTCATGCGATTTTTTATTAAATATTAATTTTATTTAATATATAATAGCATTCAACCTAGAATGGAAGAAGTTCATGTGATTTCTCTTATAACCTAAAATTGTCAAATCATTCTTTTTTAAATATTATGCTTTTCGCAATCATTCATATTCAATTAATTGTACTGCAACCACTTAACCATGAAATAGAAATGAAATTTGTAATGCATAGGAAACCACTTAGGTTAGCTATTGAAGTAGAGAAAACACTTGGAAAATGGTTGAAGAGACATACATTTAAGAATGTGAATAGGCATGTGTTTTAGAATCATTTCACATTTCAATATAGTTTTTATTAGTTTTTTTTTTTAATTTATTTATCACTAATCATCATATGTGGTTATGAGCAAGAGGCACAACAAATTTTTAATTATGATTTGTAAAAAAATAAATTAAGTGTGCTTTAAACATGTGATTTAGACATGTAAGGAAGTTAGTTGTGTGAATTTTATCCTTTGATATAGTGGTGACAACGAGAATATGTTGGCATCTTTAAATTTATACCATCCGATCAAATTTTTAATTAAGAAAATCATTAAAGTGACCAATTTATTAATATTATAGACGTAAGGGATTGATAAACCTAAAATATTATTATTATAAACCCCTAAGGGATCCATATTAAACCCTAAGATTAATATTATAAACCCTAATACTACAAATTATAAATCAAATATTCATCTGTAACATTATAAAATGAATATTAAAAGGCCCTAATATTATAAAAATTGTATTAAATCCATGTTTTGTAACGAAATAATGCAACATTGAATAAATTTCAATATAATGTAACATTGTGATAATGATCGTTAGACTTATTTTCATACTGAGAAATTTTTTGTCACAATGTTATGTTGGATACTTTTTTGTACCATTCCAATGTTACAGTATTAAACCGTTGATATTATAAGCCCAAGAGTCTAATAAAATCAAGGGATTAATACTAAAAACGCAAGCGATTATAATCCAAAGGGAATAATACTGAACCCAAGGGATTAATATTATAAAACCAAACGATATATACCCTAAGATAAATAATATAAACCCTAATATAAACATTCTACCCTAAGATTCATATCATGAACCTTATGATTAATTATTATAAACCCATGGCATTAATATTAAAAACCCAAGGGAATAAAATTAAACCCTAGGAATATAAACCCTAAAATTAATAAACCCATGGGATTAACGTTGTAAACACTAGGCTTAATATCGAACCCTAGGAATATAAACCCTATGATTAATATTAAAAACCCAAGGAATTTATATTATAAACCTGATGGATTATAAACCTAAGACATATATATATAACCCTAGGATTAATATTATAAACCCTATCAATAATATTATACCCTAGTAATATGAACCCTTAGATTAAATAAAGGAAAGGGATTGATATTATAAATACAATGCACTAATAAAAACAAGGAATTAATACTAAAAACCTAAAAATTCCAAAGGATTAATATTATAAACTCAAGGTATATAAACCCTAATACAAACATGGTTTACCATGGTTGATTTTCATATTGAGACAATATTTGTCACAATGAGACATTGAACCATGGCTGATCATGATTGATTTTCATATTGAGAGAACCTTTGTCACAATGTGACGTTGGACCGTGGTTGACCATGATTAACCATGGTTTAATATTAAAATCCCAAGGGAATAACATTAAACCCTAGGATGATTATTAAACCGTAGGAAAATAAACCCTAAAAATAATAAACCCAAGGGATTAATATTGTACACTAAGCTTAATATTAAATCCTGGGAATATAAACCCTATGATTAATATTATAAACCCAAGGGATGTATATTAAACTCTATGATAAATATCATAAACCCTATCAATAATATTATACCATAGGAATATGAACCCTTAGATTAATTAATCCAAGGGAATGATATTATAAATGCAAGGCACTAATAAAAACAAGGGATTAGTACAAAAAACGTAAAAAACCAAAAGGATTAATATTGTAAACCCAAGGTATAAAAACCTTAAGATAGATATTACAAACCCTAAAACGAACATGGTTGACCATGTTTGACCATGGTATATTTTCATATTGAGACAATATTTTTCACAATGTGGCATTGGATCATGGTTGACCATGATTGATTTTCACATTGAGATAATATTTGTCACAATGTGACGTTGGACCATGACTGACCATGATCGACCATTGACCATGTTTGATTTTCTTATTGACAATATTTGTCACAATGTGACGTTAGACCATGGTTGACCATGGTTGGCCATGGATGACCATGGTTGTGAAAATGTGATGTTGGACCCTAAGACAATATGTGTCACCATGTAAGGTCCATGGTTATTGATGATCATTGACGATGATTGACCATGGTTGATTTTCATATTGAGACCATCTTTGTCACAATGCAACTTTGGACCATGGTTGATAATGGTTGACGATGGTTTATTTTGATATTGAGATAATTTTTGTCACAATGTGATGTTGGACCATGGTTGATGATGATTAACCTCGGTTGATTTTCATATTAACCATGATTTATCAGGATTAATTTTCATTTTGAGACAATCTTTGTCACAATGCGACATTTGACTATGATGGAAGATGGTTGACCATAGTTGATTTTCACATTGAGATATTCTTTGTTATATTGTGATGTTGGACCATGGTTGACCATGAATGACCATGTTTGACGATGATTGATTATGGTTGAACATGGTTTATTTTCATATCAAGACAATATTTGTCACAATGTTACATTAGAACATGGTTTACCATGATTATAAACCCAAGGGATTTATATTAAACCCTAGGATTAATATTATAAACACTATGAATAGTATTTTAGCATAGGAATATGGGCCCTTAGATTAATAAACCCAAGGGACAAATAAACACAAGGATTAATACTAAAAACCCAAGGGAAAAATATTAAACCTAAAGGGTTAATATTATAGACCCAAGGTATATAAACCTTAAGATGAATATTATAAACCTTAAAATAAACATGGTTGACCATTTTTTACCATGGTTGATTTTCATATTAACACAATCTTTCTCATAATGCGATGTTAGAACATGGTTGATCATGATTGATTTTCATATTGAGACAATCGTTGTCACAATGCAACGTTGGACCATGGTTGACCATGGTTGGTTTTCATATTGAGACAATCTTTGTCACAATGCGATGTTTGACCATGGTTGTCATAATGTGACATTGGAGCAAGAGACAATCTTCGTTACAATGTGACCAAGATTATTGACCATTGTTAACCATGGTTGACCATGATTGATCATGGTTGATTTTCATATTGAGGGAATATTTGTCATAATGTGACATTAGACCGTGGTTGACCATGATTGACCATCTTTGACCATAGTCGACGATGGTTGACCATGGTCAACAATGGTTGACCATGGTCAAAGATGGTTGACCATGGTTTATTTTCATATTGAGATAATATTTTTCACAATGTGAATTTGAACCATGGTTGATTTTCATATTGACCATGATTAACCATTGTTGACCATAATTGACCATGTTTCACCATGGTTGACCATTATTGATTTTCATACTGAGACAATGTTTGTCACAATGCAATGTTTGAATAAATATTATAAAGCCTAAAATAAACATTGTTAACCATCATTGACAATGGTTTATTTTCATATTGACAGAATCTTTGTCACAATGCGACGTTGGACCATGGTTGACCATGATTTATTTTCAAATTGAGACAATATTTGTCATAATTCGACGTTGACCATGGTTAATTTTAATATTGAGGCAATATTTGTCAGAATGAGACGTTGGCTCATGGTTTACCATGATTGATTTTCATATTGAGACAATATTTGTCAGAATGCGATGTTGGAGCATGGTTGAACATGGTTGATTTTCATATTGAAACAAACTTTGTCACAATGTGAAGTTGGACCATAATTAACCATGATAATATTATTTAATGTTTTTAATATTAATAATTAATGTTCAAAATTAATATTTTAAAATATTAATAATATTAAAAGGTAATATTTCTATTCATATTAATTAATATTAATATTAATAAATAATATTAAAATGTTATAAATATGTAATGTTATTAATTTTAATGATATTAATATTAAAATTTATTAATTTATATTAATATTAATAATATTAATAAATTAAAATAATAATAATAATTTTTTTTAATAAAAATCTATTAATATTATTGTTAATACTAAAGATTGCTAATTTTATTTATGAGTTTTAATATTAATATTATTTATATTGTTGACATCAATGTCATTAATATTATTATTATTATTAATTAATATAAATATTAATAATCAAGAATCATTGAGGATGAGTCCATTTGAGGCATTGCATGGGAGGAGTTGGAATAATCCCATTAGTTTGAGTGGTCGAGTTAACAAGGTGTTGATTGGACCATACATGTTGGAAGAGATGGAACATGAGATCATTAGAGAACTTTTGAGGTGTAAAACGAGCCTCATAAAAAAAAAGTACAACCAAAATCAACTTTATAAGAACCAATATGATTCAAGATGATGATGTCAACCATGGGGGATGATTCACCATTTTTGTGGTAAAAAAGTAAAAGTATTATAAAATAATAAAACTACCTTTTCAACTTATATTTTCAACTTATCTCCTTAGTGTTTTACTCAAATTTCGAGAAAGAGTACTTTTTGGATGAAAATTGATAATTCTTCATCCAAGTAGTACCCATGTTGCATACTTTCGATGGACCCTGCTACATGAAAAATGAGAAATACATGATACAACGTGATTGCAATCACATTTTTCATGTATTTATCTTTTTTTGTGTAGCAGGGTCCATTGAAAGTATGCAACATGGGTACTCCTTGGATGAGGAATCAATTTTTGTATCAAATGAGTGTTCCCACTCAAAATTTGAGAAAACCCATAGGGAGATAAGTTGAAAATACGATTTGAAAAACTAGTCATTTCCTTTTTCCCTCTAAAATTTTATGATGTAACCTAATATTATTTTATTATTTCCACTATTATTTTATAATTTCCTTAGGAGGCCCATTTTAGACCTCAAAATTCCCCTAATGGTAGGTAATCAATAAGAATTTGAAAGCAACACAGGATAGGCGGAAGAGCTATGCAGATCAGAACAGGTTGTTTAAGGAGTGCTAGGCTGGGGAATAGATGTACTTACACATCAAGCTGGAGAATATCTTCTTGTGGATTGGATCATGTACCAAGCTAACACCTTGGTTTCATGGACCTTTCAAGATTCTTGAGAGGATTGAGATTGTAGCATATTGACTTGAACTTCCTCCGATAGTGAAATTACATGATGTTTCCCATGTAGCATTTATTAAGAAGTATGTTAAACATGTTGATAATGTGATTGAATAGTATGTATTACAGGTGGAGCAAGAAGGTGAATTCCAGCCAAAACCTCAGCGCATTTTGTAGAGAAATATTCTCATGCTCCGAAATCGAGCAATTGAGCACGTTAAAGTGTAATGAAAGAATTTTGGGCCCGATGAAGCTACATGGGATATGGCAGATCAAATGTGGGCTATGTATCCTTCCTTATTTGTTGGTTGAGTGAAACAGTTTTGGCATGTGTTTTGGTATATTTTGGTATATGATGTTTTGTTATATGTACATATGTATATGGATGTGAATACTTCCATGATCTATGTTATAAAGCTCCAATAAGCGGTATGTGTGTCATGTCATTATGATGTTATCATGTTGTTATGTTGGTTTACTTCTCAGTAGGTTGATCATTGTAAATATTGAAAAATGCTAAAAGTTATAAAGCTCCATGGGAAGTATGTTATGGTTACAGTAGCATTGTTGGTTTTAGGTGTCATTGAAAACCAAGGACAGTGTTCCCCCAAGGGGGAGGGTTCTGTAACAACCCTGGTGAAAATTCCATGTGATAAAAATTAATAAACGAAAAATAATAACTAAGGTCATGGGACATGTATTCCAAGATGAATGTTGGGGGAACACATCATAGTGTGGGTTTTCATATGGCTTATTATTGTTATGGAAATTGGAAAAGGCAATGGCTAAGGCTTTGGAAAGGAAAAGTGGCATTTATTGGAATTTATTTATGAAAATAATGGAAAATAGGAGAAAAGGGAGGTGAAAGGTCACATGTTGCATGTGAGGAAGAAAATGAAGGAAAATAATGGAAAATTAAGAAAATAAAGGCCTTATTAATAAAAAGTCTTCTAAAGATCAATTCATGGATTTTTTTCAGTGTAGTTTTGGAGCTCTCACTACAAGAAAAAAACACATTGGTGAGGGTCATGCTTGTGACGGACCTTTAAGGCCCGTCACCAATGTCACATATGGTGACGGTCCTTAAAAAACCATCACTGTAAGTGTATATAGTGATGGTCCTTTATGGTCCATCACCAAAGACATTTTCAATGACACTTTTGGTGACGATCGTTAAAGGCCCATCACTAATTCTCTCTTTGGTGACACTTCTAGTGACGAAATTTTAATGACCCTCACCAATGCTCTTTTTGTTACTTTTGGTGACAGTCAAAAAATGTCCGTCATCATTGATCACTAAAAACCGTCACTGTAAGTGTATATAGTGATGGTCCTTTATGGTCCATCACCAAAGACATTTTCAATGACACTTTTGGTGAGGGTCGTTAAAGGCCCATCACTAATTCTCTTTTTGGTGACACTTCTAGTGGTGAACTTTTAATGACCCTCACCAATGCTCTTTTTGTTACTTTTGGTGACGGTCAAAAAATGCCCGTCATCATTGATCATTCCAATGAGTTTTTGATGACGCTATGTGCCTATTAATATTTTTTTGTCAAAATATAATGATTTAATACAATTATTATGGAGTATTTTTTATAATATGTCCAAGGCCATAGTGGTTAGGGTCAGTCAATTTTTGTAGAAGTAATTAGTGTGTATCATTTCCCTCAAGTAATGACTAGTCGAATAGAGATTTCCTATGATTCAACACATGATTCATATCTATTAAGTTTATTATCTAGAAAATTCCCTTTAGATAAAGTTCCACTATTGTGTGTAGGAAATATATTATTTAATACATAATCAAGCTCTGACAATTCTATTAATGAGAAAGACCTAACAATCCTCAACAATCTGGGCACACCTTAAATTAATGCTTTGGCACACACTAACATTTATTAGCACCCCACATGTCTTGGAACATCTTTGTACCTAGAACATACCGTGATGACACTGACGCCCAAGCACATGGTGGCATGCGCTAGCACAACATGGAACTCTCCTAGCATGTGTTGGCATACTACATATAGTCCCTAGCATGCCCTAGAACACCTTGGTTGAATGCATTAACATACATTAGCACTTGGTACACAATGCCACTTGGAATGTATTGGGACCTATTATTAGTGTGCCTAGCATGCCCCTTTTCAAAAAGATAAAGTCCTGACTTATTAACCCTCTTAATATTGGTTCTTCCTTTTGTTGCCTTGACACATATTGACATACCCTGGCACCCTGCACTACAATATCCTTAGAACCTAGCATGTATTGGCATATCTTGGCACTATTAATTGGCACATGATATAATTAGCACACCCTGGAACTCCCAAGCACACTTTGGGAATTCTTGACATGCCTTGATATTCCCTAGCATGCCTTACCAATTCTTAGCATACCTTGTCACTCCCTCCTTGGAATGACAACTAACACTCATTAACACTAGTCTTTGGCACATGTTCCTCATATTCATTAGCTTCCATGAATTTTTACCTAGTGCTCCCTTAATGTTTTTCCTAGTAATCCTTAACACTCATCAACATGCATTATCACTCTCTAGCACACCTTAGCACTCTTCAACATTCCCTTCCACTTCATAACATGCATAACACTAGTCCCTGACACATATTGGCACTTGGCACGTGTTGGCGCTTGGAAAGTATTAGCATGTATGGAATATGTTGAGATGCCTTAGTATGATTTGGCATGGTTTAATGCACCCACACTAGTTAGATTTTCTACATGGTATCAGAGCAGGAATTTTTTGGACGACGAGTTTGCAGAGAATATTTGAAGATTTTGGTGTAAAAATTTCAAATACAAATAGAATATTTGGAATCCTTGTGAAAATCTACCCAAATGGAAAAAAAAAAATTGGTCGAATCAGAGCTCAGATGAGGGAGATATCATCGATTGAAAATCAATTCTTTTTAGAAACTTTTTGTAACGTCGGGACAATTACATTATGCGCAAGTCAAGAACCTATATGTACTTGAGGTACCAGATACATGCAAAGCTTTGAGGAGAAAGGCAGAAGTTAGAGACTTGGTGGTTTAGAGGGAGCATAAATTACCTCTCAACATGCATTCTCATGAGAAGCAGTCTCAGAAGGTTGTGGAGTAGCTGCCACAATTGGAGAAGTAGAGAGGAGACCGAGTGGAAGCATCCACTCAAGCAGAGACCACCATGAGGGGGAAATTTTGAGCCGGATAGGAAGAGGGAGCAACCATACCCTGAGGTGTAAGGTGGGGTGATGTGTAGACATAATCCCAAGATAAGAAATTTGGGCAAGGTCCATTGAGATGGCGTGTCTCATGGATCGAACCTGGCTACGAGGAGCCCACAGTACAACAGTAGTAGGAAGGATCAATTATATTGATGTAGTCAGATGTCAACAAGACAGAAATCAGAGTGACAGATGTCAAATACTGGAGCACAAATCAAAGTTAGCAACAGTTCAAAGGGCACGAATGTAGATGTCAGCAGCAGCGCAGAGAATCCACTACTAGACAGGTGCAGTAGCTAGCAGCAGCCAGAAGACTCTGATGACAGATTCATTATACTGATTCATTTGTTCGGAGGCTATTCAGTTTCAGGATTTGCAGGTGCAAACAACACTAGAGAAGTGTAGCATGCAGAACATTCCAAAGGTACCGGATGGGGATTGATTGAATTCCTTTCTTGTTGAGAGGGAGTGTTGAAATTTGCAACAAGAAACAATGAAATTGGCAAATAGAAAGGACAAAAAAAAATGCACCCACACCGGTGAGGAATTTTGATGTACCAGGAGTGAGGAATGTGAGGCGTCTAATTTATTTTTCCCTTAAATAAATTGGACAATAAGTTGTAATTTCGTCTCATAACAACTTGTGTCAGTTAACTAAGTCATGATGATTGAGTTAGCTCAAGAAATTTGATTGAAGGTGATCGAGGTGGATATTTGTGGCCACCCGCCTATTCCACTTGGGCCCTCGCCATTGTCTCTTTCAGTTTTTCAGTTTCCTTAATTATAGCACAATTTACTATTTTTGTCAATTTTTCAGGTCCTGAACTTCCAGAGCCGTTTTGAGGCCCCAAAAAACATTTTTTGGGCATGAAAGGTTTGGAAATTTCATATAAATTTCATTAGTTGTTGTATTCCTTGGAGAGATCTTTCTAACGAGGTATCATGTGCGTCAAACGAAGATCATATGACCAAGTTACAACCCCGGGAAGTTGGCTGCCCAACTAACCCCAATGGGGCCCATAAACTCTTGGTGTTACATCTCCTTGGGTTAGGGTTTTGGTTGTTTGGGGTTTTATCTTATTTTTAAATGATAAAAAGACCCTTCATCCTTATTGTAACACAGTTCAAAGGAACATAACTATCAGTTGTATTTATAGAAAATTTCCCATGTGCAATTATAAAGTCATTGGGATGCCATGATGGAGTGCGCAATCAAGGAAGGTTGATTTAATTTCTTAATTAATATGGAGATAATTCCATAGGAATTGCGTGAGCAAGGCAGGCTAAAGGAAGACTGAGAATTGGCTAAGTATTAGATGAATTTTGCCTAGATCAGCAGGAGATAATTGGCAGAGTGTTGGAGAATCTCAAGAGAGATTAAGCATTGTATTGTTTCATGATTCCTTGACTTAATACACAATAGAGATAGATGTGTTTTGAGCAGTTGCTTTCCCCAGATACATATTTTGTTGTGCGATTGATAATTTCTTTCTCTTACTTATATGTGATTGTGCGATCGTGTTTGTAGGAAGGATTCAATATCTTGTTTTAGTACATTACAAGATTAGATTGAATCCCATTGGTTAGATTTTATACATGAAATAGAAGAGAGGATTGATATGATCTTGTCTTGCGATGGTTATAAAGATAAACACAAATGGAGGATGGCTTGCACTGTAATTTAGAGCCAAAATAAAAGTAGACGCAGGCGTAATATTGACTGAGCTAACCCTAGTTTGAGGGTTTACATTGAGATCTGAAGTTCATGTCAAGATTCAGTCAAAGAAATGCCCAAAATATATGGATCCATGTGAGCTAGGTTGAGTCTCTTATGGAGGCAAGAGTCGTGGTTTTTTCTATGGGTGGATAGGGTTTGTTCTACAACAATTAGAAGTACATAAGTATAGTGCCCTAGTTAGGATAGTTTCCTAGCATGTTTAGTTCATAAGGTATGCCCTTAAGACTGTGAAAAAATTGCATAGAAGAAGAGCAGTTGTGACCCTTAAAGCGAGGTTTATTTCTGAAATATAGACCGCAGATCTGGAAGATGGTTTGCAGATTCAGTATGTGTGGAGATAGCAGATCCAAAGGAGGGTGGAACCTGAGCAGAAGATTGAGCATGTAGAAGAAATGTGCCATGTGAAGAATGGATTGACATGTTGAGGAGTTGATTTGGTGGACTATCCATGGATTTTTAGACAGATATCTGAAGCAACCTATAAAAAATTAGTCAATGGACTATTAGTGGTTGATTTGTGACCCTAGTTTAGTCATCTACAGATTGTTAGAAGGATGATAAGAGGAGCAGTTCAGATTTATTCATAGATTGGACAACAAAGATCAAATTGTCGATACACAAGAACAATGATTTTTAGAGGACTCAAACCATTGTTATGTGGAAGATTTGAAGAGCCCTAGATGAAGAAAATATTGTGAGCCCTAGATCAGTAAAAATAATTGACTATGGTTGGGCAGATTGATGCTAGTCCAAGTATAGTTGGAGGGTTGTTAGGCGACTATCAAAGAAGAACCCTAACTCTTGTACTTGTGAAGGACAACAAGATTGGTAGAAGGGCAGGTGTATAGAGCCTAAGGATGTGCATAATTTGAAGGACTAAAGTAGCAGTCAAGTGGGCCAACCAACTAGCCCTATTTCACTATATTGTAGAGGATCAATTCAGTGAGAAGAAGGGAAACCTCCATAGCCCTAGACTTCTCATCTTGGAGCCGTAGTATGGAAAAAGTGGGCATACCAAAGAGTTGTTCAAAAATGGAGTTGTGAACAACTTGTTACCATTCAAACTAGTAGTGGACCTAAAAGGGGTTCCTAAGAGGGAAACAACTAGGACAAGGGAAATGATGGAGGCTTAGCCCATTGTCACCACAGCTAAGGCTCCTTTCTCTTCACGAAATTTCACCGATGGGAGGAGTCTTGGTAGTTTAGGAAGTCACTCGTATATTATAGGTTAATGAATAGGTGGGAAGTGACCCTAGAATCCCTTTCCCTAAGATAGAATATAGAGTGGGACATGCTTGCATTTTAAGCAAGGGACCTGATCTTCTAGGGAGAGAGGAGGGGGATTGAAGGGTTGAGGGAGAAGAATAAGACTTATAAAGGAAGTTACCAATCCCTAAAATCCTTTGGGAACTTTGATTCCCAAATGGTCCTTGATGAAAGGCCTTTGACACCAAATGGGACCACATGGGGCCAAGTGGACCCAACCTAGGTTCGGGGATGGAATTTAGCAACCAATAATGTTCCTATCTTGGATAATGTGAGGGGAAAGGATTAGGCAATATTTTTTACTTCGATGGGTCAAATTGATCCTACTAGGCTCTAGCCTTGGGAACACCTATGCAAAACTTGATCCTAGAGCTAGGGCTTGAGGTATTTGAAGATTCCATCGTCGGAATTGGCCCAAATTACGAGGAGAGTGAAGGCACCCACCAATGTCGGTGCCTTTAGGAGATCAAAGTTTTCCTCTGGCTATATTCTTGGGAAATTGATGCCCTAGGTGACCTGATGGGGCTAGACCTAGGGAAAAATGGAAAAATGTGAAAAGGGGGGGGGGTGGGGGAAATCATCACCATTTTTGAGGTACTAGTGAATAATTCACTTGGGGATATGGAGTCAGGGGTGATAATGAACAATAATTCAGTTTCTTGATCATGGAGGCCTAGAAAGTCAACTTCGTCCAATGTTAGAGGAAAACGAAAAGTGACCTTCAAGCATTTATACTTCATACAAGTGGTGAAAATTTATTGAGATAAAATTATTTCTAAGATATTTCATTCATCCAACAATGGCCCATACATTAAATAAGATAAATAGACACATAATTTCACATTTCCATCATGCAGCAATTAACCCTAGTTATAGTGAAATTCAATAGTATGCAACAACAACAAGAATAGCGTTAAATTTTCACTCACAATGTTAGAGAGTATATCCAACCAGCTTCACATTTGCAAAAGCAAATATCCAAGATAAAAATAGCCCAAATCCATACATCAAAATGCATCCATCATCCAAAATAGTCCTCCAAGGAAAAATGTGAAGTTCTCTAAAGATAGAGAGATCCCAAATCAAGTGATGATACAAATGAATCCAATTAACTCCGAGAGATCCCAAATCAAGTGATGATACAAATGAATCCAACTAACTCCTATTTATACATTGATTAGGAGTTGATCGAATTAGCTTATGGGCCTACATTAGCCCATAAACATAAAATATTATGCAAGTAACCCTAAATTTTGGTGACAATCCCACCAAACTATCTCATACATGGAATAATAAGCCTCATAAGAGGTCAACTGATGTCTTAGGGCCTTCTAGGAGGCATACTGGGGTCCATGAGTGCCATAATGATGCATGGGGCCCATCAAAAGTGTTGGACAAGGGGGTGGCCCCTTGTTCTCCAAACATTAAACTTGTGGTGCTCTCATTAAACTTGTGGACTGAAAGGGTTGTGTGTGGCCACCATCAACAAGTAGGTCAAGTGTTGTCTTGTTCATGATAGATTGGTTGTCAAGGATTAACACCAATCCCTAGTTTTATTCCTTGTATCAGTGTGATTGTAAAGGGTCACGATCCATGGTACAAGAGCTCTAGCCTGTTGTATTGTAGTTTGTAATATAATGAAGAAGGGTTTGCACACTAACACTCCCTGACATGCCCTGGCACTCTAGCATACCTTGGAATTTCCTAACATGTAACCTTGCTACTCCCTCCTTATCACACCTAAAACTCACGACACTCCCTATCAGACACTCTTATTCATTCATTACCAGGCATTTTGAACTAGTTCTCCCTTGTGTTTCCATGGCACTCCCTAGAACGCATTGACACACCCTAGCATTTGGCACATCCTAGCATGTCGCCCTAGCACTCTATCATTCCTTGGCACTAACTTACATACCTTTAAACTCCCTCCTTAGCACACCTATAACTCGTTGATACTCCCTGTCACACACTCTTATTCATTCATTTCCATGCATTTGACACTAGTGCTCCCTTGTTTTTCCTTGGCACTCCCAAACACTCAGCCCTGGCATGCATTGGCACACCATTTCCCTGGCCTCTAGCATGCCTTAACATTGCCTAGCATGCCTTGACGTCACTCCCTCCTTAGCACACCTGAAACTCACTGACACTTCCTGTCACAAACTCTTATTCATTCATTTTTAAATATAGTTTTATCTATTATGTTATGATGAACTGTCTAGTGGAATATCCATGATAGTTTACGAATCACCCCAACATATATCCTTTATGCAAGTCATATGATGATATTTCTTCACACTTATTTATCTCTAGTTGTCCCAACACAGTGCAGGTCATCACCACCACCCTTGCGAAATTGAACATGATAGGCTCATGGTCCTATCTAAGCTTGGAAGAAAAATTCAAAACTTAGTTACACAACATGATGGAAGATTATTATTATTAAGGTTTCCCATGCTTTCTAATCAATAATATCTAGTGGGATTGGAACAACAACACATTTTGTTCATGATAAATATCCATGATAGTTTACGAATCACCCCAGCATATATCCTTTATGCAAGTCATATGATGATATTTCTTCACGCTTATTTATATCTTGTCCCGACACAGTGCAAGTCATCACCACCACCCTTACAAAATTGAACATGATAGGCCTGTGGTCCTATCTAAGCTTGGAAGAAAATTTCAAAACTTAGTTACACAACATCATGGAAGATTATTAAAAGGGTTTCCCATGCATTCTAATCAACAATATTTGGTGGGATTGGAATAGCAACTGATTTGTTCACAAGAAATATCAATGATAGTTTACGAATCACCCCAACATCTATCCTTTATGCAAGTCATATGATGATATTTCTTCACACTTATTTATCTCTTGTCCCAACACAATGCAGGTCATCACCACCACCCTTGCAAAATTGAACATGATGGGCTCATGGTCCTATCTAAGCTTGGAAGAAAATTTCAAAACTTAGTTACAAAACATCATGGAAGATTATTAAAAAGGTTTCCCATGCATTCTAATCAACAATATCTAGTGGGATTGGAACAACAACACATTTTGTTCACGAAAAATATCCATGATAGTTTACGAATCAGCCCAACATCTATCCTTTAGGCAAGTCATTTGATGATATTTCTTCACACTTATTTATCTCCTCTCCAAACACAGTGCAGGTCATGATCACCACCACCCTTGCAAAATTGAACATGATAGGCTCGTGGTCCTATCTAAAACTTGGAAGAAAATTTCAAAACTTAGTTACTCAATATCATGGAAGATTATTATAAAGGTTTCCCATGCATTCTAATCAGCCATGTCTGGTGGGATTGGAACAACAACACATTTTGTTCATGAGAAATTCTAACAAAGATCACAATTGAATTGATAAAAAATAGTGTTTAGAAGACAAGATTCATCCTAAACCACAAAAATAATGGATTCTGGTAATTTCTCCACTCCCTCTTGGATGCCCTTGTGACTTCTTTGATGGTGTTGCACAAGTTATCCCACCTAGCTGCAATGTGGGCGTGGTACTCTTCCTCTCCCAATCTTATAGCGAGAAAGTAAGGTATACCCAAAGTTAAGGCTCCAACAACTGAGTTGATTCCATTGCTCTTTGTACACTTCTAGAAATTACATCCATCAAAAGAGTCAAATCCCTATAGATCATGGGGGATTAAAAAATCATGATCAATTGGGTCAATAATTCATGATAGAAAACATCTACCTACATCCCATCCTATAGGATATCATAGATCCCCCCAACTATTTGGACTAGCTATCTTTCACACACATTCTCCAAGAGCTAAACACCACAACACACAAGCTTTCAAAAGAATCTCTCAAACTTCCCATCGATACATTTGTGATACTAGATTCCATCGATAGTATGGAGTATGACCAAATGATTATTCATGTCTAAGCTCGAAAAACAACCCAATGTAGATTGATGCATGCACATTCCAATCATGACAATCAATTTCTACGTCTTCTCAAAAGAGAAAACAAGTAAATTTTTTCTTTGTTCACTTTACAACATAAACACCAATTTCACCCACAATGTTACGATAAGTTGAATGATATGACCGAAAAGGTGGGAGGAGTATTTTGTGGTGTATTGAATAGGACTAGGGGACACACATGTAGCATGGATTGGTAGAAGTGGGATGTCCAAGCATGATTTAATAAGATCTATAATCCACACATTAGAGAATGAGAAGGGGGATTAAGACCTAATTTCATAGGGGCTAGGGGGCCTGGAGGGAAGGTAACAAGAGGAATTGAAAGAGGAACCCCCGATAGTGGTGATAAGGGGATTAGGGGCCCCATTATCACAACGAATAAGCCATTAACCCATAACCACTAAATTCCCTATCCCTTAACCCTGAAGCCATAATCTCTTAACCCTACACTCATAACTCATAAGCCATCAACCCCTTGATGCATTAAACCTTAAGCCATTAACTCCTAACATAGAATCTATGAACCCCCTAAGCACTAACCCCTTATTCTCTTAACTCATGACCCTTAAACCTTAATCCATAACCCCTAAACACCTTAAAACCCAACCCCTTAACCCCTAACACCTAAATCCCTTAATTATTAATCCCTTAACCCCTAAATCCCTTCCCCCCCAAGCCCTTGGCCCTTAACTCTTAACCCTTGAATCCCTTCACCACTTAGTATCCAAGGCAAAAAAAAACACATTAAACCAACAAAATAACCTCTTAGGAGAATCCTTCACCTCTAACTAAGAATATTGGTACCATTTGATTTTTAGAGAACTAGGTGTTGGTCTCGAGGGTGTGTGTTTGTGGGTAATGCCCTTATTAACATGTATACCAAATGTAGAACAACTGGATAATTTTCAAAACCTCAATAATAATTGCTCACAATATCTACACTTCATGTTGACATGGAGCTTGTAGTGCTCTCCCACATAAGGAGTTGGCAATGAATAGATCACTCGCAATGACAACCTCTTCAACCCTAATGCACAAGGAGCTAACCCTTGATACAAATATTTTGTTTGCTAAAAAAACACAATTGTGTCAATGTAGAATACTATACACAAGAGAAAATAAAATGATATTATCCACATCAATGCTTGAAATAGCCTCACATTTGCCATGAGTGGTGAGCCAAGGGGTGAATGTAAGGCACTATTAAAGTTACACCATGTTTAAATTTCTTTTACATCACGAGATTGTTCTCCATTAGGGTTGATGCATCATCACAAGGGAGCATAACACCTTTTTGTGGGGGAGCGATTAAAGTTGTAACATGATCAAGTGACATACACCTCCAATGTAAATGACATCATTATATGTCTGTGTCAAGTTGTTAAAGAGGTTATTTATAAACAATAAATTTAGTACTTGAACTTCATCTTTTCATGGCCTTGACACTAAGATGGATTTGTACTAGGAACACTTCATGCAAATAAGAGGGGACCTTATTTTTAAACCCTCATACACACTAGAGCACTAGATGTTTCCCTTCAGATCCCCCTTGGTGGTTTCAAAGTGGGTTTACATTAGTGTCTAGTTGAAACTAATGACATCAAGATATTCCTCTTCTCAATAACATATTCTAGCTTTGCCATATACACAACATTGAGTTAGAGGATCACCTCATATGTAGATGCTCCATTTATTATGGATTCAAGGGATGTTCTATTTTCTTTTATCAAGATTTAGATGGTCGTTATATACTTTCTTTCAATACATGTCTAACTATTTTTATGAGGGAGGTCCTTGGATTTAGATCTTTATATAAGACCTTATGTGGCCTTCCCCTTTTGAACTTTTCCAAGGGGGTCACCTCCTTCCATGTTGCCTTACCTACTTAGGGCCAAAATTGACAAGCCAATATTCAAAATTCTTCAACTATCAAATTGGTGGGGCCTCATACCTCTTATTGAACCCCTTCATGAGACATTATTTCTCCAAAGAGACTGTTGAGGATTTCCCATTGCAAATCATAGGTTGGATGTCATAGGACCTGTTACCCCACTTTCTATATGAGTTTTTAGAGGATAATTTTAAATTTTGATTGACATATCAACCCTTGTGATTCTTGTGACATTAATAATTTTCCAATTAAGATATACGAATGACTGTATAATTGGTTTGACGACACCTTACCTTGGCCATCTAGGACACTAGGTGTAGGAAGATGTTGCTTTAGCGATCACTTTAACTTGATATATATGATCCATGTATATATCTCTAATATGTATTATTTTTATTGTGGTCACTTAAAAACTCTATTCTAACTCTTAAATGTTTTAACCATAATTCCTATGCTAAATTATTTCATAGTATTTTATAATTTTACTCATAAAAATATGTCACCTTAATAATTTAAATATATAATAGTGATTTAAGTAATTACTACACATCCTATTTTATTATACCCTTATTTCCCTTGGTCAAATTTTAATTGCATAATTTCATAGCATATTCATTCATTTTCATTACGATGTCCCGCCCTATGATTCCCGCCAGTAGGAAATCAATTATTTAATTCATAAAACTATGTAAACTACTCTGTTTCAATTTTATCACTGTGCTTTCAAGTCGGGTTTTTGATCTATCAGTTGTGCAAGTTCATTGAACGAGCTTCAAGCTCTTTTTTTGCACAAGCTTAACCCAACTCGACCCTAACATCAAATGACAAGAAAAAGAATGTATGATGAATCACTTGGCAAGCAGATTACATGGTCATGATATGGTGGCCCACTATTGATGGCGCTCTCAGAATCACCCATCTGGACGATTTTTTGAAGGGGGCTCGCAATTCCTTCTATGGGGGTTTTTTTATTCTTCCATGGATCTGGTTCCTCAATTGCTTTTACTTTTGGCCTCTCCTCAGACATCGCTCTTGTTACCTTAAAGTTTGACCAGGTATGTACACACTTTCTCTAAATCCTCCTGAATGAAAATGTAATTCAATTTTTTAGGGTATATGAAATTACAATGATTTCTGTTTGCTACTCTTCGAAAATGAATCTTAATGAATGTCGTATAAACTCAAGATTTCTATCTTTACTATTTATTGAGGCACCTCTGCTGATAGCGGCAGAATTGTTCCAAAGTGCCATGCACGTTTTCTCCAAGTAGTTCTTCAATATTGAAAGCTTCAAATGTGTTTTAGTTTCTTTTGTTGTAGAATCCCTATCGCTTCTTCTTAGACTGACATGGTATCATGCATATTTCACGATGGAAAGGAGACCATAGAAGTGCCATAGATGAGCTGATATAACCAAGCATCTCTATTGTGCAAACTTATATTTCAGATCTTTCAAACTTCCAAGTTCGTTACCTTTGAGAGACGCAGGACTTCTGTGACTGACATGAATCCAGTTGAACCTCTGCTCTGAACGAAGATTAATTATGTTAAACAAAATGAAAACATCTCCACAGCTTGATGCCAGAAGCTATCTTGCTTACGAATGTAACCCTAAAAAGTCTATACTCAATGTGTACCCACTGTAACTAAAAGAAACTTTAACAGGTTGGCTAAGAAGTGTATGAGCTGATGTGGATTGAGCAAATAAAGGGTCTCATACAGAGGCATATATTCTGTATAGATGCATTTTTATGCTATTATCCACAATAATGATGAGCCTTGATGATTCATTGTCCTATGACTCCTTTGCTAGCCTCCTTTTGTATGGAGAATATTGTCAACATACAATCTATGGCCATGACTTTTCCACCACTTAGATTGGAAGCAAGCCTTATCATCAGAACTTCCAAAAACTTTGACAGAATGCCATGATTGATTTGAACAACAATGCATATCTCAATTCTTCTTTCAAGGCTGACTGAACGTATGTATATTAATAATGGTCTGCCTGAAAATATGATGTCATGCCAATTGAAAACTATATTGAAGAGGGATAGGAGGACACACTTACTGCAGAATATATGATTACTCACAGTCATAACAGGAGTAAATATAGATCATCTTACATGCCTGAGATGATGTTTATAATATCCCGAACCTATACCCTCATTTCCATAACTTGTATATATATATGGTGCAGCCATACTTTTCACGTGTTGAGAACTTGAGATTGCAAAGGGAGAACCATACAAGATGTTCACATAGACTGTGGGGCTATTTCAATTGAGAGTAAACTAGTAGGAACCAAGATATAAGAGATTGAGCAATGCCTTCTTTAGAGGAACTGAGCTAACTGAGTGATACCATATATGATACTGCACTAGGACAGAGATTTCCCTGTCATAGTGATAATTCTTAGAGGATGAGATCCATTCAAGGATCACAGAGAAACACGACCTGTTGATGATATTATTTTTCCGAACAATTACTTTAACCCTTCAAGCAGGGAACCATGGTGGCAAGACCTTATCACAGATGATTTCTATCTTTAAAACGAAGTATTCTTAAAGGCACACTAAAAGAGTCAAACTAAAGAGAATACTGAACTGTTGATACAAACAGTGATCATAGTGATCATGCCCAGAAGACCTAGGATTTGGTATCCATGTGTTATGCCCAGGACTGTGACTTTATGGTCGAGAAACTCTGCTTCAAATATAATGAAGATATAGTCTGAATGGGACTGATAAATAATCCTTGGAAAATATATTACTGGAACATACCTTGATGACTTTCAACTTTCGCTCATGATATTTGAGTTGCTCTTGGATTGGAGCCCATGTCCACTGATTAGGGCTAGTAGAAGGCCTTAAGAAAATACCACAAATTTGACATTCTTGATCCCTAACACAGAGGGATAGAGGTACCAATGAAATTCTTCAGATGCTTCTGAGTGATTGCAATCTCTTTGAGCTTGGGATTGTTCTTTCCTGTGCTCTGATTCCATGTTAATTTTGGAAACATGTTCTTTTCTTAGGATAGTTACTTCATTCAATCATGAGCCCATTAATCCATTATCAATTACATTAAACAATATATGACATTAACTAACAAAAGTGTTGAGAATTAGGTAGGGCAAGAGTTAATGAAAATTCTCATACATGATAGTTGTTTGAGTTACTTCTTACTTATCATCTTCGTTCATTATTATGATTACGTTTAAAACATCAAACAACCATAAAAAACAATAACATCGGTGACACAATAGTTAGGTTCTAAGCCAGGGCTAAAACCCCTCCTCTTGAGGGGAAAACCCGCAAATCTCTTCTTATAGATTCTTCACCTGATGACTACAATGACCATGACAAACCTTGACCTAAACTGCCTCTCCTAGACCAAGACACAATCATCCTCCTTTGTAGCACCATGTAGCACCGTGTAGCATATTCCATCACTGAGACCTTCTACTGAACATCATCTTTGTACTAATCATCACCATGACTGTATCATGGTTGAGCTGGCCTTCTTTTACGCTGTGTATATCTTGCACTATAACAAGGTCTTCTCTCTGCACTCCTTGCAGAGACCTTTATCACGCTGTAGAACTTAACCAATATTTTAAGACCCAAGACAATGATATACTAAAGCTCTTTTATGTTCGCTAAATAGTCTTCCTTCTTCGCATCATATCACAGACCTTAACCGTGCCTTTTTCTCCATATGCACTGAAGTAGAATCCAAACTGTGATAAGTATTCGAACTGTGGAACCTATCCAAAAGCTTCAGAAGATATCTGAGTTGTATACTTAGAGGTCTCTGCATTTATTTCTTCAGTTGTGACCGCACACCATATGTGTGTGTGTGTGTGTGTGTATCTATCTATCTATCTATATATATAGGGCACATCCCCTTGAGCAAGCCGACCATATAGCTGTGAGTGAGGCCAACTAGATAATGTTTATCTCAGCATTGATGAGGTACTTCATTTCTTGCATTGTGAGGCTTGTCTTTCATCATTGCATTGAGGACTGTTGTGAGATTCTTTCACAAGATCCTGGAGCATATAGCTAGAGTAGATTTGACACTTAACTCAAACCTAATGAACATCAAGAAGAAGTCCATCTACTTAATAAAATATTTCTCATGAAACCCATGAAGCAAGTACACCAAAAATACACTTTATTATCTTTGTCTTCTTCTTTTCATAAATACATAATTACATAGCCAACATGAAGACCGACCTAGTTACACTTTTCAACAGAAAGAACATTAATGAGAAATGCTGAAGACAAGCCAAGACATAAGAACAAGAGAATATGGCACAAGCGAGGGAAAAACCCCAAAATGGGGAAAACCCTTGAACAATTCTTCTTATTATTCAAATCAAATGTACAACAAGGAGAGAGAGAGAGAGAGAGCTGATAGAAACATTATTGACTTGCCAAGGTGATGATTAGTATCATTGTCCAAATGCCAAAGACATGATTCAGAATTCTGCCTTTAAACATCAACAATCTTATTCTGTCCAGATTAGTGGTCAAATGTAGTCAAAGCTTTTCCTCAGTGCTGACCTGCTTTAGATATGAACTGAGTTCTGGTTAGGGTATGATATGATACATTTGGTTGAATCAAGAGATTGGATTCTCGGTTCCTCCAATCGTGGTGATTTCGTTCTACAAAGGAAATTTGCACAAGGTTCACCACATTCCTGGGTGATGGCCCATCCCCAACCCTCCATCTCCCTTTTCCACTTCAAAATACTTCTAGACAAGCAAAACTAGGTGTTCAATAGGCTATATGTTCAAGATTCCATGGAGGAAGATTAAGCTAAAGGCATGGGCAACAATGGCTTCACCAAAGAAGACGACGACATGTGCCTTTCCAATTCAAAAATCAGCGAAGAAGTAGATAAGAGAGGAAGAATACATTGATTACGACAAGGAAATCAAATCTCCTAAGATCGTAGGTGGTCACCAGCCAGATGCTCTAGCACAGATGGATTGTGATGATCCGGTCATCCCTAAAAATTCCAGAGACCCAAAACGGGCCTAGGATTTGCCTCAAAAAGGGCCTGGGATTTGCCTGGACCCATATTCCCAAGAGTGTCAAAGCAAAGAAATTGGATCCTGAAGAGATGACCATGCACTCAGACGAATAGGATTAAGGCTCTGTTCTAGAGGAGAAGCTTCTAGAGGCTACTAAATCCACTCAAGAGGTAGCTAACAAAATTTTATTTTTATTATTTAATTATAGGAATCGTTGCAAGAAACATTCCCATGAGGGACTTCTATTGGCTTAGGTGACGGGTCTGAATGGTAAATATTCTGCCAAAATGGTCTAGGGCTTTCGTGTTATGCCATTTGGGTGGCATGGACCATAGTGACAATGAAACCTAGTGGTTGGGATAAACTCTTCTGACCTCACTAGTGAACCAATCTTACCTTGGGTGTCCTAGGTTGATCAATTAGGCTTAATAGCATTCTCATTTGCTCACTATTTTAACTGTTTCTTTGTTTTCGATCCTTCTTTCTTTGCCTTTTCTCATAATTGTAATTCCTTGCTGCCCTATTAAAATTTTATGGTTACTAGTGGAGTGTATTTTTTCTTTTGGTGTCATTAATATAGAATGTTGTAAACACATCTTTCTTTTCATATGTGAATTTTATTTAGCATGAAACAAGTGGAAAATAAACATTAAAATGGATTTTTACCTGTGTGGCTTGACCTTTCAGGCATGGGAAAAGTAGATAAAGGATTATATTGACTATAGTTGATGTTGTTTTTGTGATTGATGATCTCAAGTTGAATGAAATGTATAGATTGAAAGATGGCATCATAGATCAAATCAAAATGGGATCTCAAAAGCTAAAAGAAAAGTTGATAGACTCAACCTAGAAAGTGGAGCAATCAGGCAAGAGTGTAAGATTTTGACTAAGATTCAATTAAAGCTATGCAAAACTGTGTTAATAGTGAATTCACCAAGGTTTTTTCTCCCAACGTAGGATCATGCTTGAGATAGAATCACCACAGGAGAGTTCTTAGGAATCCATTCTTGAAATTCTCTTAACTTGCTTGTACCCACACCATCGAGAATTCTAGGATGATGTTCCTTCCATGGAGCACTCTTTGATGCTCCATAGACATAAAATGATGCCACACTTAGGTTCTTGCCTAGTTCGAAGGTAGAACCTGAATTGATCCCAAATCAAGTAGATAAACACCATGCATCCTAGCATAGGGAGTACGACAGTATGTGATGTGTCCATCGGTAGTGCTACAGTCCCTAACCACTTTTCCCAAATCATTGGCCATATGAGAGGTACTTCCCATGTGTCCCGGACTACATGGGTAGGATGTTGCAGGAACACCAGCAGGGAAAGAATATATCACATCCTACATGCAATCACACAGGGATAGGAGAATCCACATCCCACAAACACACATCACAATCATGTGTAGGGAAATGATGAACTGCATCCTACAAACACATATCACAACCATATGTAGGGAAAGGATGAACCACCTCCTACACGGATGCAAAACACCAAGTGTAGGGAAAGGACGAACCACCTCCTACATGCATGCAAAAACACTGAGTGCATGCAAAACAACAATAGTAGGAAGAAATCTACACGTGGGGAAAGGACGAACCAAATCCCATCGACATGTCAACTATCAATTGTAGGGAATCAGCATCCTACATATGGAGAAAGGATGAACCACGTCCCACCGACATGTCAACAGATGCCCATATGCATCTGTCATTGGGGTATCCACAGGAGAAGGTGAACCACAAGAGAAGGAGAAGGGGTCATTTTATATTGAGACCATTCATTATAAGATCCTTGCTTAGAGCAACCAAGGATGTCAGGGATCTGTAGTGCACATTTATTGAGGCACCTCTGCTGACAGGGTTAGAACTGTTCCAAAGTGCTATGCACTTTTTCTCCAAGTAGTTCTTCAAGATTGAAAGCTTCAAAGGATCTGTCCATCCAAGATTGCATAGGACTGCAATAATTATTGCTCATTAACTTTGAAAATTATCCTTTGCTACCACTTGGGAGTACATAATGTTGTTATGTTCTGTCCCTCATGAAATATTGTCTCCATGGGATAATATAGCATGTTGTTTTGGTAACTCTGTATCAGGGAACGTGAGTGATAAACACATATCAACCATTGTGGGATTAGATCCTACTGTCTTGGGCACATCATTTCTTTTGAAAATTTGCATCCACGCCTCTATCAATCCATGCTTTGCCATTATCTATTGCATTAATTATATAACATCCAGTAGAAAATTGCCAACCCAATGGTTGTTGAGACTCTGTATTCACTGTTTTTACAGAGCTGGAAGCGTTTTGAAAGAATTTGTCATGAATAGTAATTTTCCCAAGTAACACCTACACACCAAGGCTATTGCTTCTAGTAGATAATTTTGTCCTTGTCTTCAAGAATTTAGAACCAATTTCCTTCACGTTGAAGACATTACTCAAATCTAAGTCTATTATAAGCACACATATTTCCCTAGCCAAGATCATGAAAATGGCATCCAATATGTCAATGGTGGATATTCAAAACTTCCAAACTATTGTTTCACTAGGATACTGACATTGTTTTAGATTGTATGAAACTGAAATTCCTTGAATGCAACAGAATTGGTAGCATCTGCCTCTTGCAATCATCAAGACAGAAATTCAAGATGGAATCGAATCTCATGATCTTTTCCATACACAGATTCTTAGGATTAAGGTTGAGAAAAGACTTAATGATTAGTGAACTTTCAAGAATCAAATGTTGATCCCTTAGATTCAAAGAAATGCTCAGAAACATATGCTAGTATCACTTGTAGTGGTTTTATATTAAACCCAACCTCTAGGTCTATAGTGTCACCATTTTTATCCTTTATAGATGCAAAGACAAACAACCATTCCAATGTTTTCTTCAAAGGATGTCATGCCTTCAAGATATTTTTATTGTCAAATTGGCAAGGTCTCTTATGCATATGTGGAAGTCACGGTGCTTGCAAAAGGAGGTGAACTAGAATGCATTAGTTACAAGCTTGGCATGAACCCTATATTGCTTCCTAGAGGCCAAGAGTAATATAGATAGAGTATATATTAAAGGATGTATATAAATCATTCTAAAAGTTTTTTATACTAGTCTACCTTGTTCTACTATGTTGAATATTATAATTTTTTCTTTATTTAACTATCGAGGTTAATTATTATTGTTTACATCTGTTTTCCCTTTACCAATTAAATTCTATTGAGAATTTGAACTCCAATTTCTGTGGTTGCATAATCATTGAAAATGGGTACCATAATGCATGCATATTGTTGTATAGGAATGCCATTAATGTGAAATAGCAAAAATAGATCACAAAATAGCAAGAAATGAATGACTTCAATACAATGTGTCCTTTAGTTGTGAAGAGTAGTCATTGGCATATTTTTTTGGCATTGATTTCTTTGGTGTAATTGTACTGCAAATGGGAATCTCTTGTCAATATAATATAGTGGTTGGACAATGCCTAAAATATCTCCTGCTACTAGGGATTATATTCTTTAGAAACCAGTAAAATTGGTGTCTGAGATGAACTCTTCAGTTGTTGGCATTGTCAGGTAAGCATGTTGCCACTGCACCCACTAGGCATTTTCATTCTTCAGGTGGCATGCCTTTATAAAGAAAAAATAATTGGGTGTTTATGCTTGTTTTCCTTGGGCACACTTGGGCACGGATTACTGGGAGACTTGGAAGAAGGAAGGGCTTTGATTGTTCTTTTGTTCCCTTACCTTAACTAGGTGGTTAATCCTAAATCCTAGTCCCGTGGGATCTCCTTTATTGGCTATTAGCTTTAGGAAGGGAACTACATGGGAAACCCTAATTTTGGTTGCATGGTCCTGCTTCCCGACGCCATATATCTTACTCCCCTCCTCTCATACAAGCCCTTTTCACATTTTCCTATCTGGGTCCACATTTGTCCATTAGGTCCACAAGGTGTTAACATCCCCTTCCCATTGCCCACACCTTTGGTTGGGCCTGGAATGATGCCTCGAAGGTTGATGCAGCTAAAAAAGGAAGTTGAAAGCATAATATGGCCACATACAATAGGAAATGTACCACAAAATGCAAAAGATGGCCGGGAAAATAAAATTTAGCATGTGGGAAAAAGGCAAGCATGAGCTCTACCCCCTATCTTTATGGCCATCACCTTGGTTCCTAGGGCCCCTATGAGTGCCCCCTGTATCATTAAGGAATGTCCCAACTCCTGCTGGGTGATGAACTACCCCACCTTGAGGGGGTAATCGTTGCTATATCTTACACATCATGCTCTCATCCCCTAGAGCCTCGAGCAGTAAAATAAAGGAAAATCAATAAAAGGCAAAAGGCATATGAAGTTGGGTGGAAAAACAAAGGCGGGGGTAACTCATGTACTGTGATTACTCCCTCCTACATTCATATACCCTCGTATGGGCTCTCCTCATCATAGCTACCCTTTTACCATGGCATGTGGCTTGGAGCCTTCCCTTTGTCTCCATTCTGTTCCATCATTATTTCACATGACACCTGCCATTTGAAGGATGTACCTTGGACATGTCATTCCCTTAGAGGTTGAAACCGCCTAAAGGGTCCTTCATTAGCCACATACCAAGGGAGGTAACGCTATTACATGTTCAAAACCCCAAATTTGGAAGGGAAGCCCACTATGAAGTTCTCATTTTTTCCCTTGATTAACAAGCTTATTTACTCAATTACACTAATGAATCATTGCATTTGAAGGTGAGGAGACACATTGGATCTTATATAGGATTTCAGGTGGGTTTTCATCTTGGATTTGGCCTCCCTATATTGGATCCAAGCCCTCCAGAGGATCACAATGGCATTTGTAGGTTGAGCGTTAAGAGCCATGGGCCTCCATTCATGTAAAACATTGATTGCCACACCATGGGCTTCTTCAACACCACCATTTTCTTGTTCGTGCCTCAATTATTTGAGAGGATGATGCACTTGGACCATGTTGCCCCAACTGGCTACACATTTCACCTGACACTTGGCCCAGAGAAGGTTATGTCTTTCCTAGGGAGACATGGGAGGGCATGTGTCATCTTCTAGCCCTCATTGATGGAGCATCGAATTGATTTGATTTTGAGCCAGTTGGAGATCCATGAGACCCATTTTGGAGCCCCAAACCCAAAATAGGGGTCCCATAGATGTTTTGCAGCATATGACCCTCTTCATCATGATTTTTGAGGTTGCCACTTTTTTAGCATAAGAGGCCTTCACGCTGCCTCTCTAGGCCTCCACGCATGCATGACATCAACCTTGCGTGGGCTTTGGAGAGAAATAAAATAATTTTTAAAGCTATCATGTTTGGATTGTAACCATGGGTGGGTTACTTAGCACATTAAGCATGCTAGAGGGGCTTTGTCATATGTAATTTGAACTCATAACATTTGTATAAATAGTTGAGAGTCGAGACCTATTCTCATCTCATACCATCATACTTGGGATTTTCGCATACCTCATTAGAGATTTCAGACCCACAATTTGGAGATGATTTGGATGTTTATCGATGAATTTTGATGTTTGGATCATTTTCGCTATCTCTCATGGAGCCTCGAATGTCTTGTTAATGGATGGATATATTTCACATTGTCTTGTAAGTGCTCTTTAATGATGTATTTATGATTTTCACTAATGTTTAATGCATGGAATATTGTCTCTTGCTGAAATTTTGTCCTAATTATTGAATATTGTTCTAGAATTGTAATCTTGAGAAATTTTGCATGTGTTATTCATTGATGATGTGAAAAGAATGTTCCTAGTGGATACTAAATATATTTAATCCATGAAACTTCATTAACTTGAATTGAAGAGGGTAAATGCTTGAAGGGGTAGTTAGGGCTTCCTCTTTAGGCCTCCTCGAAGGATGATTTGGTCAAATCAAAGTCCCATGACTTCAACCTCCCAATGGTCTAGGCACTAGTCTTGCCCCTTGGTGATCACTCTTAATTTTTCTCCACAAAATTCCCTTTCTTTCTTCGTCCCTTTAAGGGTAAGGAGGCTCATCTAGGGCTTGGTACGAATTCCAATAGAGGAGGAATTTTTGAGTTTGTCTTGGATAGAAATCTTCCTTTGTGTCTCCTCTAAAGGTGCTCAAGTTTTGGTGGAATTCCCGTAGTGAATTCTCCATAAATTTTGATGCCCTAGTTATCACATCAAGAGGGACACCTAGAGGATAATCCTTCAACTTAGGGATTCTTTGAAGGCAATCTCTTTAGTTATTGGTGAAGTAAATCATTAATTTCCTTTTCTCTCTCCTACCTTGACCTTGGATGCACATATATATCATGTTAAATTTCAACCCTAGGTCTCGTGTAGTTTATTTTCGAAGGGTTTTTTCGTGGAAAGTCTAAATAGCTTCTCCCAAAGATTGCACTTTTGTTGAACCTTTCAATTGAATGAGCTACCTTGCCTCACTTTAAACCTATCATTGATACATATATCACAAGTGAGTTCTACTAGGATTCCTCTTGTCGGTGAAAATCCGAGAAGAGTAGGGGACTTAGTCTATGGTGATAGTGGGCCTATGTCCCAGGTGTTGTTGTGCCCTCTAGCTTTTGCCTATTCACAAGGCCTGCTAGTTTGTGCAACAATAGGGCCCTCTAATGCTATATAATTAATGGTAATGTTAAATTCTTAAAGTAAAAGAGAACCTCCTACTTAAATTTTAACATTAATTTTAATTGTTTTATGACGTTTAAGTGATTCCAACCTCATTGGATTTGATATGGAGAAAGTAGAATTTTAGATTCCACTCAAAATCCAATAGACTTAACTATTTTTAGGATTTTAGGATTTGGGGGGATTGCAGTGTTTCCATTTGATTTTGTTGTGTATGAGGGTATGGAGCAAGCATTTAATGAAGAGAACCAAGCCCTCTGTGTACCTTGATGTTAGTGGCATTGATTGTTGAAATCATCTATCATGACCCTAGTAAAAATATACCCATAACTCAAACAAAATTTTGATTTTCATTTGACATGTTAAACTTTTTCTATCTTATTTTAATGCTTGACATCGATGATGAGGATCCCTGTATAGGCTATGATTTTCATGATATATAGATATTTGTTGTAGCATGCTTTTTTCTTTTTGACACTAGAGGCCATCTAGAGCCTCTTTTTTGATGTAATTTTGGTTCAAAGATCTATTGCACTAAGTGCTATTTTGGTTATATGCTCTCTTGCTATATAAATGAGAACTTTTGCATATTTGTGTATAAATGGTTTGGATTCATATGGATGCACATGAATATATGTGTTTTTCTTTAAATTTGAATGTTTTATGTATTTTTAGGTTAACCAGTTTTTTGGTTTGATTTTTTTTGATTTCGGACTGACTCTTGGTTCAGGGTTTGACTAGTTCGATGACCGATTCATTGTTGACAACATTGCTTGGGGTTTGTTCGACCAATTTTGTAGAGAACTTTTATCTAAATATTGTCTCTTCATGCCAAAATTTGACCTTGTTTTGCCACTTGGAACCCCATCCGTCATTGGATCACCTTTGATTGCTATTTTTTGAGTGATGCCTTCATCTTTTGCAAAAATTTCCATGTGGCATGTCATCTATATTTTATTCTGAGCAATTTGAGACCAAGTTGACTTTTTTACTTCGGGGACGAAATGCATTGGGAAACATGATTTGCTGAGAATTGTGAGATTTCCATGTTGAGAAATGTCTGGTAAACACTGCAACAAGGCCAAGGATGCATGTTGACTCTATGATACATGACCATGTGGTAAGAGATATGTACGCACGACATGGGTTGGACTGGCCCCGACAATTGCAATCACACCTACATAACTAGATGCTCCTATAAACCATGAGTTCCAATGTGATCCACTCCAAGTCTTCCAATCCTATCAAGGACGAAAGGAGCTAAAAGTGGGAACCAAGGGGACCGGCCATGGTCTACCATGATAGGCCTAGAACACCCTAATACAAAAACTCACATGACCTATGAGGCTTTGACTTGTATTTTTGGGCTTACGGTGGCGTTATGAAAAGTGAAGAAATGTCTGTATGTACCCTTGTTGAAATGAGGGGTAACAGTTCCACATGCATCTAAATGGATTAGATCAAGAACCTCTCTTCATTTATGCTAATTGCCTGGGAAAGTGTTCTTCACATGCTTGCTAAGTACAAAACCCTTGCACACTCTAGTTTTTTTCAATCTTGAATTTTGGCAATCCTTGCACCATATCCTTGAAGATAGGAAGTGCAACATAGAGTAGGTGACCAAATTTCTTGTGCCATAGCTTGCACAACTTGTCATTGTCATGCACTAAAGCATCATGTTTTATTGGATCGACATGCAGCTTGTAAAGGCGACCTTCTTGCACTCCTTTGGCAAAAAATCGACCATGTTCATGGTTGCCATCTCTAAAGATGATTTCTTGATCATTAATCTCAACCACACCCTTCAGATCTATCATTCATGAAATTGAAAGAATATTTTTAGTCAAACCATGATCATACTAAACATCGTGTAACTCTAGAACAAGACTTGGAGCCATGCGAAAGGGGACATCCCATTCTGATAATTGGATAAGTGGTATCATTGCTAATGCCACTTTTTCCCATCCTCTGATTCTTGAAGTTTGTAGAAAGCCTTCTTGTTGAAGGTCACGTGTTTGGAGGCTCCATTGTCAACATACTACCCTACCCCATAAATGGTGTTAGTAGAAAGACGCAAAATCATGGAGAAAGTGGTCTTAAGCTTGGATTATAACTCATCCCCTTTGGCTGAAGCTTCTACACTCCTAAAAAATTTCTTTTGTTGTTGATTGGCTCTCTTCTTCTCAAAACATTGATATTTGTAGTGGCCCATATTGTAGCACTTGAAGCATTTCACATGACTCAAGTCTTTCTTCTATTGATTTGAAGAACATGATTCTTCATTCTCACCCTTTTGATCCCTCCCAGATTCTGCTTTCTTACCACCTCTGCCCACCTTACGGATGAGAGCTAGGCTTTGAGTTTGGAACTCCTCCACTTTGGTTGCAACTGTCCCTTTTTGGATGAAGCCATCATAAAGCTTTTCGAGTAGTTTTCATGAGCATAGACACCTTGCACAAAGGCTTCCCAGGGTGTAGATAACCATTTTGTGCTATATGCATTAACTCCTCATCCTAAATCTTCATCTTGAGAAGAAAGAACTAATATTTTACCATGCATCCTACTTACCCTGGGAACTCTGTCCTCTCAGAATATACAAAATCATGTAATGCATCTTACCCACATTGAGATCTTCACCCTCCAAATATATATCGTGCATGCACCTCCTTGCATTGGGATCTGTGCCTTTGCAATCTGGAATATGCATGGGCCTTGCCTGCGCCTATTAACAACTAATGTGTCCTCATTAATACACCTTCCTCATCAAGAACAAAACAATTCTACACAAGGATCTAAGCTGGCGGGGATCTGCTGATCACACTGCTACTGAAGAGAATGACTTGGAGTAACAAGGTGAAACTAACACTATGCACATTATTTTGGGTTATAATGACATATTTACCTGTTCTACTATCAGCCTTCAAAGATGGCTGGTCGGATAGAAGCTTAAAAATTTGGGTATCATGCACCATTGTGTTTTCATAAAAGCGAGGCTTTTAATGGTGACCTCATGCAATGCGGAGCTCATCATTTAGTTATTCTAGTGTTTGATACTGCATTAGGGCTAAAACCAACAAAATGGATACTATAAATTGGCAGAATTAGACTTCATTTGCCACAATTTGAATTCCTGATAGTTAGTGTTTGATGGATGACCTTATGTGAGTTGCAATTGTAAGAGTGGTCATCAGACTAATGCTAATGGCGAAAAAGATGCCATCAGTCGGACATATTAGACCAGTTCTGCAGCTCTGATTCCAATAACTAGTTTTGATGAGTATATGTATATAAAACTTGCAGCCCTTGAATAATTGCAGTCCTTGAATACCCTCAAAGAAAAGATGCAAGATGTGAGAAACATTAGAGAAGCACAGCACTAGGGGGGATATGGAATTACTATATGTACTTTGTAATCTGACAGGTGCTCTTATGTGAATCTTATGGAATCTAATTGATTTTCATTGGTACTTGGTAGGCTCATACTTACATTAGCGATGTTATTTCCTAGGAGCATTAGGTTGATATGGCACTGTAGGAGGGCCTGGAAGATGTCGTCTGCAAATTGCTTCGCCTGGAATACATGTTTTTACAATGTGTTCTTTTGTTGGAACTTGATACTTGCTTAAATTTCCGCAAACATATGGAGGGGGTTGGCCCTAGAGGCTTTAGTATGATTTTTGTTATAGACTGCCCTTTTTTATTGTTCCTTGATGCATGCATAATCTTGTAGTGACCACTATAGATGTTTATGATATTGGAGTATTAGTTCATATCGTGATTGTTAATAATTAAAGAAAAATAAATTTCTACTTATATTGGAGCCAAAGGCCTAAATAAACCATTCGGCGTGCAGGTTGTTGGATGTAAAGGCTTCATTTAATGGCAAAGGAAAGCACGTACTGTTTATGGTATTTGAATATGCAAATTGTGATCTCAAAAAACACATTGATGCACACCGCCAATGCAATACCAAGATGTCTCCAAGGTGTATTCAGGTTTGATTTCAATTCTATGGACAAGCCTATTCAGTTCTGATAACACACAAGTGATGAGGAACAGAATTGGAGTGACATGGTTTTTCTCTCATGTTTTATGTTGAGTGAGTGCAGAGCTATATGTTCCAATTATGTAAGGGTATTGCCTATTGTCACAGCCACAGGGTGCTTCACAGGTTCTTTCTCTTTAGATCAATTCCAGTTTCATCCTCTAGTTGTTCGACTTAGAAAATGCATGATTTATTATTCTACACGTATATGTGTCTAACAGGGATCTGAAGCCACAGAATATTTTGGTAGATCAAAAAATGGGGTTGCTGAAAATTGTATATCTTGGACTTGGAAGAGCTTGCACAGTACCTATTAAAAGCTATACTTTTGAGGTGTGCTTGCCTTTATGCTATTGTCTGCATATTTTTCATGATAGAGATTACAGTCGTAAAAAGTTCTATTGGAAAGCATGCACATATTCACAACTCTGTAGGGTCATGCCCATTTTATGCATAATGTGTGCCCTTGACATATGCAATCTATGCTTCTCTATGCATAGTCCAACATAAAGTAGAACATATTTCTTAGTTTTTAGCAGTTACATTAAGCATAAGAGAAGTAGGTGTTTGAACTCTCTGAACCTTTCATTTTCAGGTTGTTACTCTTTGGTACAGAGCTCCTGAAGTGATGTTGGGTGCCAAGCGCTATTCTATGGCATTAGACGTATGGTCTCTTGGTTGCATCTTTGGTATGATATTATTCAATATGCAAATTTTTTATATCAAAAATTAGTTACAGTGTTTGATAGCATGGGAATTATTAGAGATTGTTCTTTGTTCCAGTTGAACTATGTAATCTGCAAGCACTTTTTGCTGGAGATTCTCAAATACAGCAGCTTATAAACATATTCAGGTAAGAGCCCAAAGAGTGGCAGGGGCAATTCTGCTCACATCTAAGTAGAGCTCCCAAATATTCATATGATGATTTATGCTTGAAGGATTATCCAGAAAATAGCTTTGGCCAATTAGCAATTCCTTCATATTGGGAGTCGTGGAATAGAAAAACATTTCTACTCAAAATAACAATTTTCCTCTGGTCTGTACATGCAAATGCAAGCAGGTTGCTGGGAACTCCTAACGAACAACTATGGCCAGGTGTGACTCAGCTTAGCGATTGGCATGATTTTCCTCAATGGAGGCCTCAAGATCTTTCCAAAGTCGTTTTCAATTTGGATCCAAATGGTGTGGATCTTATTTCCGTGAGTTTCAAGTTACTTTGATCTTACATTCATTTAATTTCATTTTTGGTCAAAAATGGTTTTATCATCTAAATATAACATTTACATTTCCCTTTTGAATCTCTTGTTATAGATATTAATGCCTTTAACCGCTTATGCATTCACTCTCAAGATATTTTGGATGAAGTAGCTCTTGAAAGTCAGCAAAATATTCATCCTTGAAAATATTGCACATGTGCAGAAAATGTTGCAGTATGATCCTGCAAAGAGGATCTTGGCAAAAGAAGCACTAGACCATCCATACTTCGACAGTTTAGACAAATCACAGTTTTGACATCAGTTTTTGTCAAAAACCTACATCCATATTATGATTGGAGAATACTATGATGGTGCCTTCCCCAAGGGAAAACTTATAGATCAAGGTTCTTTTAAAGACAGCTTGGCTCCATTCATCCTCCACTCTATTCCATGTGATGGTTTGGTGGTCCAATACACCAAGTTATAATTAATGAGGGGCATAACTGTTGTAGTTCACTAATCAAATTGCACGAATACTTCAAACAACACCCCAAGCTCTGGCACTTTGCAATCCTATACTTTACTTTCCCAAGCATACAACTAGGAAAAGGAATTCCTCTAAGCATACTAGTAACTTTTTGATGGCCAACATCAAATTCCACATGCAGGTTGCAACCACATGAAAAGAGCTTTAGTGAATAGCTTCATTTTAACATTAATCAGCCCCCAACCTCTAATTATTAGTCTATTGAACATGTTGACAAAATTTCAAGGTTCTGTTATATTTAACCATGCTTTATATACACCACCTTTCTCATCACATAATGTAGCCAATACAACCAATCCACTCAATGATAGACAACCTGTCCTCACAATCAAATAGTTTGAAACAATTAACTTGTATTAATATTATTAATTGCCCTACACTTGAGCTTCATAAAGTTAGAACAATAAGAAACCTTCACCCTCCCTCAAGCTCTTGACCAAACTTTGCATCACTGCTTTGAAGTGAAAGGATATCTATATTAAGTTTACAGCATTGCTGACTTAATGTTACAAAAATGCCCCTTGTTACATGAATCATTGCAGGGTTTTTTTCTGGCATTGACTCAGACTCAATTGATTATTACCAAATTTGGCCTTACGGGTAGTTCCTAATAGAACTTCAGACAGGTACAACCATATCTTTTTTCCCATATAATTATGATATGGACCAAAAAAGCCTCTAGATCTGTCTTCAACAATAAAAACGAAATTGTATCTGTTTGAATGGAAGGAGACAAAAATAAATAGTCCATGTGAAAATTTTTGTCTTCTTTTAATAGTGGATTCAGTTCACTATTGATGTTTGAATCAAACCTGTTATCAATGGAATCATTAGCTAATTGACTACACCCTGGAGACAGTCATTCCCGACAATTGATAAGCAATAGCACTCTTGCATCTAAAAAAATTTACAATGCAAGCCGTCATTCTAGCCACACAACTGTCTGTGCAAAATGAAATGATGGCATAGCTATATGAAAAAAATTGATGATATTAAACCATTACCAAGGGTCAGGGTTTTAGAAGAGAGTTAACGAAATAAATGCAGATTTTTTGCCTCATGTCCCTATAATTTTGCAGCATGCTAGAGTCTTTAGAGTCTCTCGACATCCACATGTCACCATCTCATAGCATTTTTTTTAGAATCTCTCTGATTGGTATTTGTCTTGTGCATCATTCCCTATATGCCACAAATTTATCTGATCTCCATTTCACTAGATTTCTATTGAAATTGCTCTTCCTTGATATTGTCCTTAGAAAATAAATTCCAAAGCTGCTTCACCATCCCCATTAAGCACGCAACATGAAACAATAGTGTTCAAGGTCAGAAAACCATGTATTGACATTTCATCAGACACTTACATTCAATACCCAAGCTCCCACCAATTGATTTTTGTTGTGGGTTGATGGGGATGAAAACCCACATTTATTCTTGCTTACAACACCCATTATTTTTTTTGTACAAGGACACCAATTTCATAGATGAATACTCACATGTTTTGCTATTAATCTCGCATATAAGAGAGATTTTCCCTTTCCTGTGCATTGGCATACACAGAAATATTATTATACAACCCACTTCGAAGAGCCATTAACTGATGCAACTATGAAGAACCTTTCAATATTTTGGCTTCTTGATTTCTCAAAGAACCTAAATTTATCAAGGATTACATTATCAAATTTTAGTTTTTAGGATGTTTTCAAAGGGCTATGGTTGATTATAAATCTATGCTGGGAATTTAAGTGAAATATTCTGAACACTAAAATTCCTAGATGACTACTTCTATAGAACTATGCACTAGAGAACGCACACCATACATTCTGAATTCCTTTAAATTGAGGTAGCAGGTTTTATTTTTCTAAATCTATGTCCCAAACTTGGTTTGTCAGTAGTGTAAAAGTGAAATGTTAATGTGGAAAGCAATAATTCCTTTAAAAGGTTCTGTTAAACTGTCTAGTTTCCATAAATTGAAACCAATGAGGAGTCCTTCGTTAATCTGATAGCAGGTAAGATACTTGATCATGGACCGTAGTTTTCTGGAGATAATTACAATTACAACCCACAAGGGGTATGTATGACATATGAGATCCTAGAGTCAAGTAAAATGAATACAACAAAACCCACACCATGGCTCAAAGAAACTTATCAGTATGTCTCAAATAAACTAATCAGTATGTGTGGATGGATCAAGAGAACATGAGCTCAATCATCTTGATGTCAACAATCAATTAAGACTTAGGTGCATAGTCTTGCAGTCACCCTAGTAACTGAAGTACAACCACCAATTTTTACAGCTCTACTAAGGTAAGGAGACAAGTTGCGACTACTAGCTCAGTGACTAAGAATTACAATGGTTTTAGTCATCCTGGTCAGGTGGCAACTATCTTGGATGTACAACAATTTGTGATTAAGAAAAAATTGCAACAAACATATTAATTTAGTAGATTGTACATTGTCCAAAATATTCTACAGTATTTAAAACTGCCAACTATTAGTCAGCATACTAATGGAGTGAACCACCTCTTAACATCAGTTTTTTTATCTAAGCTGCACTGGAAATAGGAAATAAGTAGCACCAGTTCAATTTTTTGGAAAATTTGCAGACCTTCACAATAATGATACTTGAATTCACATAAACAAAGGCCCACTTACCAGCTCATATGAGCCTTAATGAACACATGAATATTTGGTTTCTTTTCCATCTACCATAGTAACCAAGAAGTTGTAGTAACCATAGACTCCAGAATCCTAGAAATCCAAAATTTCAATTATTTATTACTGGCAGTTTGGTGATTTAGCAAAATGCATTAATGCTATAACATTTTGTTGTTATTTCCTTGAATAGTGGTCTCATTTGGCTGGAGTTTTAGTTCTTGGCGTAAGCTACTACAGCTAATGCGTACTTGAGATCCACAATCCCTAGTTTTTGATAATTCATTTTCATAACTACATGCGTTGTTTCTGCAAGCCATTGAATTATTGAGCCTAATCACCTGATATATTATCTAGATAGGTGTGTAACTATGCCAATCATTTCTACAAAGCCTTTAGAAGGTATTCTTATCTATTGCAATATAATGAACATGCCCAACTTGTGCTAGCAGTTAATTACTTTGTATGCCTTTAGCTGTGGTGCCTATTTTGGCAACAACAATTTAAGTTTCACAAAAGTTTCCTTCAATACATCAACTCAGCAAATCAAACATCTTCCACAGTTTGCTGCAGTACTCAAAACTAGGAATGTAGCACAAGATACCTCAAAGCTATGAACTTCTAGTGGTTGCCATAGTAATGGAATAGACCACCTATTTCTACCAGATTCTATTTAAGACACAAGAAATGGACAAGAATCAACAATGGTGGTGCAAAGTTTCCAACCATCATGAGGGTGATATTAAAAAACAATGAACAAAGATATTTTAAGAAGGGAAACGAGGTATTATGAGCCTTTACTACATGCATTTTGGTATTCTGCACCATCTGCGTTAGACACAAAAATTCACAACATGATTATGTGATTTGTTATGATACTAAAGTGAAGTAGTAGTTACAAAATCCCAGAACTCCAAAATGCATGTATTTTACCAAAAAAATTATTTTATTAACCTTAATATAGCTCCTTAGTTTTCTTAGGCTGGAGTGGTCACTTGGGTCCAAAGTCCACTAGCGTTTTTTACTAGAATTCATTTATGCACTGTTGGTTTAAAGTAGGTGAACTTAGTGACCCTGACCAAGTTCTCCATCTTTATGGAGTATCTGACAGGTTTTCTCATTCCATGAACCAATCCCCACGCCTTTTGAAGGCACTCTTCTCTAATGCAATATATTGAATATGCCAACATGTCCCAAAATTGGTTAACCTGATGAAGTTACCCTTCTTTCTGGAGTATCTGACAGGTTTTCTCACTTTGTTAATCAATCCCCAATACTTTTGAAGACACTTGTCTCTAATGCAATATATTGAATATGCCAACATGTCCCATAATTAGTTCATTGTTTTGTATGCCTCAACTGTGGCTCATGTTCACAAGACATCAATTGCTTCAGTTTTGGACTGTATGACATCTCAGCATGGTTAGGTCAATTCTCAGCGTAGTTATATAATTCTCTATTCTTGATGGCATGCATATTTATCGAGTGGATGTAATTCTTTTCTGCTCCAACACAGTTGAAGAATGCAAGAAAATTAGCAGCTTTTAGTGTAGGTCATCCATTATTTTTGTTGTCGAAACATCTCTTATATTTACGAAAAAGTATTTACAAACAGTAAATCAAAAGGTGGAAGTGTATATACAATGGATCTTATATCCGTATCCCCTTCTGTAAGACTAGCAAAGCAGAAATAAAGTCTGTATAGGTTACCGAATATAAATATTGAGCATCTCTTATCAATAATTCACCCTCAGTTAATAGCTAGTCGTGTACCTCATTACACGACATGGAACAAAAAGTAGACAGGTTACTAATTTTTTCCTTAAAAACAAACTTACAGTTAATCTTCCTAAAGAAAGAATAGCAGAGACGCTTAATCACTACCAAATCCCAATGAAGGAAGAGTTGATCAGATAGCTACAATTGCCAAACAAGGTTGCACACTAGTGAGCCCGGCATTGAAGGAGAACTAAATAGTGGTCCTGATTATCTTTCCAAATAGATTAGAAATGGTGTAATTTGTGTGCTCACTTGTCTTCTAGATCAACCGACACCCCATCTTGCATTGAGAGTTGGAGTTAATAGATTCTGCTAAAGCAACAAAGGTTAAAGCCTTTGTGGTTGACACTACTGTAACGACTGACCAAAGATCCACCCCGCATCCCTGCAAAATAGCCTCCATGTCGCAATGTTATTTTTCAACATGTTGGGCGAGGGATGAGCCCCCCCATCCTTTTGGAATATTGTACTTTCCACCATACTTTGACCACAGGTATGATTGCATGATCTGCTCTAGATGCTGAAATTGAGTCTTACTAGGCAACCAAAAATTGCTAGTTTAAAGTTTAATTCTTTAAAGGGTGCTAGCTCAATGGAAGAGCACCTGCTTCACAAGCAGGAGGTTGGTGGTTTGATTCCATCGTGCCCTGATATTAATAGGGAATGACAACGATAATTTTTTGGTGACGAATTCTCTTTTGACCATCACCAATGAGCTTATGGTGACATTTTTCGACCCTCACCAAAATATGAAATGGTGACGGTTAATGAACTCCACCATATATACGCATTAATAGTGACGACCATGAAAGGTCCATCACCATAAATCGTTGTTGTTGATATGAAATGGTGAGGGTCAATGTTTGTCATTATAGTCATTATTTGTGACGAACCTTGATGTCACCAATGAGCTTATCATGACATTTTTTGACCCTCACCAAATATGAAATGGTGATGGTCAATGAACGTCGCCATATATATGCACCAATAGTGACGGTCATGAAGGGTCCATCACAAAAAATCGTTGTTGTTCATATGAAATGGTGACGGTCATCATCCGTCATTATAATCAATATTCGTGACGGACGTTGAATGTCACCAGAACACATACTTTCGGTGACGCCACCTTTGGTGACGTTCAGTTTTTTCGTGACAAAGGCTATTGTCCGTCACCATTGCTCATATGAAATGGTGACGGTCACAATCCGTCATTATAAATCATTATTGGTGACATACCTTGAATGTCACCACAACACCTATACTTTCAGCGACGCCACCTTTGGTGACGTTCAGTTTTTGGTGACGAAGGCTCTTTTGACCCTCACCAATGAGCTTATGGTGACATTTTTCGCCCCTCACCAATGTCCTTTTTTCTTGTAGTGTCACCTTGTTCTCTCTCTCTCTCTCTCTCCCATACTCTTGGATATTTAGATTTTTCTTGGAGCACTCTTGGAAAGTGTGGCATGCTTGGATATTTGGAACAAGAAGGAAAAGGAAGAGTAGGAAGGAATAAGAAGACATCGAGATCGGCAACTACAAAGGATTTTGTTTGGTCATGATCTGTCATTGGCATGGGAGATTTCCTGGATTGACAGTGGATTTTCCTATCCTTTCCATGTCCTAGATATTCATTCTGTTTTGGGTTCATTTCATTGTTTTTTTTTTGGTTTTTTCTCATGTTACTTTAGTTGTGGGTTGAGTTACTAGTCCCTGGAGCCTTGGTTGGACAAACTCTTTGGAGCCTTGTAACAACTTGGGTTGAGCTACTAGTCTTGGAGCCTTGGTTGGACAAATGCTCTGGAGCTCTTGGTGGGCTTAGTTACTAGTCTTGGAGCATTGGTTAGAAAAACGCTCTGGAGCATGACAATAGTTGTGGGTTGAGTTACTAGTCATGGAGCCTTAGTTGGAACAAATGCCTTGGAGCCCTGGAAAACTTGGTTGGAGACCAATCTGGTGATGGGTGTGATATTTGACCGTGAGGTGGAATCAATGGTTGAGGTTTGAGGTAGTTTGGCCTCTAGAATCCCTGGCTTTGGTCTTTATTGATGAGTTTTACGAGATCCCACATTCATGATTAGAATATGGCGCGGGCGTGACTGGTTGAAGACAAATTTGGCTCAACCATGTCTATGGTCGGGTGGAACATGGGAGTACCAAACTTGGTTGCATTTTATTTATGGAAATAAGAGCTCTTTTCCTTTGGTATTGATGGGTAAATATGCCTGATATTATGTGGCCTATATGGTTGGAATGTGATTTTCATTTCTGTTGGTTATATGTTGGATATGAATGTGATTTATGATGGTGATGATGTATGGCTCTCATCATGTTTTTATTTGTGGATGAATGAACAATGTATCTATTACCAAATAGATGATAATTTAGTTAATGAAATGATGCAACAATGCTTCTTAGTGATTCTCATATAAGTATGATACACCTATTCTCAAATTTTTTGTTTACACCTGTAGATTACATATTTGTGACTTGTTTGATGAAATTCCTATCATGGATATTAGGGGTCCAGTAAATTCCATGTTCAAGTGTTTTCATTTTCATCATTATTCCACTGTTATATTTCATTTCTAAAAGTGCCATGGTGTTTTGGGAAGTGACCTAGGCTCTGGGCCTGAAAAGGTGGCACATAAATCAGGGTTGTAGGCTCAGAACTATAGGGAAAAGTCCCCAGTCACATGCATTCCATGTTGTGCATGCGACTAGATGGTCCTAGTTGCACTCTTGCCCATGTCAAGGGAGAGACTAGGGGATTGATGCATGAAAATGTCAGTTTGTTGTAGGGGTTGGGCTCCTAGAAGGTTGGGATGGCTCCTGGGTGTCATGTACCATGTGTAGAAGGTATGTGTTGTTGTGTAGTGCTGGTTCCACTTCCTTAAGGTGACCTTGAAGGTTGAATCAGAACATAGTAATACTTCGTCACATGTTTACCCTGATTGGTCAGTTACTTGGGTAGATGAGGGAGGAGGATGTTAAATATTCAATACATATTATCCAATGGTTAGCTTCATATTATGGAACTTTCCAAAGAAATTTATAGTTATTTCATTTGAAACCATCACTTGACACTCCAGTGCTGGATATAGAAATCAATTCAATTCCTTGGCTATATTACAATGAATAAAATTATGGGTACTACCTGAATCAATTAGAACAATTACCTTTTTCTTGATATATCCTTCTATATTGAGAGTTTGAGGAGTGGTAATTCCTTCCAATTCATTACAATATATGGTCAGATTCATTTCTTGTTTCTCTCGAGTTGGTTTTTGGTGTATATCATCCTCTTTTGATGTTTCTTGTTCCGTTTCTTCCTCCTCTTCACAATCTATGTAGAATAATTTCTTCTCAGCACACTTATGACCTTTAGTGTATTTTCTATCACAACTATAAAAAAATCCCTTTTGCTATTTTTTCCTCCAATTGTTATGGTGTCAACCTTATAGGTTGTGGAAGACAAGGAGTGGCAAAATTTCCATCTTTATAGTTATGAGTGGTAGACTTCCTTGTTGCCATAATTTTTCTTTTAACTTTTATTGCCACCCTGAATGACTTCTCCAATGAATCAGGTTCCCAAAGGCGAACCTCATGTTGGATGTTATCTTTTAAAGTCCTTATGAAGAAATCAATCCTATGTTCCTCTACAATATCAGTTACCCTAATATTCAATTGTTAGAATTATTCAATGTGCGCCTCCATTGAACCCTTTTTTTAAAGATTTATCAATTGGTTGAAGAAGGTGTTTCTCTTTTTATCTTCATAATGTGCTATGATTTCCTCCATAAACATTGACCAAGTGACAAGTGTTTTAAGTGAACAAACATATATATACCACACGAATTGATTGGGTTCTAAATATAAAGATGCAATGCATACCTTTTGTGAGGGTTGCACATCATGTAGATCAAAATATTGCTCCATCTGTAGTATCCATGTTACAGGATTCCTGCCATCAAAATTCATCATATATATCTTTGGAATTTGGTGGTTCTTAAACCATATGTGGAGTCTCTAAAATCATAAATCATATTCATTTTTTCCTCATCATGATTTTCATGGATTACCTTGTCACCACTGAGAAGGCTTTCTTGCAACAAATTTGTCAACCCTTAATTTAGCCCTTCCATGTCTACTTTTAAACCATTCATTACACATTTTAATTATGTCTTTAAAAAATTCATCTCCCCTTTAATTTCATCTTTGTTTTCTCTTTGTGAGAATGAAAATTTTTGCACTTGGTCCTATAATTTTGATATATCATGTTGCAATTATTCCTCTTCATGCATCATAGTATAGATTTATGAGTGCTTAATGGGTGTATAATTATTTTATTTTGGAGGAATTTTAGAACCCATTACTGATATATATGCTTCAATATGCCCTTTGAATCACTTCAAACTGATTTTTCAAACAAAAGTTATGTAATTTTATTAAAAAAATACACCTTTTATTAAAAAATACACATTTTTTTCTTGCTTTTAGGAGCTTGATCTTGAAACAGTTGTAACTCCGTAATTTCAGATCTCCAAGGTATGATTTTTTTTTTTCGTATCCCTTTAAGTATTCTTTCCAACATCATAAGTCACACCAAAATTAGATTCTTCAAGATAAAGTTATGCCCAATATCCCATGACGACATGATTATGGACTAGTTCAGTAGGTCAAACTTATACAAAGTTCGACATGTCACAGTTTCGACTTTCAGCCCTAAAATTGCTACACAAGCAACTACAATTTGTTCTCTTTTTGAAACATTTTATGAAATACAAATCTGATGCTTAAAGATAAATTAATTATGACTATTTTCCCTTAGTCACTTGTTTAGGACTGAATTTTGGAGCATGCAGAAATGCTAACTTATTTGGAATATATCTTCAAAAATATAACGAAACAAGATCTGAAATTTGTACATGAAGTTGACCAAGAATTTGGATCCACGTGGTTGAAATGTCAGTTTCTGAAGCTTTGTAGAAAAAAATTTATAGAAAAAATTCCAGGTTGCCCTATTTGAAGCAGCAAAACCCTAGAATCCAAACCTCTGATACCAAATGTTATTCAACCAGCTGACATAATAGATGAAAATATAGATCAAAGACATAAAAATTATTCTCTTCGAGGTAGAAACCTCTTTTACATTACATAAATGAACAATTCTTGGATGATACAAACGATAAGATATCCTTGGTATATATAGAGATCTAAGGGGTCACAATATAATCAGAGCCTTCATATCAATAATAATGTAAGGGCACAACAATAACAACATGGGGGATACTTGGGCACAAAAATAAGAATAGGGGCCACAAGAACAATAACAATAAGAATAAGGGGAATATAAAATTATTATAGGGACCCAACACAGTAGGGAATACCATGGTTCACATCTTTTGTCGAATTCATGCATGGAGATGAATGGATCAATTAATTAGAATGAGTGGCCCTAGATTTTTCCTCCTAAGACCGGGTTAACCAAATTACCTTTTCCCATATTTATATTTACCTTCTCATATTTCTATCCTCATGGTCATCCCTAATTGATCCTTTTACTGCCATGATTTTTAAATATTTGTACAATGATTTTTCATTGTTAAGCTTCATAGGAAAACCACCTAAGATTAAAATAATTGAAAATAGCTCATATTCAGGTAATTAACCTAGTTACCATAAGTTACTTCCCACCATAATTTAAGAAAGTATTTGCATAGGAACACAATGGAATGAATATACCTATGTGGAGTTATTGCCTACTATTATTTATCTTTTCTTCAATGCTTTAACATGTAGGAGTAAACATGTAAATGTGAAAACTTATTAGTGGTTACTTCCCACAAAAAATTGATGCAATCTTTCTCCCTTAGTAGGAAATTAACTTTTCCATTTCTTATATGAATTTGCAATTTTTCTAAAAACATAACAACCACATAAGTGGCAAGGGTTTCCTCACAGTACTTGTTTAACATAGACATCAAGATCTTCTATTTACTACTCGAGTGAAAGTGAAATATCAACGAATTTGATTATTAATATTTTTTAATGTTTTTAATTAAAACTAGCCAAATATGTATAATCATTTATATTTTTAATATGGCTGACATTTTTTTTATTTAGAATAAATTTTTTAAGGAACTCGTGTCAACTCCAAGTTGCGGACAGACAAAATTACACATCACCCTCATAATAGATTGTAGAGTGAGCCTTTTGGCTCTCAATTAAATGATCTTTAATGAGTTCAAATGATTATTAACTAGTTAAATCACTCAGTCACAAATTCTTAGTGTAGTCAGCAGATGTACATTCATACATGTTTCAAATTGTTTAAAAAAAATAAATAATAATGAAATAAAATTAACTAAATTATGACTTTATTCTCAATTATTATCATTATTTAAACATTAAAAAAAAAAAAAAAAAAAATTACATATAAAAAAACATGAAATAACAATTTTAATCATGGAGATTTACTCACTTTACCATAGAGATTATTAATATGGAAATAGAATTTATCGTCATTACCATGGTTTATCAATACCACATACCTAAAAAAATCATAAGGCAATCCATATGACACTTGTTCATATAATTTATTAAGTAATCAGTGTAATTAAAAAAACAAAAAGAGCATAACCATTTTGTAGATAAATTTCAATATTTGATTTGTGTATACCATTATGAATGTTTTATAATATTCTATGGAGGTTACATCTCCACTATCCGCCTAATAATTACTAACAATTAAATTAAAATTGTGAAATTCCTATTGAGAACACCTCTGAACATAATAATAAAATAAATATTTTATTGCAAAAGAAAGTTTCACAATTTGTACCTAATTGTATATGAAGTTTATATTGGTTTTAGTTTTAAAAAACGTTTCTAAATTCCAAATATTACAGGAAAAATGATTTTATTTACATGATGATATGATAATTTTGTAAGTTTTAATTCATGTTAATCTTAACATTCATGAACAAATCATGTCATCCTTCATCGAAGCAATTGTCATTTTTAAAATGGAACACTGTGATTAAAATATACCTAAAAACACACAAGTAATATTTCAAGAATCTAGGATTAATATAAATTCAACACTCGTATAGTCTGTAACTTTAAAATAAAGAGATTCTACTGAAACATGCAAGGTCCATTGTAGTGAGTATGCAAAATAAATTCCATAAATTACATGTTTTTAACAACCAAACATGAATACATGATTGAAGGAACTAGGCATTATCTAGGACCTAGAAGCAACATAATTTACCAATAAATCCTTAGCCATTCAACCAGTTTATATCCTCACAGAGCTTAGGATGGATGCAAGGATAAAATATCTTCAAAAATCATCAACATCTAAGTTCGAGAGCATAACTAAAAGATCATCTATTTTGAATCATTCAAGAGTGCCATATAATTACTTTTTTTTTTATTGTTAAACATTCATATCATGATGTCATTCCATGTAAGTGGTTTGTACGATAATTGATGCTTTGACTCTACCATCTCTGGTGCGAGCCTTATGAAATTCGTAAAAGGGGACCCCATAGGTACACAATAAGGACACTATTGCTCATGTTATTTGGTACATCCCTATGAAAACACTTATGCATCTTCAATTACTTAACACCTGAGAGTAGCAACATTCAAAAAAATTTATATGAGCATTTAATCCATTAAAAAACAACTTAAATCATTACCATCCAATTACCTGTATCAAGTCTCCCATATTCACTACTAATGAATTGGTGATAGTAGGAATGATGATCCATCTTCCATCCTGCAGTTGAAAATGAATGTCTTCTACTTGGCCCTGGTAAAGGAGGGTGAGGAGTGTAGATTCTGTATGAGGAGCCATTCCCATTGTTCTAATTGGCTCTGGACACACAGGATAATAGTTCATTTGTAGTGCTACAACTGTTACATCCCATCCAATTTGACACCATTTTGGATCTCCTATATTTAGTCCTAGGCTTCTACCTATCAACGACATAAGCTTGATTTCCAGCTTCTTGAAATTGTTTTCATAATCCTCCTTTAACTCACTGCAAACACAATATAATCAACATTTTAATCATATTTTAGCTTTATTTCATTTCTTGTTAAAAGGTAATTTTGACCGATCTCCTTGTTGCAAGAAATTTTGTCACATCTACTCAATAGACCTGCAAACCGGATCAATCAACATCCATAAACACTTTTTCATAATCTCTTTGCCAATCCCTATGAATAATTTCTCCAAAAAGTATGAGTTTTTGGGTCTATCTATTCAAAAACCATGTTTTTAGGCCCAATGCAGCTTGTACGTTTATCCATGCATTGGGTGCAAGTTGCATACCCGATAACCAACATTGATCGGGTTGCTCCATTCTACAGGTGCGCTAATTCTAGAATTTTGGGAAAATTAAAAAATAATTTCTAATCTTCTCCTTCCAAAAGCTTCCAAGGTGGTTTTAATATTTACCATGGATAGAGATCTTGAATTCCTATTTGATCCTATTGTAGTGATATTATCTCTTATCCCTTGAGCTTATACTCCCTCATAGGCGGATCTCAAGCCTATATTAGTAAATTCTACACTACCATGTTTACCCTTTAAATTTACCGCCTTGCATAGAGTCTAGGTTTCCTTTTGGAGATTTCTAGTGCCCTTATGTAGCTGATTTGAGCTTAAGGAATCATCATCCATTTGCGTTATGGTTGAGTGTGAAGGTTTTTCTTTGTGACAAATAAGGACAATAAATTTGGGGATACATCTACAAAGTCAACTTCTATATATGGTTGTAACTCTCTCCTTTATTTATTAATACAAAAAGCATCATGTTTTCCTATACTTGTGTTATGTGTACGCTCTTGTATTTTAATGTCATTTTGGTTCAATGAATAGATACATTGGATTATTCTTCGTGGATTTTTTAGTTCCTTTGCTTGCTTTAGTTATTGTTGGAGGTTTTATTTATAATGCGTGGAGCTATGATTGGAGCTTACAAGCAAAGAGAATATGAGGAATTGCTATGAATTCTAAGTAGGTCTCTTTTTCGTAGTCCAATCTCTCTAAGGAGAACATTGATCTTTTCTCCCTCTGTTGTTCTAGATAAGACCACTTCCATATAACAAATTGGCAACCATATTGGGGATCGATATTTCCCTTAGTGGTTTCCTTGGCCTTAGAATCTTTTAACCTCTCAAAGCAACCTTAATTGACTTATTTAGAGAGTGATTGATGTTAGGAAAACACATTTTTGAGCTTGGTATGGTTTCTTATGTCATGTTTTGACCAAATTAGCCCAACAGATTCTCTTTTTTGAGACAAATCACCTCAATGCATTTATTTATTATATATACCGGCACTGCAATGCACTGGTTCCTATTTGACACCTTCATAGAATGGATAAATTTTCCTTCCTTTACCTTGCTCCTTATTCTTCTTTGGTCCAAAAAAATTTCCTCAAGTCTCTGGGTTTTTCTCTATTTCTGAAAAGCCATCATTATGTTTTCTTTGGATTTTTTTTTCTTATTAATTAGGTCTTTTGCGAACATTTTTCTTGATCGTTGATTGGCTGGAAGAAAATTATATTACAGTCATATTCTATTTGATATCTCTTATCAGTGATCTAACTGCATCTTAGTTTTCATTTCATTTGAAAATTGAGAGGAAAGAAAAGAAAAAAAATCATTATTTACATCATATAGGGTTTTGAATTTAAATTCGAACAGTTCCATTAAAATATTTACTTAGGAAGCTTTGTTTTTTTTAATTTTGTGCACTGCATTACTATTTGTTTCCTCTCTCTGATAGATAGATTTTCATTGAAAATAAAAGAGTTCTTATTATCATGCTAGATTGCATTATATTGAATTCAGTTGAACTTGTGGTGAGCCTTGAAATTAAAACATAATCAAAGATAAACTATAAAATTTACTGAATCAATATAAGGAGCATTTTTAACATTAACGATAAACATAGAGGTCTAGGATAGAGATGTGTTCCAATGTATTTAAACATAGGCGTTGTCATTATTTGTGTGCGTTATATTTTGGGGGTAGTTGGTATCTCACGTACGTAAGTATATCACATTTTTCTCCATGTACCTTATGGTATATCGGATGGTGCTTCACATTTGAAAAGTATATGAAAACAATTCGTATCGTACATAACACTTTAAAGGTCACTACCATAGACTGTGCTTCCACGTACCTTCAAGTATATTTTGAGATTCTCCTATAGGTTGCTATCCTGCCATAAGTAACTAAGTTGGGTGCCTTGTGTATTGTGATACACCGAACACAACATTTAGGGAGATTTATTACATGTACTGGAAACGATATTTTGCAGTTCACAATTACTTGGTAAAACCTATTTCCTAGTTACCCCTTTTTGATTTATTTTTTGTTGTTAATTTCCAAAATTTATTAAACCATCATGGAAGAACAACCTCAATAACCCCATTGTTCATGTAGAGTGAAAATATTTCCTCCTCTACCTCCTGAGGAAACACCTTGTCACCGAAAGAACAAAAATATGTAAACTACCTAATTTGGTACTTGGAAATCTACCCTTATAGAACTACATCCAAAATTAACCAACCAGAATCATCACTTCTCATAAGTACTATACCAAATATCGCCTCTCTACTAGCTGGTGATTCCGACGTAGTAAAAAATGAAGCCCTTGGAACTTTACTACCTTAAGTCATTGAACTTGAATTTCCTGATTCAAACACATTACAACTTGAATTTATACAACCTAAGGTTATACAACCTGAGGAACCTGTTGAGGCCTCGAAATTCGCTGCAACAACATGGGGGATGAACACTCGGTCTGGACCTTAAAGTAGTTCCTTTTCCGTTTGGAATGGTGGCTCTGACTGGTTTAACTAGGTCCAGTTACCTTCTCTCAATCTCCATTGGCTTAAAATATGAATTTTTTCTACCAATGGGAAAGAGACATCAAATCATTTATCTTGCTGATCGGGCAAGAAAGTGATCCTTAAGCTATTTTGGGCTTAGCCAAGCCACAACTAAAGTTTTTTCTCTTTGCGAAGAGGACTTTTTAAGGATGTAGAATTTGATCTAAATGAAATATTATTCTAAGATGCAAGCAAAAGAAAACTATTTTAATCCTATCTTGATTAGGTAGATATAGATCTATCCCAATTAAGAGCAAGATGTTTTAAATTATCGAGATTTAAATATGTTTGTTTTAAATGAATATCAAGCTAACGAAGTATTTCAATTAATTGATATTGTGAATACCAAACACATTCTATCTAGAGACCTCTTAACTGAAATAATCAATCAACAACACTCAAGAAGTAGTTCTCTAAATGATATTGATCATTTAATCAGTAACTTGAATAATTAAACAATAACATGTGGAAATGGTTCACAACATATTACTATTTAATAAATCAATTTTATAAGACAAATTTCTGAGTAAAATTTACTCAGAAATCAGAATTCAACCCATAAGAGTAGAGACAAATAATAACATAAATTGAATCAAATTAATCATACCGACAAAAGTGCACAAGTATGCGAATAAGTTGACACATTCATGTTATCATAAGATGAAACCAACATTTAAAATAATAGTATTAAAAATAAAAATTTATTAAGTCCATTTCCCCAGCTCTAGTCTCTAACAGTCTTTTACAATACCTGAACTTCTGCTTTCAAAATCAGAGCTACAATAGTGCAAGACTCTGTTCATTATACATAACTCAGAATGTAAAAGAAAAACCTCAATAATCTCCAGATTTGAGATTCCTCTCCTCTCACCCTACACCTCTAAATCTTATAGAAAATAGTGTCATGAAGAATTCCAGAATTGCAGAGGAGAGTTGCCCTTATTACATTTTTCAATCATCAATTTATAATATTTACAAAATAATTCTTCATAGGAAAGTTTGTTGAAGAGTGGTTTTGCTCCATAAATTTTCATTGGTTTAAAAATCATATTCTTCAATTGTTGGAGCCTTCTCATTGATTGAGAGCTTCTTCTTCTTGTTCTCATCTCTTCAATTGTTTTCCTGCAAAAGCAAATCAAAGCAAAATTAAAATGTAAAAAATAAAATCAAAATGCAAAAAGAAATTAAATAAATCCAATCAAAACTTAATTAAATAAATTATTGAAAAAGGAAGTATAAGATTTCTTTTGATTTCTGTGCTAATATAATTGGCTAAGGATATCACTGACGAATGGATCTTCATTTAGAAGAAGTTGTGGGCAAATTAAAATGCAGAAAATAAAACTCGAATTTTTTTTTTTGTTAAAAATTCTGAGCATGATCTTCTGCTAAATTTTAGACCCAATAAATGATAAAATCTAGAAATGAAAAAAATTGAGAAATGTTCTCCATCTTTTTATCTATCTAATGAGCCATCTTGGGCCTCATTTGGCCAAGTAAAACTCCATTTATGAGCTTCCAAAGTTGATATATTAAAATTTCTAGAAATCTGGAATTTTTTGTTGCCTAAGCTAAAAATCAGAAATTTTAAATTAAATTCTAATCCTAAATTAGATTATAATATTTAATTAATTAATGCTAATTAATTACAATTATGTTATTAATCTCAATTCAGTATAAACAGAAATTAATTAATAAAAATAAACGATTTAAAATCTATTTAAAATATAAATATATTATATTAATATTATAATTTATTTATATTAAAATTATAATAAAATATTATAATTAAAATATAACAATTATAATAAAAATATAATATTTATATATTAAATAATTAAAAACTAAACATCCACGTGAGAGGGAGAGAGGAGGGAGGAGGGGAGGTGAGGAGTACTAATAAGGGAGGAGGAGAATGAGTGGGAGTTATTTAGTGTAGAGAAGAGTTAGGTGAGGGAGAGTGAGGTGGAGGGTGAGTGAGGTGAGGGTGAGGTCACGGGAGTCATAAGGTGAAATGAAACTTTATGTTAAAACAAATAACCTCTCACATGTTTTCCAAACTGCATCGGAGTTTCGGAGTTTTTGAAATATACACAAAAAATAAATATTTGTTAAACGTGGGATTAACCATCCTACATTTTGGACTTCAGTTTTTTGCAATTTTGGGATTTTGGGTTTGGCAATTTGTTTTAAAATAATGAGTTGGAGTAAATTACCAAGATCCTAAAATGTGTTTTAGTTCATTATGAAATTTAGTTGGGTCATTTTGTAGGACTGTTAGTGAAAAATAAAAGAAATAGTAAAAATGAACTAAAAGTTAATATTTACGATGAATGACTATTTTAACTACGAAAATTAAAATATTGGTACACTTTATACATTTTTTACCCCAAGCGAGAAAATGATCAAACTTAAAAAGAGTGTCATTTACAAACCAGTTGACCAAATGAAGTGAAACAAGTATCTTTGGAAAGCTTGTAAAAAAACAAATTCAATAAAGCAATCAAAACAAAATTTCGAGAAAGATGAAAAAATGGCAAAAATGCAGGATAATTAACTTAATGAAAATCCTAGAAGGTGTTTAGCCAAAAAATTTGTAGAAAGGGTCACCATTATTTGAAGTGTATAAGTAAAAAATGGGGGGGTTGTGTTTTACCACAACAATGGCGACATGCGGGAGAAGAACCAGTTATCTCTGATTAAAGATAATGAATTTAAATTTACCTAAAGGTTAAAAAATAATGGAAATCACAAAATCATCTAACAGTAAAACATTTTCATAGGTCTCACATAAATAGATTAAGTAATATGAGTTTGTAAAGATAAGTACTCAAAACAGACTCGAGTAAAAGTGATGAATCCAAATTTGGGGAAATTTGTTTTTTTTAATTTTCCTCATGTGAAAAATAGAAGAAGGTAGTGATAGGAGTTTTTAATAAAGCATACATCCATTTTAAGTTTGTCTCTGACATCGCTTCGCTACCAGCAAGCCTGAACAGTACCTTGGTGAAGTTGTCTTTTATGCCATACAAGCTTAGTCCTGCTACTAGCGAGCGTCCATAGCCCCGATGGGTTTACTTGTATTTCCCATGCTTCCTCTTTTTATCCCTCTTTTGATAATAGCATTTGCAAGCTTTTTATTTATGATGTATTTGAGTGAAAGAGGTGGGATGGTAATAGAGACTTTATATTTAATGGACATAGTACTTTCATAATGTTTGGTCCAAATTCTTTCCCTACAACTATCAGCCAGAGGCTTTTTATGTGGAGGGGTGGAAGGAATTCATTGAACTAAACTCAAATCTATTCTTTCCTTGGAAAAGTAAACTCAATCACATAGAAAGGATGTGTGTTCCTCTATGAAAAATATTTAAAGCAAGATGACTTTATGGTTCCATAAATATATGCCTTTAATGATAAATGAAATTCACTTAAATGGATAGAGTAAAAGTTTTTCGATGTATGTCAACAACTGTAAAGTAAGAAAAATTCTTTTCACATAAATTATGACAAAGTCACCAAAATCAAATCAAAACTGAAAACAAAAGGAAAATAATTCCTCAACTAAAATAAGAAAAGAAATCAACAAAATAAAAATGAAGAAAGAAAAATTGAAAAAAAAACAAAATTTAAAAGCTAAACTCTAACAAGATCACTTATATAAATTTCTCAACAAAGATTTATAAAAGAAAATAAGCATATGTACGTTCATTCTTATGTTGAGATTTTAAATTTTTGTCTTGCATAGTTATATAAAAATGAGGCTCTCAAAATATAAAAGGTGAATAGCAGTTATGATAGATAATATGTTGAATGAGAAGTTTTTGTTTGTTGCAAATTTTCTTCTTCAAGACAAAACCTGTATAAAAGCATCTTAACTATTTTCTAATAAAATTAATGCTTAAAGAAAAAGATTAAAAGTTCAGAAAATCCCTAATCTAGCTGATTTGATGAGGCTCATTACTACTTATCTTTCAAGAATCTCAACGAGTAAAAGAAAATGAACTTCAAAAACTAATCTGGTAGAGGTGTGAAATTTTTATGAAGACCATTGAAGAACTGCATTTAATCCTACCTGAGAAAGATGATTTTCTTCAATGAAAGTTAACTTATTTCTTGAATTAGAATTAAAAGCATGAAGAATTTTTATTGACCCAAAATCATTATTTATTAAATCTAATGTAAAATAAGCAGTAAACTAAAAGAAAACAATGTTTCAAGTTCAAGGAATCAAAAATAAATCGAATCCATCAGAAATGAGGATGAAGTTATGCTTCTTTATGAATTGTAGCAATGAATGTTCTTTTTGTTTCTTCTATTCTGAATTTATATCAGCCCCGAAATATTGAAATTGACTCAAAATCCCGAATAATGTAACAACTATATAAAGGGGATTTGAATCTTTATATGATGATTATGGAGATAAGTTCAAAATAAAATAAAATTAAAAATATAGATTAATCATTGGCACATTACCTTGCTAAATTTTTCGCATCGCGAGATTCTTTGCCATGCATAACTTAAAATGTGCGACTTCCACTTTTTTCGATATGCGATTGAGATCTTTCCATAAAAATTAAAAGATAATGGTGGAAGGCCAAATATCGAAGTTTATCACAGTAAACGATCTTGAAGACAAAACTTCATTTAAGTTTAGCGATGCGATATAAATTTTGCAATGAAAAAGTTGCGATATGAGTATGTGCAATGGGAAATTGCGAAGGGATGAACGCGATATCGAATAATAGTCATATCGGAAGATTAATGCTTCTGAATGAAATGAAACACCGATATTATTCTTGCGATAATGAAAATGCAGTAAATGACTAATGCAACGTGACTACAAATATCAAAATATATGCGTGGAACATTGCTTTTGCAATCCATACAAACAATGATCAATTATGCATAGTTGCACTTCGCATCTTTTATAACTTACCTTCCCGCAGATTTCATGACTTTTTCGCAATTCGTAGCAAACTCCATTTCGCTCGTTGTAACTTGTATCATTTCATATATTACTTATCTCGTGCGATATGCGATATGTGTAGCATCGCATCAGAATATCCTTACCTTGTTTGTTATCGTATCGCAACTAATATAATTTACCGAGCGAGGTCTTAACAATAACCACTAAAATTTCCGATATGTGAAATGTAATTTTGTTTATGCGTTGATGTGCAATGAAGAATGGACCCAATATTTTTATTATATGAGTTTTAATTTCATCTCGGATTCGGGACATCAGAAATTTTAAATATATGCCCCTACCAAATTTGCGATTTATAAATGGACGCGATATTTGTATATAAAGAGAATTTAAATGTCATATCGGGTCCGGGTTATATGAAAATTGCAATTTTGGCAAAGTAATTTTAACAGAAACTGAGCGAGAATGAATATTAGAACATATGCATCAAAAGTTTCTTATCAGGAATCATTAAGAGTTGTCTCTGATCAAATGTTGTAATACAGATAATGTGATATCAGACGAAGAGATCATCAAAGATCAGAGGGAATGAGAATATCGAGAGATCGGATATATTTAGTGTATGTTCATTTTAGAGCCTCCGATATGCGATTTGCGATATATGATGAGTTATATGTGGGGTTGATAATTTCTTTAAAGTATTCAATTCAAAAAGAAACTGAGTGATTTAACTTTGCTTTATAATAAATAACCCTTTAATAATTTTAATTAATTGTCAGAATAACTGATTGAAAAGTAATTTTACTAAATCTTCCTTATGAAGAGAGTTTGTGTAATATAATGATTTGATATGATTATTCCAACAATTTATTAATACTTCTCAGGATTTCAATATAAGCAAAATTTAGATATCTCTCGAATTCAAATGAAATAATAAATAGTTCCCTGAACATGTTGTAGATTTTGGAAACAAGGGTTGGTTTCTTTCTTATCTCAGATCTACATAATCAAGTTAATGAAGATCTGCACACAAAACAAAAATAGAAATGAGCAACAACCTTTGAAAGAAAAAATAAACAATAGATGATGATGAACCTGTAAACATATACCCAGAAGATAATTTATTGTAAATTTTACCTCTTTGAAGCTTCAAGTTTTCCCAAATTTTGTAAAAATTTACATAAGTTTAACTTCACCTTCTTATTTTAATCTAAAATTCTAAGTAATGAATTTTTCAAATTGCATCCTTTCCAAAATTTCATCAAAAGACAAGAGTGGTAAAAATGAGTTCTTAGAATTACTTGTGAATAAAAAATTGTCAAGTAGTAGAAAATTCTTGGAATTTCTTCATGTATGATAAATGTTAAAAAACAAGAAAATTGAAGGATTGACAGCTAGTTATGATCAGATAATTCAAGAGATTTTAAAATTATTTAGGCTGTTTTTCTATAATTAAAATGAGATGTGCAAAAGAAATTAGATTCATTACTTGTTTTGTTGAAAATCTGAAATAACGAAATAAATGCAAACAGAAAAAAAAAATTAATCTATTCCTATTTCTAACTTAATGAAGAAAACATGACTAGATATAGTCATACTTCCAATGTAATCATGTAAGCATTTTAGTTCCTTTTTAGGTATAGTCATAAAAACTAAATCTAAAAGCAGAATGTATATTTATTGTTAGTAACTTATTCACCATTACCTTCTCCTGAAATGTCCTTTCCAACTGAATTTCAATTGGATCATAGAAATCTGGATGGATTTTCATTATTGAGTTGGAGAGGTTTAAGAGAGAAGATGACAAGCCAAGTTGTAGAAATAGTCTTTCAGAAACAATGGCCTGTGTGATTTTGTTAGTGTTATGTTTAAGTGCTAAATTATTAACAATCTTTCATGAAGAAGAACTTTCCAAATGTCTTTCAAATGAGTCAATGAAAAATGGATGGAAGTGTGTTAGATCCAACAGAATATTATTAATTGAATTAGACTGCTAGTCATATTGTGAAAATATACTCTCTTGTTGGCATTGCTCTTGAGAAGTAAGAAGTAATTGATAAAGAATGAACGTCAATTGAAATTGGAAGTTTAATAACTTTTGATGTTCACAATTATAATTTGAATCTTCATTTTTCCCTTGAGGTGATGCATCAATTGAGTGTTCAATATTGATATGCTCAATATGCTAGCACAAAGTATCTAAAAATCTAAGACTAAAAACAGAAAATAAATCTGAAGTTAAAATTAAATGTTGAAAAAATAACAAAATTGAATCATAGTTTACACTAATGTTACAACTTTTGTTACAACACAATTGGGAGTGGCTTAAATCAATTTCCTCTTCACAAGAACTGGGTAGAATAATGTAATTAGGATGATTGTTGATACCCACTTGTGAATTAGAGAGAAGGATATGACTCTAAATAGGAATGTGAGCTTGATCATCATATAAATCATAGATTGGAATGGTTTCTTGAATGCTGAAATTATAAGTATGATTATTTGCTTGAAAATGAGAACTATTTCGAACAATTTCTAAATTAAATTGTTCTTCATTTTCACAGGTGATTAGATTTTGATTATGAGGATTTAATTGTAAAGAAGACAAATCAATATCCTCAATGTCAAAATAGCTATCATAAATGACCTCAAGACATTCATTAGAATTCCTTTCAATCTTATTCAATGAATCAAAACAAGAATGAATATTTAGCTCATGTTCATTAATGCCAGAAAAATGATCATTAATTAATTCTCTATCCTGATAAAAAATAATCGATAATTCATTTAGATCAACCTCTCTTTTTTCTGAAATATCTTTAACGTGAAGAGAGGATAAATTATTATTAGAAAAATTATCAGGATAAAGAGAAAAATACGAATCTGAAATAATGTATTTGAAAATTTCTCTATTTGAAAACTCTTATGGATTTTCTTCATTGAAAATTTCAGATTTTATATCATTTACTTGGGTAATTGTGCTTTCTTGAAGACTGTTGCTTTGTTGATCTGAATTTGGACTTTTCTCATCATGAAAGAATTCAGAAATTTTTATTGTAGATTGCCTATTATTGGAAACTTTAATCATTACTTGTACTTGCCGGATTATGATTTGATTTTCTAATTCCAATGCATACTAATTTTTGGATTTCAAAGTGGTATTTTCTTCAATAATGTTGTTAATATTTTCTTTCAATTTATTAGTGAAAATTTCCAAATTTCGTGACTAAGGTTCATGGACATGTGAAGATGCACCTTTATTTTTTTCAATATTGTAAGAAATGTGCAGAAATTAAAGGAATTGATTATACAAAATAGAGGCCTCTTTATCATCATTTGTTTGTACCTCCATTTTGGAATTCTTACTTATGTCAATGAAATTAGAAGGAGATCGATTAAAATTTGATATAATTTGATATGGATTATGAATGGAAGGAAGGTTGCAAATATGTTCAAACCAATCTAGTAATTCTTTTTTTGAAGGTTTATCATCAATTTTAAAATTTAAACAATTTAAACGAAACCTGATGGTAAAATCAATTAATGACTCACCTTCATACCTTCGTAGATCTTCAAAATCGTCACATACATGTTTGTAGATATATACATCAAATTTACAAAGTAATATTGCAATAAATTGTTCTCAAGTGTGGATTGAGGCAACTAGAAGTGATTTACACTAGTTTCTGGCTATTCCCAAGAATGTAAGAGTAAAAATCCTGCATAAAATACCTTCAACAATTTCATGAAAAGTAGAATTTGAAAATTTTTGAATGAATTGTAAAGTATGATTAAATGCAGAAGTATTCCTCTTACCATTAAATTTTACCTGAGACAAGATTCTTACTATTTCTGGTGGAGTATTGGAAGATGTACATCCAGAAATACAACTCCAAATTGGAATTTTTAAAGGAGCCATTATAATAAAAACAAAATATTAAAATACAAAGACTCCAAAGGAAAACAAATCTTAGGCCCTCCTTCTAGCGCCAAAAATGTTGAGGCCTCAAAATTTGTTGCAACAACATGGGGGATGACCACCTGGTCTGGACCTTAAAGCAGTTCCTTTTCCATTTCGAATGGTGGCTCCAACTGGTTTAACTAGATCCAGTTACCTTCTCTCAATCTCCATTGGCTTAAAATATGACTTTTGTCTACTAATGAGAAAGAGACATCAAATCATTTCTCTTGTTGATCGGGCAAGAAAGTGATCCTTAAGCTAATTTGGGCTTAGCTAGGCCACAACTAAAGTTTTTCCTGTTTGGGAAGAGGACTTTTTAAGGATGTAGAATTCAATATAAATGAAATATTATTCTAAGATGCAAGCACAAGAAAACTATTTTAATCCTATCTCAATTAGGAAGATATAGATCTATCCCAACTAAGAGCAAGATGTTTTAAATAATTGAGATTTAAATATGTTTGTTTTAAATGAATATCAAGCTAACAAAGTATTTAAATTAATTGATATTGTGAATACGAAACACATTCTATCTAGAGACCTCTTAACTGAAATAATCAATCAACAACACTCAGGAAGTAGTTCTCTAAATGATATTGATCATTTAATCAATAACTTGAATAATTAAACAATAACATGTGGGAATGGTTCACAATATATTACTATTTAATAAATCAATTTTATAAGAAAAATTTCTAAGTAAAAGTTATTCAGAAATCATAATTCAAGCCATAAGAGTAGAGACAAATAATAACATAAATTGAATCAAATTACTCATATCGATAGAAGTGTACAAGTATGCGAATAAATTGACAAATTCATGTTATCATAAGATGAAACCATAATTTAAAATAATAGTATTAAAAATACCAATTTATTAAGTCCATTTCTCCAGCTCTAGTCTCTAACAGTATTTTACAATACCTAAACTTCTGGTTTCAAAATCAGAGCTACAGTAGTGCAAGACTCTCTTCATTATACATAACTCAGAATGTAAAAGAAAAACCTCAATAATCTCCAGATCTAAGATTCCTCTCCTCTCACCCTACACCTCTAAATCCTATAGACAATAGTGTCATCAAAAATTCCAGAAATGCAGAGGAGAGTTGCCCTTATTACATTTTGCATTCTGCTATTTATAATATTTACAAAAGAATTCTTCATAGGAAGTTTGTTGAAGAGTGGTTTTGCTCCATCAATTTTCATTGGTTTAAAAATAATATTCCTCAATTGTTGGAGTTTTCTCATTGATTGAGAGCTTCTTCTTCTCATCTCTTCAACTATTTTCCAGCAAAAACAAGTCAAAACAAAATTAAAATGTAAAAAATAAAATCAAAATGCAAAAAGAAATTAAATAAATCCAATCAAAACTTAATTAAATAAATAATTGAAAAAGGAAGTATAAGCTTTCTTTTGATTTCTGTGCTGACATAATGGGCCAAGGATATCATTGACGAATGGATCTGCATTTAGAAGAAGTTGTGGGAAAATTAAAATGTAGAAAATAAAACTCAGAAAATTATTTTTGTTAAAAATTCGGAGTATGATCTTCTGCTGAATTTTAGACCCAATAAATAATCAAATATAGAAATAAAAAAACTTCATAAATGTTCTCCATCATTTTATCTATCTAATGCGCTGTCTTGGGCCTCATTTGGCCAAGTAAAACTCCATTTATGAGCTTCCAAAGTTTGTATATTAAAATTTCCAGAAATCTGGAATTTTCTGTTGCGTGGGCTAAAAATCAGAAATTTTAAATTATATTCTAATTCTAAATTAGATTATAATATTTAATTAATTAATGATAATTAATCACAATTATGTTATTATTCTCAAATTATTATAAATAGAAATTAATTAATAAAAATAAACGATTCAAAATTTATTTAAAATATAAATATATTATATTAATATTATAATTTATTTATATTAAAATTATAATAAAATATTATAATTAAAATATAACAATTATAATAAAAATATAATATTTATATATTAAATAATTAAAAAATAAACATCCACGTGAGAGGGAGAGAGGAGGAGAGGGGAGGAGTACTAATAAGGGAGGAGGAGAATGAGTGGGAGTTATAAGGTGGAGAGAAGAGTTAGTTGAGGGAGAGTGAGGTGGAGGGTGAGTGAGGTGAGGGTGAGGTCACGGGAGTCATAAGGTGAAACAAAAATTTATGTTGAAACAAATAAGCCCTCACATGTTTTCCAAATCGCATCGGAGTTTTGGAGTTTTTGAAATATGGGCAAAAAATAAATATTTGCTATTTTCTATATGCGATTTGCGATGTATTGCAATCGTAATATCGCATCGCAATCGCAATATCGTATCGCATATTTTATTTCGGCCTTTTTTTAAATCGGGATTTTTTCAGAAGAGTGAATGTAATGAGAAATGGGACCCATGTGAGATTAACCATCCTACATTTTGGACTTCATTTTTTTGCAATTTTGGGATTTTGGGTTTGGAAATTTGTTTTAAAATAATGAGTTGGAGTAAATTACCACAATCCTGAAATGTGTTTTAGTTCATTATGAAATTTAGTTGGGTCATTTTGTAGGACCGTTAGTGAAAAACGAAAGAAGTAGTAAAAATGAACTAAAAGTTAATATTTATGATGAATGAATATTTTAACTACGAAAATTAAAATATTGGTACACTTTATACATTTTTTAGCCCAAGCGAGAAAATGATCAAACTTCAAAAGAGTGCCATTTAAAAACCGGTTGACCAAATGAAGTGAAACGAGTATCGTTGGAAAGCTTGTAAAAAAATGGATTCAATAAAGCAATCAAAACAAAATTTCGAGGAAGATGAAAAAATGGCAAAAATGAAAGATAATTAACTTAATGAAAATCCTTGAAGGTGTTTAGCCAAAAAATTTGTAGAAAGGGTCCCCGTTATTTGAAGTGCATAAGTCAAAAATGGGGGGGTGGGTTTTACCACAACAGAACCTTAGCTAACTGTACATGTTACTTTAGGGCCTTCTTCCTCTTCTCCTTTTTCTTTGACTCAACCACAACGTATATATCATGGTCATGATGGTAAAAAACTTCTACCTGGTCTTTATAGTATTGTGAAAATTACTGAAGAAGAGTCTTGGCCTTCCTTTCCTGTCCATTTGGGAGGTACTCATATTTATCAAGCTCATCCTTTCCTTACTGCTCGTACTCCGATACAAGATCCTTCACCTGATACTCCTCCTTTCAACTCAACTTTGAGTTTCCCTCAACAATCCTCCTTGGGAGATTTAATCATGACTGAGTCAGTGATCGTTTCTCAACCAAAATCTAGCATTATGAGTGATACAATCGACATTGCAGCTACTTCCATGTTTTCAACTTCACTAGAAACACATTTGTATGGTGTTCCTTCAGTTTCACCTCATTACCAATCATTATCTAGAACCTTTTTTGTGGTGTCGACTAATCCATGTTCTTCTCCCTTTTCATCCTCATCTGGAATTCCATATGGTACCTCTTTTATGAGTGCCATGAAACCTATCCCTCCTATTGTGCCCCAAAATTCAGTGGAGCATAAATATGGTTCGTATATAAATGGATTTGGACATCTACAACAACCTACTCCACCTTACACTGAGTACCCTCCTCCTAGAGGAAAGTTGCCTCCATATTCCCCTCATATTTCAGTAAGGGGGTAACCTGTTGTTGGAATGTTCCTATCTACTGATAAAATACCACAATATAGTGCTCTATCATATTCAAGTCCTCCATTTTCAAGAATGGCCACCAATCCTTCGAATCCTACATTTCTCATTCAGCTTAGTTCGGATTTGAATCAATTCCAAAGTTCTCAACCTATTCCAGCTACACCTTAGGTTCCTACTTGCAAAACTATTTCCCAACCTACTCAATTTTTATCTCAATTAATTCAACCTATACATACTGCACCTTAAACACAACCTATCCCACTAGTATCTGGGATGTCCCAAAACTCGGCTACCCAATCTCTTCAAGGTGCCTTACAACCTCTACCACTTATTCATTCTATAACTCAAATGCAAGTGAATCAACCTATACATGACATGACACAAATACCAACTACTCAACCTAAATTATGGATGATGTAAAATCCAGTAGGGAAACCATACCAAGGTATTCTGAAAATTCCTTATCAAGGTCAATAAATTCAAACATAGCCATTTCAACCTTTTCAAGGTTATATTGGAAATAGGAAACCTGTTTATGTTAACATAGGCTATCAAAATACTCCTTATATCGGAATGAAAATACTTATTTCTCAACCCATTCTATCATACCCAGGATGCCCTCCACCAGACTTTAATAGGAAGTTGTCGTTTGAAGCAACCCTTGAATTGACAGATTTAACCCAACTGACGAATGATCCCATATGTCATTCTCCTTATTGGTCTTCCATTCCAACTAAATTGTTGAGTGATATCCCAAAATTCAATGGAAATTTTGGATAATTCCTATCTACTTATGTTATGACATTTCATTTATGGTATTCATCCAACTCCTTAAATGATGATTCAATTTTTTTATGGATTTTATAGAGAAATATTACTGGTATTGAAACAAAGTGGTATGTTGAATTTCCATGAGCTTTGTTTAAAATTTTCAATTCCTTATAAACTACATTTCTCACCAATTTTCAATTACCTATCCGGTATGAAATTGGAACCAAACTTTTGACCTCAATGAAATAGTTCAACTCCACTTAAATTTTTGATCATATTCATGAGTGGCGACGTTGGCATCATCTACTCAAATCCTTCATTCCCGATAAGTTATTGGTTGAATGGTTTATCAAATCTTTTTAACAATCCATAAATGAAGACGTTGCTAAAGGCGGAGTTTTTATCGAATAGCAAGTCATTTCTCATGCTCAATATCTTGATATCATCTATACTCAATCTGACACACTCTACAAAAAAAACACCCAATGCTTTGAGACCTCAACACACTATTCTATTGCCTCCTCCTAAGGAATCACTTGTCATTGATGGTGTGATTGGTTATGCTAGAAAACAGATACTGAGTAAACTATCTAGTTCATCTCTTGTTGTGGCTACTCAAAACCCACCATTTGCTACTCTTGCGAATACTTTTCATATAATTTTGTTTAATCTATGAAAGGAAAATCTCAGCAACCCATAAGTAAGAATAAAGTAAAAGGAAAGAAAAAGAAAGATAATTATTTGCAGGACCAAAAAAACAAATCAGTCTCCTAAAGACAAACATAAGACTCACTATCCTTGCTTTTCTATAATGAGGAACATTTTACTTGGGACAATATGCATCAAGTGGATGTTAATCAATTCCTCAAGTTTTCATCTACAATTCCCTATGTGTTAAGAAATCCATTTCCCAACTAGGAGATGAATATGGTTGCACGTGATTCAACTTTCGCTTCCCAAATTATGATGCAATCTTCCACCAAACAGGAAAATGAAATTATGGTACCTATGATAAATAAAGACTATGGTAACCCGAATCCCTTGACTGGTAAGGCTACTAATCAACCTGCCATTTCTACCTCATCTACTTCAAATCCTTCTCCAAATGTACTACTGATTGAATTAACTCTTTAACAACCCAAGGGAATTATTCATATATCAACATTCAATCCTTGTGCAAGAGCTACATATAACTATAATATAGTAGAGGAATTGGCTAGAGCTCCTTCTGCTATGTCAACTATCAAGGTTTTCCCGAATTTTTGAGCCTAGAAGAGGTCTTTAATTTTTGCAATTGGAGGCGTAGATCCTTCAAATTTGAGTATTGTGGTCTTTAATCATGATAACCATACACCTAAACTTCCACCACAACTGGAATTTATGATCCGGGTTGTTTTTCGATTTAAGCATTAGGGGAATTTTGAGGTCTAAAATGGGCCTCATAAGAAAAATGTAAAACCAAAATAAACTTTATAAGAACCAATAATATTCAATATTATGATTTCAACCATGGGGGATGATTCACCATTTTTTGAGTAAAAAAGTAAAAAGATTAAAAAATAATAAAATAATAAAACTACGTTTTCAACTCGTATTTTCAACTTATCTCCCTAAGGTTTTACTCAAATTTCGAACGAGATTACTTTTTTTATGTAAAATTTAATTCCTCATCCAATGAGTTCTCATGTTTCATACTTTTGATGAAACCCGTTATCCGAAAAATGAGAAATACATGAAAAAACGTGTTTGCAATAATGATTTTCATGTAATTCCCATTTTTCACGTAGTAGGGTCCATAGAAATTATGCAACATGGGTACTCTTTGGATGAAGAATCAAATTCTACATGCAACGAGTGTTCCCGATCAAAATTTGAGTAAACCCATAGGGAGATAAGTTGAAAATACGAGTTGAAAAAGTATTTTATTTTTATTTTTTCCCTCCAAAATTTGGTGATGTAATCTAATATTATTTTATTATTTCCACTATTATTTTATAATTTCCTTACGAGGCCCATTTTAGAACTCAAAATTCCTATAATTTTTCCCTAACCGGGGGGGCATCGTGGCCATTAATGAACTTACCTTTTTTTCCAATAATTCTCATACTACTGGAATCATCTCTCTTGTGGGCGAATCCCCATAGTCTTATCAAAAATTCGGAGTAGGATTGCTTAAGGTTTCGTCTTTGATGGGATATTTTTCACTCCCTCCTCCTGACATTCCAAATCTGGTTTCCTTTGTCAATATGATCTCCTCTTGTACTATTCCATCTGATCCTTGGATACTGCCAGATATTTTTAATGTTGATACATTTGGTGACCACATGTTGCTCAGTCATGTTGAGCTCGAATACAAAGATATCTATTTTTCTTGTTCGACAAATTATAATTTCCCCTCCTCGATAGATTAGGGTTATCATTCCCAATATTATGGTTCATCTTCTAATCCTTTCACCTACACATTCTCTACTGATGAAAGCATCATGGAAATCATGATATCAGATGATGCATCATGGGATGATAAGCATCATCATTCCTCTTTACCTGCAAACTTTGAGGATAATATTGGAGATATTTATTCACCCAATGTTGTTGAGATATCTATGGATTCCCTATCTATTCATGACATTTATTCTGAGGAAAAATTATTGAATATTTAAGAATTTGTTCCTCATGATATTTCGATTAAACTTGAAATTTTTGAAAATGTACATATTGGAGCATCGTGTTCTCCTATTGAGGTCAAGATATATAAAGCCTTGTTTCAGGAATTCTGAAACATTTTTGCTAGGACAAAGAGATTCTAAGTATTGATACAAATATCATTGTACATGAAATCAAAACGTATTCAGATTCTAACCCAATTCAACATTGCTTACATCTGGTTCATCTTAAGAAAGCTACTGCAATTAAAGAAGAGGTTGGAAATTTTTTGTGTTGCTTTTATTTACCTAGTTCCTCTTACTGATTGGGTCTCGAACATTGTTCCCGCAATGAAGAAACAAGGCACAATTTTTGTATGTGTCAATAATCGGGATGTCAATTGTGCATGTCCTAAAGACAACTATCCCACCTTTTTTATTAACCAAATTGTTGGTGATTGTGCTGGAAGCAAAGTTTTTTTGTTTATGGATGGTTTTTCCAGCTACAACGAAATCAACATACTCCCATCGGACTAACATAAAATTTAACATATACAGGCTAAAACTTCATGTAATAAAAGTTAATAAAGGAAAAATAAGACCATGGTTAAGGGACACTTATTCCACACTGAATGTTGGTCAAGATATCCTAGTGGGAATCACTTGATGTGTTTATGGCTATGGGGAAATTGGAAAAGGAAATAGTTAAGGATTTGAAAAGGAAAAAGGTATTTTTGGAACATTTGTTTATGAAAATAAAGGAAATTATGATATAATTAAGGTGAAAGGTCATAGGTAGCATGTGAGGAGGAAAATGAAGGAAAATAATGGAAAATTGAAGAAATTAGATGCATCATCAATAAAAATACTTCAGAGCATCAGTTCGTAATCCTTTATCAGTTCATTTTCAGAATTAGTCTCAAAGAGGAGAAGAGCACCAAGAGGAGAAGGAAGGAAATAAAGCAAAGGAAGGAAAAGAAAGCAAAGGAAGGACAAGGAAAGGAAAAAAAAATATCAAGCAAGGAAAGGTTGCAACAAGAAAGCTTTAACATGATTACTTTCAGGTAACATGTTGCATGTATGATTTCCTAGTTGGTTTTGACATGCATGGTATGTGGATGTTGTTATTTAGTTATTTTGTTGTTGGTGGTATGGTTTTTCTGGGTTTTGACAGTGATTTTTAGCCTTGCCTTTCCATTTCCGGATAGCCATGGTGTAATGGGATTGTTCTCAGTTTTGATCTTTAGAATTTTCATAAGGTTTTGTAATCTGCGACGGAGGTGGTCTCAGGGAAATTACCAAAGGCCTAAGAATACCTTAACCAATAATGGTGGGACACACGGAAAAAACCTGAGGGTGGAGACGAGAAAATTCCTCAAGGATGGTGAAGGAATCTGGAGGCATTCCAAGCTTGGTTTGGTTTTGTGATCTCAAAACCAGTTTAGGTGAGATCATGGAATGGTGAGGGCAGAGGTGGTTTAACCTCTGGATTCCCTTGGTTGTTTTGGATTGGTTTATCCCATGAGATTCCACATTCATTCTTGGAATATGGCACAGAGGTGACTCACTAAAATAAATATATTGTTCAGCCATGTCTATGGTCAAATGGTACATGGAAGTCCCAAACCTAGTTGGATATTGACTATGTTTAATGAAAAAAAAATTATCCTTATTTTGATTGGTAAATGTACTTGTTATTATTTGGATTTGATGGTTTTTATCTTATGGTTATTTATATGTTTATATTTTTGTATTAAGAATGGATATATGACTGGTTTTAGTGATGGCTCTTTTCTTTCTTTTACTTGTTACAGAAAGAATAATGGATGCAAGACCTAATTGATAGTAAGAAAACTATGGGAGACGGTGGTTATCCTTCTTGTTAAGTCTCATATGAATTTTTATTCCCTTATGATCATAATTGCATTCATGACTTGTAGATTTCCTATCTACCAAGTATTTTACAGAATCCCAATCTTGGTTGGGGATGGTCAGTTCTAGTCCTAGTTTCAGTTTTGGTTTATAATAATTATGGTCATGTATTTTATGAGTTATGAAAGTTATATGGACTTCTGGGTAGAGGCTTAGCCCCAACCCTGAAAAATAGCCTTAAATTATGCATTCATTGGCACAACGCTGAGCAGAAAAGGACACAGTCGCACTGATGCAGGCCTATGGGAGCGACTGGGGGTTTCCAGTCACATGGAGGGCGTGGAAAGGGAGTGACTAGGATCTAACTTAGGAAAAAGTTAATTTGGCTAGGGGATGGACACTTGGAGGGGTTGGATTACTCCTAGAGGGTCCTGAAGCACCAGAGGGAAGTTAGTGAAAGTGGGTATATGTGAGGAATATGTTGGTTACAGGTGGTATCGGAGCAGATTTTGTTCTCTTTGGGTCATACCTGATACCAAAAACATGTGGTATCATAGCATGGTTGCGCTCTCTTTGGGAAAAGTATGATGTTGTCAAGGTCATGGTTTTCATGCATAGGGTCAAGGTATACCATTGGTATGGTCATGCATGGTGGTGTATATTGTTATTTTATTATATGGATATGTTTATGATTATGAATGTACATGATAATAAGGACTGATCTTGTAGATGAGATAAGCCTCCTCTAAACGTCAATGAGGTATGGGTTTGATTTTGGTATCTATTTGGTTTATCTGAAATGATATACTTGCAGGAAGAAGAGAATCAAGGATGACGAGAAAATGGTAGACTATAGTTCGCGTGACTCTTACTACAAATAAGTTGGGAAAAAAGGAGATGATAATTCTCCTGGTGTAGTAGAGACATTGTGATGCAGCAAAATTTCAATTTTTCCCAATTCATGGATCCGTGGGTTATGGGCCCACGATCTGGAAAAAATAATTCACTATGCAGTAACAAAATTCTTCTCAATGCACCTTGGTACTAACTCTTGATCATGCACATGACAACACTCCTAAAATACTTAAAGAGGAATACACTCTTCAAGCCTGAGATCCATCGGCTATGTCTTAGAATGTTCAGATCTTAAATAAAATTCCAGGTCTGTTTTCAAGAATTTTAGGCCTGCCTACAGCCATTAACCCTCGTACTCAATTTTTCCCTGAATGGATATGAACCATCCATCTCACCTGGATCATCCTTTCATCACATTATCAATTTTATGGATCACCATCCAACTCCTTTACACTGTGCATGATTTATATCCATTTGAATGACCACGTTTTCTCTAATGGATCATCGTCAATCCATTCTGTGATCGATGGTTGATTACTTATTTATTTGGGAATACGCAATTCCACACGGGATTCAAACCTGCACAAAACAAAAATGAGTGTGCTCTCTCTCTAAAACACACAGTCTCACAAATTCATGAAAAATTATAGGTCGTATACACAATGATACAAATTCACAATAACAAACACATGATTTCAATTATTTTCGAATTTGAATTACAACACGGCTTATATGAGCCAGGTCACCCTCTCGACACTTGATTTTACATGGTGTCTAGCCTCCCTTCTAATAACTCACACTTACAATATATATTACCTCAATACAATTGAAGGATCAGATCTTTTGAGATCCGATCTATTTTAAGATCTCTCACATCCCTCAAAATCTGCGTAAGAGAACAAATTACAAACAAACTCAATCAGAATGGAGGAAATCTCGTCCTCATGCCACGATTTCTCCTTTGGAAGGTTCCAAAATTAAATTTTCACTTGGGTGGGTTGATCCTCCTGCATCAGACTCCCACTATACAAAAAAAACTATGACCTCCTAGTCATATGAATTCTTGGTATTTTCATAACAGCACTCGTAAGTTGCAACAAAACCTCTACAGTAGCAAGCCTCCTCCTTGCTACATGATACCTCACTGATATTCTCTTCTCTGAGCTCAGTATTTCGGCATCTCTCTGGTTCTCTCCTCTGGAATTGTAAAAAAACTCCTTTCTCTAGGCTGCTGCAAATATTCACACCTTCTTCTGTTCCTACCTACGCAAAAATATAAAGACCACATGCTTACCAATTTTCAACATATGTGTACCTCCTTCCATTTCACACAGAATATTTTTCTCCTCTTATACCACTTTGATGCAACAAAATTGCTTTTTTTCCCAATTTGTGGATCTGTGGGTTATGGGCCCACGATCTGGATGAAATAGTTCATTATGCAGAAAAAAAATTCTTCTCAATGCACCCTGGTACTAGCTCTTGATCATGCACGTGAAAACATTTTTTAAATACATAAAGAGGAATACACTCTTCAAGCCCGAGATCCATCGGATATATCTCATAATGTTCGGATCTTAAATAAAATTCCACGTCTATTTTCAAGCATTTCGGGCTTGCCTACAGTCGTTAACCCTCGTACTCATTTCTGCTCTGAATGGATATGAGCCATCCATCTCACGCGAATCATCCCACCATCACATTATCGATTTTATGGATCACTTTCGAACTCCTCCACGCAGTTCACGTTGGAGATCCATTTGAATGACCACATTTTTTTTAATGGATCACCTTCGATCCATTTTGTAATCGATGGTTGATTACTTATTTCTTTGCAATACACAATTCCACAGAGGATTCAAACTTGTACACAACAAAAATGAGTGTGCACTCTCTCTAAAACACATAGTCTCACAGATTCACGAGAAATAATAGTTCGTATACACAATGATAGAAATTCACAATAACAAACACATGATTTCAATTATTTTCGAATTCGAATTACAACACGCTTATATGAGCCAGGTCACCCTCTCGGCACTTGAAGTTACATGGTGTCTGGCCTCCCTTCTAGCACTCACACTTACAATATATATTACCTCAATAAAATTTAAGGATCAGATCTTTTGAGATCCGATCTATTTTTAGATCTCTCAAAACCCTCAAAATCTGCGTAAGATAACAAATTACAAGCAAACTCAATCATATTGGAGGAAATATCATCCTCATGCCATGCTTTCTCCTTTTGAAGTTTCCAAAATTTGATTTTTACTTGGGTGGGTTGATGCTCCTACATCACATTGATGAGCTTGAGGGAACTGATAAGAAGTTGTAAGGTAGATAATGACAGGTTGGTTGAGGCTCAGGAAATACTTGCAAGGGCTAAGGAAAATCATATAGAGGTCAATGTAGTGATTCTTCATAACTTGTTAGAGTTCCAGAAACAGGGACAGATGAGGATCAGTCAAGAGCGGGAGGAAAATACTAATGGAGCCTATAGTAGCGGGTCTCGACCCAGATACAAGTTGAATAGAAGGGACACAGTTAGAGGAGGTAGATCATTGGAAAAACCTATCAAGAGGGTTGGTATGTATGGGTATCATTCTAGTTTCTCTTCCAGAAGACATAATCATAGTCATTACTGTCATCATCCTTATAGGAGGGGTGAGTATGTTCTAGAGGAGTTCAAGAAATTGAAGCCTCCTACATTCGATGGAGAGATGAGGAATTCAGAAGATGCAGAGGCAATTTTTCTTGGCATCAAGAAATTATTTAGATTACATATCTATACAAAGAACATGAAAGAAAATATATCCACTTTCAGTCTTAAAGGAAAGTCAAATATCTGGTGGGAGGATGTGAAGAATCTTAAAGGCATTCAAGAGGATGACTTGACTTGGGATGAGTTTAAGAGGCTCTTAAAGAAGAATTAACTGTCAGAGAGGTATTATGATTCTAGAGATAAGTATTTTTATGAGTTGAAGATCGGTTCCATGACAGATTATGACTCTACTAGTAGGTTCTTGGATTTGTTGAGATATGCGCCTTATCTGAAGGAGGAGAAGGCCAAGGTTTAAAGATTCATGAGTGTGATTCTAGTAGCATACATAGACCATATTGAGTTCAATGAGCCTAGATCACTAGAAGAAGCCATTTAGAATTTGAAGCATTGTTATGAGAAATCAAAGCGCAAATTTGAGGCTAAGCGTGACTTGAAAGGAAATGAGAAAGCTAAAGTAACATGGCCACCAAAGTTGGGAAGACCTTAGGATGTAGGCGAGAAAGAAAATGTGGTTCCTTACAAGAAGTTCAATATAGTTGAGAAGGGACATGGATCGCAACTTAGAAAGCAGCAAACTAGGGGTGATGGTAGAGTAATGTTGTAGTGTTGGATATGAGGCAAATATCATCACAAGAAGGATTATCCATAGTACCAGGATGGTAGAACTAAGATATATAGTGCACAAGAGGAGCAGAAAATTGGCAATGTTGGTCATAGAATTCCTCGGATTTATGCATTTGTGGACAATAGGCAGGAATATAACTAGGTATCTATCATTGAGATGGATAGTAAGCCTTGTGATCAAGTTATTTCTATTTTGATAGATCTTGGATATAATTAAAGTTATGTTAAAACTCACCTATTGGATAAGTGTGGCTTGAGAAAAGAAGTACATGCAAAATGTTGGTTGGTGCAGTTGGCTACAGGTGCTAAGAAGGGAGTTCACCATTAGGTAAGAGCTTGCACATTTGATTTAAATGGTATGCCTACAACAACACATTTCAATGTACTGCCATTGGGATCATATAACATGCTTTTGGGTATGGATTGGTTGTAAATTTATGCCTACAACAACAAATTTGAATGTACTACCATTGGGATCGTATAACATGATTTTGGGTATGGATTGGTTCTAACTTCACAGGACCAAAGTGGATTGTTATGAAAATTCCATTGAGTGCCTAGATGATAATGGAGAAAAGAGAATTATGCAGGGAAAGAAGAATCCTACATTATTGAGGATGATCACTTCTATGCAGATTAAGCGTAGTTGCATAAAAGGTTGTGTGATATTTGTAGTGCATATTTCCAATGACAAGGGTAAGGATGCTGACGATGTAGAAATATTCTAGAGGTATCATGGTTTGCACTAGTTTCAGAATGTGTTCCCAACATATATTCTAGAGTTACCTCATCATAGAGAAGTGGATTTTTCTATTGATTTGGTACTAGGGGAAACACTAGCATTAAAGGAACCTTATAGGATGAGCATGCCATACTTAATAGAGTTGAAGTTACAACTGAAGGAAATTCTTGATAAGCGATACATTAAGCTGAGTGTATCACCATGGGGTGCACCATTATTGTTCGTAAATAAGAAGGATGGTACTCTCAGGTTGTGCATTGATTAAAGGTAGTTGAATAAGGTAGCGATCAAGAACATGTACCCATTATTGAGGATCAATTATTTGTTTGATCAGATGTTCTCAAATATCGATTTAAGATTGGGATACCATCATGTACATATAAAAGAAGAGGACATCTACAAGACCACCTTCAGGACCAGGTATGGACATTATGATTTTGTTGTAGTTACATTCGGTTTGACTAATTCCCCAGCTACATTTATGTGTTTCATGAATTGTGTGTTTCTTCCTTATCTGGAATGGTTTGTTATTGTATTCATTGATGACATTTTAGTATATTCTAAGAATGAGAAAGAGCATGTTGAGAATTTAGCAGTGTTGATATTGATAAGAGAGGACCAGTTATATGCTAAGATTATTAAGTGTAGTTTCGTTCAGACAAAGGTACGCTACTTGGGACATGTTGTTTCCAAGGAAGGCATATAAGTAGATAGGAAAAATATAAATTCCATCATGGAGTGGGTAGCTCCTAAGAATGTGGAGGAAGTCAGATCATTTATGTGATTAGCAGGTTATTACAGGAGGTTCATCAGGAACTTCCCATACATTTCATATCTTATTACATCTTTACAGAGAAAAGGTAATAAGTTTGAATGGATAGAAGAATGTGCCGCTAGTTTTGAGTAGATGAAGCAGTTGTTTAAAAATGCTCCCATTCTTAAGATCACAGATCTGGATAAATAATTTGTACTCTATATAGATGTGTGTAAAATAGGACTTGGTGAAGTCCTTATGTAGGAGGGATAGGTGGTATGCTATGAGTCCTAGAAATTAAATGAGAACGAGTAGAACTACGTGACTCATGATATTGAGTTGGAAGCTATTATTCATGCTTTTAAGATGTGGAGGCATTATATTCTTGGTAGGATATTTTTACTGATGAGAGATCACAGTGGTTTGAGGTATCTATTTGACCAATTGAATCTGAATGCTAGGAAATCTAGATGGTTGGGTACCCTTCGTGAGTTTCACTTCGAGATCAGATACATTAAGGGAAAGGAGAACATGGTTGCATATGCTCCTAGTAGGAAAGTACATGTGAATGATATAGAAGTTATGATCTCATATGGCATAGACTTACAAGAAGGACAACAGGATGATAGGTATATGGAGATCAGGCACATGTTATAGTAGATTACAGGCATAGGTACAGTTTCAAGTGCAGGTACAGGCACAGGTGTAGGTGGAGGTTCATGTGATCAAGATATAGATTGTTGTCTCACGATAGATGGTTTGGTAAGATTAAGTGACAGATCTATGTGTCAAATGAAAATGAGTTCAAGAAGCTATCTTCAGGGAGTTTCATGTCAATTCATACTCAGGTCACCTACGATATCAAAATAAATTGACGACGGTGTATAATTTCTATTATTGGTCGAATCTAAGGATGGAAGTGGCAGAGATCGTGGTTAGATGTTTGGATTGTCAACCTGTGAAGGAAGAATGTAAGCATCCATGTGGTATACTATATACTATTTCGATTCTGAAATGGAAATTGGAGGTCATTTCCATGTATTTTATTATAGGTCTTCTGAGGATAGTGAGGCAACATGTTTCTATCATGGTTGTGGTCGACAGGTTGAGTAAGGTGGGTCACTTCGTTCTAGTGAAGACTACATATTCATCTAGTGAGGTGGAACAAGTCTTCATCAAGGAGATTGTGAGGTTACATGGTGTTCCGAATAAGATTGGGTCAGATGGGTATGCCAATATCACCTCTAAGTTTTAGAAGGATTTGTTTGCAGGTTTGGGGAAAAAGTTGGCCTTTAGTACAACCTATCATCCACAGACAAATAGACAGACAGAAAGGGTCAACATGATCTTGGAGGAAATGATGAGGAGATGGAGGAGTACCTTCCATTGGTTAATTTTTCATACAAAAATGGCTATGAGGAGTTGCTGAGGACGATTCCTTTCGAGGCACTTTATTGATGGAGTTATAATACTCCCATCAGCTGGAGTGATCCAGTGAATAGGGTACTTATTGGATCAGACATGTTGGCAGACATGGAATAGGAAATACATGTTATAAGGAAGAATCTAAAGGCAACACAGAATAGGCAGAATAGTTATGCATACCAACACAGGGAATTTAAGGAGTTTAAGGTTGGGGATCATGTTTATTTCTACATCAAGCCTAGGAAGAGCTCCTTGAGGATTGGATCATGTGCCAAGTTGGCACCATAGTATTTCGAGCCTTTTCAGATCCTTGAGAGGATTGGACCAGTGGCCTATCAACTTGCACTTCCTCCAACATTAAAATTCCATGATGTTTTTCATGTGTCATTTCTTAAAATTTATATAAAGGATTTTGATCATGTTAATGATTGGTTTGTATTGCAAGTGGAGAAATAAGGATGATTCCAGTCAGAACCTCAGTGCATATTGCAGTAGAAACAACTCCTACTCCGTAATAGAGTCTTCACGAAAACTAAAGTGGAGTGGAAGCACTTTGGGCCAAAGAAGCTACATGGGAGACGGCAAATCATATGACGACTATGTATCCTTCATTTCTAGTGTAACATACTCGGGCTAAAAGTTCATGTAATAAAAGTTAATAAAGGAAAAAAAATATGACCACGGTTAAGGGACACATATTCCAAGTTGAATGCTGGGAAAGGATATCCTAGTGGGAATTATTGGATGTGTTTATGGCTAAAGGAAATTGGAAAAGGAAATGGTTAAGGAATTAAAGAGGAAAAACATATTTTTGGCACATTTATTTATGAAAATAAAGGAAATTAGGAGAAAAGGAAGGTAAAATGTCACAAGTTGCATGTGAGGATGAAATTGAAGGAAAATAATGGAAAATGAAGAAAATAGAGGCATAATTGATAAAAAGGCTTGTGAGGATTAGTTGGTAGCTTTTTTCAGTTCAATTTTGGAGCTCTCTCATTATTCTCTCTCTCTCTCACTCTTGGATACTTAGAGTTTTCTTGGAGAATTTTAGAATTAAGACAAGAAAGAGGAAAGAAAGAAAAGGAAGGAAAAGGAAAGGAAATGAAAGAAAATATCAAGAAAGGAAGAGAAGGATATAGCAGCTTCGGCAGGAATAATTGTAGGTAATATATTTCATGTGTGATTTCCTAGCTATTTTGTACATGCATGGCTTATTCATGTTGGTAGTTGGTTCTCTTGTTGTCGGTGGCATGGTTTTCTCGAGTTTTAACAACGGTTTTCAGCCTTACCTTTCCTTTTCCAGATAGACAAGGTGTGATGTGATTTGATCTAGGTTTTGAGATTTGGAATTGTCGCATGAATTTCAGAATTCGGGGTGGAGGTGTTGTGAGGTAAAGTTCCCAAATGCCTAGGAATCCCTTAACGGGTTTTGGTGGGATACATAGTAAATCTTGAGGGTGGTATCTCGGTTTAGGGCTTAGGGATCCAATGTGAATTTCAGAAAATCTTGAGAGACAAGGAGACACAAAATTCCTCAAGGATAGTGATGTATTCCAGAGGAAATCTATGCTTGGTTCGGTTTTGTGATCAAGGCACCGGTTTAGGTGTGATCACGGTATGGTGAGGGTGGGGGTAGTTTAGCCTTTGGATTCCCTTGGTTGTTTTCAGATTGGTTTATCCATGATATCCCACATTAATGCTTGGAATATGGCACGGGGGCGACTGGATGAAGAGAGATTTAGCTCAGCCATGTCTATGGTCAGGTGGCAGGTGGAAGCCCCAACCTGGTTGGTTATTGCCTATGTTTAATAAAAGCTAAGTTATCTTTATTTTGTACTTATTAATCTACATCTTTAATGGTTGTTATCTTACTGTTATCTACATGGTTGTATGCTAGTTATACGTATGGTTATATGACTGATTCAAGTCATGATTATTTCATGTATTTACTTGTAAATGTTAAAATAATGGATGTAATACCTAATTGATGTTATAACAGTTCAAGCAAGACGATGGTGATCCTTCTTGTCATGTCTCTTAAGAGTTTTCAATCATTCATGCTATGTCTTGTATCATAGACCTGTAGATTGCATTGATGCCAAGTTTTGAAAAAATATCAGTCTTGGTTGGGGATTTTCAGATGTAGTCCTGGAGTTAGTTTTTGGTTCATTAGCGTTTTCATCATGTGTTTGATGGATTTTGGAAGCTACAGGAATTTTTGGGTAGTACTCAGGATTCTGGGCTTAAAAAATTCCTTAAATCCCACAGACGTTGGCACAGGTCTAAGGGAAAAAGTCCCTGGACACATGCATGGCTATGTTGTGGGAGCATCTAGAGCCTCCCAGACACACCCTTTCCCATATAAAAGAAGCGTCTGGGGGTTTTATTCATTAAAATTTAGTGGGGCCCAGGGACAAGTTAGGTGGATGACTAGGATAGCCTCTAGTGGTCCTATAGCAGGTGCAAGGGGTCTTTGTGATGGTTTTCTGTGTCGATTCCACTTCCTTAAAGTCACCAAGTAGGTTGAGTCTACTCTTAACTGCCCTCATCTCATTTTTACCCTCGTTGGCTGGTTACTTGGGTAGATGTGAGGGGAGGTGTATGTTACAGGTGGTATTAGAGTGTGGTTGTGCTATCCTTGGGAAAATTATGATGTTGTCGATGTTATTGTAGCCATGCGTTCATGTCGATTATGCATGTGTTTCTCATACTTTTGGTTTATGTACTTGTTACATCCACATGGTGTTGGTAATGGTGGTAGTGATGTCACCATGGAAGGGTTGTTGGTGGTCTTGTAAATGTGTTTTCATGAGCATATCACTGGTTGTACATGTCAGGTGATTATATGTTTTCAAGTGTGCATTGGTGTGGTTGAGGTTGTCATGCACGAGGTCATGGTGTGTAGTTGATATGGTCATGCATTGATGATTGGACTCTAGCTATAATGATATATATGTGACGATATAATTATGCATTATAAGTCTATATGATGCTATGATTATGTCTATACATGTATTATGTTGATCGTTTGATCTTGGAGATGAGATATCCTCCCTGAATTATGCTAAGGTACGTTGGTTTATTGTGATTTGGTTTAAGCTAACATGAGATCCCTTGCAGGAAGAATAAAAGATGGATAGCAAGATGGTAGAATACAAAGATTATCCTTATGAATCATATGAGAAACATAGTGTTGGGAGCTCTTCTGATTTAGCATATACATTCATAATTTTGAAGGAATAAATAAGGAGTTGTAAGGCGAACAATGACAAAATCATATACGCATAAGAAAAAAAAGCAGAATTAAATACGAAAATCCTTTATAGTTTGTTATATTTGCAGCAATGTGGACCACTTTGGATAAACTATGGACAGGAGGATGGGACTAATGGGGCATATGGAATTATATCTCTTGGTGGTCACAGGTCAGATAGAGGTGACACGATTAGAGATGAGAGGTTCTTGGAGACTCTGGATAAGAGAGGTGAAAAATGCATCTACTATTCTAGTTCTGGTTCTGACAAGCATTATGATCATCCATGTTATCATCCTTACAAGAGGAGTGATGGGGGACATTTTTGAATGAGTTTAAGAAAGAAAAGCCACCTACCTTTGATGGAGAGATGAAGAAATCACAGGATGCATAGGCATGGTTGTTTGGTATGAGGAAATTCTTGATGTTGCATGACTATTCAGAAAACATGAAAGCCAGAATAGATACATTCAGCCTCAAAGGTAAAGCAGATATTTGGTGGGAAGACGTGAATAATGTCAAGGTTATTTATGTAGTGTAATTGACTTGGAGTGACTTTGATAGGCTATTCTGAAATAAGTATATGTCAGAGAGGTACTATGATGCTAGAGATAAGGAGTTTTATGAGTTTCATATGGGTTCCATGACAGATGATGAGTATACTACTAGGTTCTCGGAGTTGTTGAGATATTTTCCTTACCTCAAGGAGGAGAAGACCAAGGTACAGATATTCTTCAGTGGGTTGATAGTAGCATACAGAGACCAGATTGAGTTCAATGAGCCTAGATCGCTAGAATAGGCCATTCAAAATCTCAAGTGTTGTTATGAGTAGTAAAAATTAAAATTTGAGCCTAAGCGCGATTTGAAAGGAAATGATAAATTTAAAGGAAGATGGCCACAAAATCAGGAAATACTGCAAGATTCAGGTGAGAAATAAAATGTGGTTCCTTACAAGAAGTTAAATACAACTAGGAAAGGACCTAGAGAGCAGCATACTAGAGGGGATGGTTGAGCATTGTTGCAGTGTTGGATATGTGGCAAGGATCATCGTAAGAGGGATTGTCCATAGTATCAAGGTGGTAGACCCCAGATATATAGGTTATAGGAGGCGCAGATGGTTGGGGATGTTTTTCATATAATTCCTCGTATTTATGCATCTATGGACAATAGGAGGAAGATCATCATGCATGTATCATTGAGATGGACTATGAGCTTTGTGATCAATTTGTTTCTATTTTGATTGATCCTGGATCTAATTATAGTTATATTAATCCTGACCTAGTGGATAAGTGTGGTTGGAGAAAATAAGTGCATGCATAATATTGGTTATTGCAATTGGCTACAGGTATATAGAAAAGAGTTCACCATTCGGTAAGAGCTTGTTCATTTTAGTTAAATGGAATGTCTACAACATCTCACTTGAACATATTGCCATTGGGATCATATAGTATGATATTGGGTATGGACTGGCTATACCTTCAAAGTACCAAGATTGATTTCTATGACAAATCCATTAAGTGCTTGTATGACAATGGGGAACCGAGAGTCTTACAGGGAAAGAAGAAAGCCACATCAACTATGTAGGCCAAGTGTAGTCGTAGGAAAGGGTGTGTGTTATTCACAATACATATCACTAGTGGAAAAGGTAAGGAAGTTGAGAATGTAGATATTTTGAGCAGGTATCCAGTTCTACAATATTTTCAGGATGTATTTCCTGCAAGGATTTCAGAGTTTCCACCTCATATGGAAGTAGACTTTTCTATTGAGTTGGTACCAGGGGCAACACTTGCATCAAAGGCACCTTACTGGAAGAGCACACCTGAGTTGGTAGAGATAAAGCTGTAGTTGAAACAGATGCTTTAAGGGATACATTAGGCCAAGGGTATCACCTTGGGGTGCATCAGTTTTTTTCATGAAGAAGAAGGATGATACTCTCAGACTATGCATTTATTATAGGCAGTTGAACAAAGTGACCATCAAGAAAAATTACCCATTACCAAGGATTGATGATTTGTTTGATTAGCTGAAGGGAGAAACATTGTTCTCTAAGATCGACTCGAGATCAGGATACCATCGAGTATGCATCAAAGAAGAGTACATATACAAGACAAAGTTCTAGACAAGGTATGGGCATTATGAGTTTGTTGTAGTTCCATTGGGGTTGACTAATTCTCCATCTACCTTTATTTGTTTGATGAATAGTGTGGTGTGTCCTTATTTGGACAAGTTTTTTATTGTATTCATTGGTGACATATTGGTGTATTCTAAAAATGAGTAAGAGCATGTTGAGCTACTTGGAGGCAATGTTGAGATTTTTAAGAGAGAAACAATTGTATGATAAGCTCAATGAGTGCAGTTTTTTGAGACTGAGGTACATTACTTGGGACATGTTGTCTCCAAGGAGGGCACAACAATCGATCCAGAAAAGGTAAGAGCTATCATGGAATGGGCAGCTCCTATAAATGTAGATGAGGTGAGATAATTCATGGGATTGGAATGTTATTACAGCAGTTTCATCAGGAACTTCTCACAAATTCCTTATCCTATTACATTATTGCATAGGAAAGCTAAGAAGTTTTTCTGGACAAAGGAGTGTGAGGCTAGTTTTAAACAACTTAAGCAGTTGTTGAGACATGATCCAGTGTTAAAGATCGCAAATCCAGAAAAAGAGTTTATAGTATGTAAAGATGCTAGGAAGAGAGGGCTTGGTGGAGTCCTTATGCAAGAAGGAAATGTGGTATGTTATGAGTCATAAAAAATAAATGAACATGAGAAGAAATATCCGACGCATGATCTTGAGCTAACGACAATCATACATGAATTGAAGGTATGGAGGTACTTTCTTCTTGACAGGAGGTTTATAATGATGAGTGATCACAATGGATTGAGGTATTTGTTTGACCATATGAATCTGAATGCCAGTCAAGCTAGCTGGTTGCATCATTGATTTTGATTTTGAGATCAAATACATCAAGGGTAAAAGAGAACAAGGTCGCAAATTCTCTTAGCAGGCAGATATAGGTAAATCACATTGCAGTTATGAGCTCCTATGGGACATATTTACAGGATAGGATCTTCCAGGAAGGTCAGCATGATGTCAGTTATATGGAGCTCAAGCATAGAGTGTAGCATGGTACAGGTATAGGTATAGGTGCAGGTACAGGTGATCAAGATGTAGACTATCGTCTCACAACAGATGGTTTGATAAGATTCAGTGACAATATATGTGTCAGATGAAAATGAGATCAATAGGATTATCTTGAGGGAGTTTCATGTCAATCCATACAAGGGTCACCCAGGATATCAGAAGACATTATCAGTGGTATAGAAGTTCTACTATTGACCAAATATGAGGAATGAAGTGGTATAGTTCGTGGCTAGATGTTTGTATTTTCAACAAGTGAAGGAAGAATGTAAGCATCCAAGTGGTATACTATAGCCTATTTCAATTTTGAAATGGAAATAGGAGGTAATTTACATGGATTTTATTACACATATTCCGAGGACAGTGAGGCAACATGATTCTATAATGGTTTTGGTCGACAGGTTGAGCAAGGTGGCTCACTTCATTCTAGGGAAGACTACATATTCAGCTAGTTAGGTGGCATAGGTATTCATCAGGGATATTGTGAGATTACATGGTGTTCCGAAGAATACTGTGTCGGGTAGGGATGCTAATTTCACTTCCAAGTTCTGGAAGGAGTTGTTTGCAAGGTTGGGGACAAATTTGGCCTTCATTAAAACTCATCATCCATAGATAAATGGACAAATAGAGAGGGTAAACATGATCTTGGAGGAAATGTTGAGGATGTATGCGATGCACCAACAAAGGAGATGGAGGATTACCTTTCATTGGTTTAGTTTGCATACAACAATGGCTATCAGGAGTCACTGAGGATGAGTCCTTTCGAGGCACTATATGGGTGGAATTGTAATACTCCCATCAACTGGAGTGATCCAGTGAACACAGTACTTATGACATGTTGGCAGGAATGGAACATGAAATGTAGGTTATAAGGAAGAATCTAAAGGTAGCACAAGATAGGCTGAAGATTTATGCATACCAGCACAAGGAATTTAAGGAGTTTGAGGTTATGGAGCATGTTTATTTGTGCATCAAGCCGAAGAAGAGATGCTTGAGGATTGGATCATATGCAAATTTGGCACCATGGTATTGTGGGCCTTTTGATATCCTTGATAGGATTGGACTAGTGGCCTATTGACTTGCACTACCTCCAACAGTGAAATTCCATGATGTATTTCATGTGTCATTACTTAAAATGTATATAAAGGATGTTGATCATGTTATTGACTGGTCTGTATTGTAGGTGGAGCAAGAAGGAGAATTACAGCTGGAACCTTAGTGAATATTGCAGTGGAAATAGTTCACACTCTGAAATAGAGTTTTCTAGAAATTTAAAGTGCAGTGGAAGAAATTTGGGCCGAAGAATCTACATGGGAGATGGTAGATTAGATGCGAGATATTTATCCTTCATTGTTTGTGTAACAAACTCAAGCTAAAATTTCATGTAATAAAAGTTAATAAAGGCAAAAAAATAAGACCACGATTAAGGGACACGTATTCCAAGCTAAATGTTGGGAAAATATATCCTAGTGGGCATCACTGGATGTGTTTATGGCTAAAGGAAACTGGAAAAGGGAATGGTTAAGGCATTAAAGAGGAAAAACATATTTTTTTCACATTTATTTATGAAAATAAAGGAAACTAGGAGAAAAGGAAGGTAAAAGGTCATAGTTTGCATGTGAGGATGAAATTGAAGGAAAATAATGGAAAATGAACAAAATAGAGGTCTAATTGATAAAAATTCTTCTGAGGATGAGTTGGTACCTTTTTGTGAGTTCAATTTTGGAGATCTCTCATTATTCTCTCTCGCACACACTCTTGGATACTTATATTTTTCTTGGAGAATTTCAGCATTGAGCCAAGAAAGAGGAAAGCAAGAAAAGGAAGGAAAAGGAAAGGAAATCAAAGAAAATATGAAGCAAGGAAGATCAGGATCTAGCATCTTCAGTAGGAATAGTTGCAGGTAGCATATTTCATGAGTGATTTCCTAGTTGTTTTGGACATGAATGGCTTATGAATGTTTGTATTTGGCTCTCTTACTATCGATGGCATGGTTTTATCAGGTTTTGACAATGGTTTTTAGCCTTGCCTTTTATTTTTCTGCACATTCATGGTGTCATGGGATTTGATCTCAGTTTTGAGATTTGGAATTGTTGGATGGATTTCATAATCTAGGGCAGAGGTGGTCTCAAGGAAAATTACCAAAGGCCTAGGAGTCCCTTGACTATTTTTGGAGGGATACATAGTAAAGCATGAGGGTGGTGTCTCGGTTTAGGGCTTATTGATCCAGTGTGGATTGCGGTAAATCCTAAGAGACAAGGAGATGAAAAATTCCTCCAGGATAGTGATGGATTCTGGAAGCATTCCAAGCTCAGTTTTTTTTTGTGATCAAGGCACCAATTTAGGTGTGTACATGGCATGGTGAAGGTGGAGGTGGTTTAGCCTCTAGATTCCCTTGGTTTTTTTTGGATTGTTTTATCCATGAGATCCCAAATTCATGCTTGGAATATAGTACATGGGTAACTGAATGAAGAATGATTTGGATCATCCATGTCTCTATTAGGGTGGTACGTGGAAATCTCGAACCTGGTCAATTATTACCTATGTTTAATAAAAACTAAATTCACTTTCTTTTGCACTTATTAATATGTAGCTTTAATGGTTTTTATCTCAATGTTATTTACATGGTTTTAAGTTAGTTATAAGAATGGTTATATGACTATTTCATGCCATGGTTATTTCATGTATTTACTTGTAAATGTTAAAATAACGGATGAAATACCTAATTGATGTTATAACAGTTCAAGGAAGAGGGTGGTAATTCTTCTTGTCATGTCTCTTAAGAGTTTTCAATCATTCATAATTTGTCTTATATCTTAGACCTGGAGATTGCATTGATGCCAAGTGTTTCAAAAAATGTCAGTCCAAGTTGGGGATGGTTGGGCATAGTCTTGGAGTCAGCTTTTGGTTTATTATCATTGTCATCATGTGTTTGATGGATTTTGGAAGTTACAGGAAGTTCTGGGAAGTGCCCGAGATTATAGGCTTAAAAATTTCCATAAATACTATGGATGCTGGCACAGGTTTGAAGGAAAAATTCCTGGACACACGCATGGATATGTTGTGGGAGCATCAAGAGCCTCCCAGATGCACCCTTGCCCATATCAAGGGAGCATTTGGGGGTTTTATTCATTAAAATTTAGTGGGGCCTAGGGATGATTCAAGTGGATGACATGGATATCCTTTGGGGACCTTTTACCAGGTGCAGGGGGTCTATGTTATGGTTTTCCATGTCTATTCCACTTCCATAAAGTCACCAAGGAGTTTGAGTATGCTTTTAACTGTCCTCATCTCATGTTTACCCGATTTGGGCAGTTACTTGGGTAGATGTGAGAGGAGGTGTACATTACATTTTTCCAGTCAACGCAAAGAAGTTCTGGTATTTGTACATATTTATGTATGGTTTCTATTGTAAATACCAGCATGAGCTAAGTTATAAAGCTCCAACAAGTGGTATGCTTGTTATATTGTCATGTTTGTAATGATGGTTTTTATTTTGAGTAGGATATTTGTTGGGTATGGGTTTGGTTTAACATCGAGGATAGTGTTCCCCAAGGGGGAAGGTTCTGTAACATAACCAAGCTAGAATTTCATGTAATAAAAGTTAATAAAGGAAAAATAAGACCACGATTATGAGACACTTATTCCAATCTGAATGTTGTGAAATATATCCTACTATGCATCACTTGAGTTATGGATAAGGCTTTGAAAAGGAAAAACGTTTTTTTGGCACATTTATTTATGAAAATAAATGAAATTAGGATAAAATGAAGGTGAAAGGTCACATGTTTCATGTGAGGATGAAAATGAAGGAAAATAATGGAAAATTGAATAGGCCTCATAAATAAAAAGAACTTAGAGCATCAGTTGGTAACCTTTTTTCAGTTCATATTCAGAATTAGTCTCAGAGAGGAGAAGAGCACCAAGAGGAGAAAAAAATCAAGCAATCAAGGGAATGAAAAGCAAGAAAAAGAAGGACAAGGAAAGGAAAGCAAAGATCAAGCAAGGAAAGGTTGGAACAAGAAATATTCAGCAGGAATACTTGCAGGTAACATATTTCTTATATGATTTCTTAGCTAGTTTTGACATGCATGGTATTTTCATGTTTATATTTGGTTCTTTTACTATCGGTGGCATGGATTTGCCAGGTTCTGATAGTGGTTTTCAAACTTTCCTTTCCATTTCCGAATAGCCGTGGTGTGTTAGGATTTTTATCAATTTTGAGATTTGTATTTTCCAGAAGGTTTTGTAATCCAGGACAGAGGTGGTCTTAGTAAAATTCCCAAATTCCTAGGAATCCCTTGACCGGTAATGGAGGGATACATAGTAAAGCTTGGGGATGGAGATAGGAAAATTCCTCAAGGATGGTAAATGAATCCAGAGGGATTCCAAGCTCAGTTTGGTTTTGTGATCTCGAGGCTGGTTTAGGTGAGATCCCGATATGGTGAGAGTGGAGGTGGTTTAACCTTTGGATTCCCTTGGTTGTTTTGGATTGGTTTATGCCATGAGATCCCACATTCATGCTTGGAATATGGCACGGGGGTGACTGGTTGAAATAAATATTTGGTTCAACCATGTCTATGGTCTGGTGGTACGTGGAAGTCTTGAATCTCATTAGCTCTTGCCTATGTTTAATGAAATTTAAGTTCTATTGATTTTTATTGGTAAATGTACTTGTTATTATGTGGCTTGGATGGTTGTTATCTTATGGTTATTTATATGTTTATATGTTGGTTATAAGCATGGATATAGGAATGCTTTTATTCATGGTTATTTTCATGTTTTTACTTGTAACTAACAGAATAATGGATGCAAGACCTAATTGATGTTAAGACAGATAATGAGAGAGGGTGATGATCCTTCTTGTTAAGTCTCATATGAGTTTCCAATCGCTTATGCTCAGACTTGCATTCATGATCTGTAGATTTCCTATCTACCAAGTGTTTGACGGAATTTCAATCCTGGTTGGGGATGGTCAGGTCTATTCCTTGTTTTAATTTTGGTTTATAATCATTATATTCATGTATTTTATGAGTTTTAAAAGTTATATGGAGTTTTGCGCAGAGGCTTAACCCCAAACTTCAAAAATAACCTTAAATTCTGCAATTGTTGGAACAACACTGAGTAGAAAAGGCCATATTCACACTGATGCAGGCCTATTGGAGTGACTGGGGGTTTCTAGTCACACGAAGGGCTTGGAAAGGGAGTGATAGGGGGTCTAACTTAAGGAAAAGTTAATTTGGCTTAGGGGATGGATCCTTGGAGGGGTTGGGTTACTCCTGGAGGGTCCTGAGGCATGTGAGGGAAGTTAGTAAGGTTTGTTTTGTCAACTCCATTTCCTTATGGTCACCTAGGAGGCTGAGTCTTGTCATAGTAGCCCCTCATCTCATGTTTACCCCGTGTAAGTTGGTGAAAGTAGGTATATGTGAGGGTAGAGGTAAATTACATAAAATTTCATTTATATGTCCATGGGGCACCTTTTTCTATTGTAATCTCACTTTTGCTTTGAAGAACGTTGGTGCAACTTTCCAGAGGGTTATGAATTATTCCTTCCACGATATCAATCACATTGCACAACCCTATTTGGATGATTTACTTTCCCACTCTAAAAATCCTGAGGATCATTCGATGCATCTCAGGTCTATTTTCTTACGTCTTCAACATTATAATATCAAGATAAATCTGCACAATTGTGTGTTTTGTGTCCAATCTGATAGACTTCTCAGCATTGTGGTGTCGAAGCAAGGAATCTGTTTCGATCCACTAAAAGTCCAAGTTCGAGAATCGTTGTTATATACCCCCGATTATCAACACGATTATTTCATGTATCTCATTGTTTTCGTTCCTATCATTGCTATGGTATTGGTCCAAGAATATGACTTAGGGGACTAGCATCCCATTTATTATTTGAGTCAGAATTTAAATGACACATAAATAAAATTGGGGCTCTTTAAAATTGGAATTTAAACAGCAAGTAGCGACCATCAATCCCTGGAATCGGTGTCGCTTACTAAACCCATTTTTAATTTAAAGATAAAAATACATGAAAATGTTTACATCGCATACATAAGAAAAATATAATTAGGGATATCACATTGGAGTCTTTACTTTATGGTGGCAGATTTTTCTCAGGCTTCAACATTTTCTAGTTGAATCAACAAGGTGCAGAAAGAAGTTTCAAGAGTTTTTGGCGTGTTCCAATCTCCTTTCCTCCTGGTGAAGTGATTTAAAAATGTTCAATTGATCTAAATTATCCTTAAGAATTATTAATTTTGTATATTTAAAATTTATCATTACATGTTATTGAACTACATTATTGTAAATTTGGATGAAATAAAAGAAATTGTTAATGGAGTGACATTTACTCTGGCCAAATATTATCATGATTTAGAGTTTGTACTAGACTCAGGCTAAAATTTCAAGTAATAAAATTTAATAAAGGAAAAAATAAGACCACAGTTAAGGGACACATGTTCCAAGCTGAATGTTGGGAAAATATATCCTAGTGGGCATCGTTGGATGTGTTTATGGCTAAGGGGAAATTTCAAAAGGAAATGGCTAAGGAATTAAAAAGGGAAAAAAGGTATTTTGGCACATTTATTTATGAATATAAATGAAATTAGAAGAAAGGGAGGGTGAAAATTCACATGTTGCATGCAAGGAGGAAATTGAAGGATAATAATGGAAAATTGAAGAAATTATAGGCATGAATGATAAAAAGACCTCAAAGCATCAATTGGTATCTCTTTGTAAGTTCATTTTTAGAATTACACACAGAGAGGAGAAGAGAACCAAGAGGAGAAGAAGATCAAGCAAGAAAAGGAAAGGAAAAGCATGAAAAGTAAGGACAAGGAAAGGAAAGAAAATCAAAGATCAAGAAAGGAAGAGCAGGATCAAGCAACTTCAATAGGATTACTTGCAGGTAACATATTTCATGTATGATTTCCTAGTTGGTTTTGACATGGATGGTATGTGCATGTTGGTATTTGGTTCTTCTTCTACCGGTGGCATGGTTTTTTCGAATTTTGATAGTGGGTTTCATCCTTGCCTTGACTTTTCCGAATATCCATGGTGTGATGGGATTTTTCTCGGTTTTGCACTTGGGAATTGTTGGATGGTTTGGGAATCTGGGGCGGAGCTGTTCTCAAGAACATTCCCAAAGGCCTAGGAATCCCTTGACTTGTTTTGGTGGGATACACAGTAAATCCTGAGGGTGGTGTTTTGGTAAGGGAATAATGATCTAGTGTGGATTGTGGTAAAACCTAGAGACAAGGAGATAAAAATTTCCTCAAGAAAAATGATGAGATCCTAAGGCATTCCAAGCTCGGTTCGGTTTAGTGATATCGGTGCTAGTTTAGGTGAGATCACAGAATGGTGAGGGTGTAGGTGATTTAGCCTATAGATTCCCTTGGTTTTTTTTGGATTGGTTTATCCATGATATCCCACATTCATTCTTGTAATATGGCACGGAGGTGACTGGCTGAAACAAATATTTGGTTCAGCCATGTCTATGGTTGGGTGGTATGTGGAAGTCCCAAACATGGTTGGGTGATCTTGCCTATGTTTAATGAAAGCTAAGTTCTCTTATTTTTTATTGGTAAATTTACTTGCTATTATGTGGCTTTAATGTATTTTATCTCATGGTTATTTATATGTTTATATGTTGGTTATAAGCGTGGATATATGATTGGCTTTAGTCATGTCTCTTTTCATGATTTTAGTTGTAACTGAAATAATAATGGGTGCAAGACCTAATTGATGTTAAGACAACTAATGAGAGAGGGTGGTCATCCTTCTTTCTAAGTCTCATATGATTTTCTAGTCCCTTATGCTCAGACTTGCATTCATGACTTGTAGGTTTCCTATTTACCAAGTGTTTGACAAAATGCCAGTCCTGTTTTTGGATGGTCAGGTCTAGTCCTAGTTTCAGTTTTGGTTTATAATCATTGTTGTCACGTATATCATGATTTCTAGAAGTTATATGTATTTCTAGGTAGATTCTCAAGCCCATTCCTGAAAACTAGCATTAAATCTCACAGTCCTTGGCATAGTACTGAGCATAAAAGTTCACAGTCGTACTAATGTAGGCCTATGGGAGTGGCTGGGATTTTCCAATCACATGGAGGGCTTGGCAAGGGAAAGACTAGGTATCAGGCTCAAGGAAAATTCAGATTGGCTCAGGGATGGAAACTTGGAGGGGTTGGGTTACTCCGAGAGGTTCATGTGGCACCTGAGGGAAGTTAGTAAGGTTTTTTTTTTCGATTCCATTTCCTTAAGGTCGCCTAGGAGGGTGAGTCTTGTCATAGCAGCCCCGCATCTCATGTTTACCTTGAGTAAGCCGATGAAAGTGGGTAGATGTGAGGGGAGTTACGTTACATGTGGTATCAGAGCATAGTTGCTCTCTTTTTGGGAAATATTCTAACGTTTTCAAGGTTATTATCATAATGCATGGGATAAGGGTATATTGTTGGTATGGTCATGCATGATGGTATATGTTGATATGTTGATTATATGGATATGTTTATGATTATACATGTACATGCCAATGTGGATTAATATTTTAGATGAGGTAATCCTCCCCTGAAAAAAATAAGGTGTGGATTATATTTTGGTATCTATTTGTTTTTCTGACATGATATACTTGCAGGAAGAAGAGAATCAAGGATGACGAGAAAAATGGTAGACTATAGTTCCCGTGACCCCCCCTACAGATCAGTTAGGAAGAAAGGATATGATTATTTTCCTGGTGTAGAAGATACATTGAGAAGATTGAGGGCAAATATTAGAAGTTGTAAGGAATATAATGACAGGTTGGTTGAGGCTCATGAAAGACTTACAAGGGCCTAGGAAAATAAGATAGAGATTAATGCGGTGATTCTTGAGAGCATGTCAGAGTTGTAGAAACATGGATAGATGAGGATCAGTCAAGAACAGGAAGAAAATACTAATGGAGCCTATGGTAGAAGGTCCTAGTTCCAACATAGGTTAGATAAAGGGGCCACATTTAGAGATGGAAAATCATTGGACACACCTGACAGGAGGACTAGTATGTATGGGCATCATTATAGCTTCTCTTCCAAGAGATATCATCATATTCATCACCATCATCATCTTTATATGAAGGGTGAGTACTCACCTGAGGAGTTTAATAAATTCAAGTCGCCTAAATTTGATAGAGAAATGAAGAAGTTAGAAGATGCAGATGCATGGTTTCTTAATTTGAAGAAATTATTTAGATTGTATAGTTATACAGAGAACATGAAGGCCAAGATAGCCACTTTCAATCTTAAAGGGAACACATATATCTTTTTGGAGGTTATTAAGAATTTTAAAGGTATTCTGGAGGATGACTTGACTTGGGATAAGATTGAGAGACTCTTCAAGAAGAAGTACTTGTCAGAGAGCTACTATGATTCCAGAGCTAAGGAGTTTTATGAGTTGCATATGGGTTCCATGACAGATGATGAGTATACTAGCATGTTCATGGATTTTTTGAATATGTGCCTTAATTTAAGGAGGAGAAGGCCAAGGTTCAAAGATTCATAAGTGGAATTCCAGAAGCATACAGAGACCAGATTGATTTCAATGAGCGTATATTGCTAGAAGAAGGCATTTGAAAGCTAAAGCGTCATTATGAGCAGTCAAAATGCAAATTTGAGCCTAAGCATGACTTGAAAGGAAATGAGAAATCTAAGGGAATATGGCCACCAAAGTGGGGAAGGCCTCAATATGCATGTGAGAAAGAAAATGTGGTTCATTACAAGAATTTCAATACAAATGAGAAGGGACATGGATGGTATCCTAGAGATTGACAGACTAGAGGTGATGGTAGAGCACCATTGTAGTGTTGGATATGTGGCAAGGATCATCGCAAGAGGTATTATCTGTAGTATCAGGGTGGTAGACCCAAGATCTATAGTGCTCAGGAAGCGCATACATTTGGGGATTTTGGTCATAGAATTCCTCAGATTTATGCAGTCGTGGACACTAGGCAGGCGAATCACCAGTCATCTATCATTGAGATGGATGTTAAGATTTGTGCTCAAGTTATTTTTATTCTGATTGATCCTGGATCTAGTTATAGTTATGTTAATCCTAACCTGGTGGATATGTGTGGCTTGAGAAAATAATTGCATGTAGAATCTTGGTTGGTGTAGTTGGATATAGGTACATAGAAGAGAGTTCACCACTAGGTAAGATATTGTTCATTTGAGTTAAATGGTATTCCTATTTCAACAAAATTGAATTTATTGTCGTTGGATTCATATAGTATGATTTTTGGTAGGGATTGGTTATATCTTCATAGGAACAAAGTGGATTGTTATAACAAATCCATTGAGTGCTTGGATGAAAATGGGGACCATATAATATTACAAGGTGAGAAGAAAGAAACATCAGTTTTGATGGTGACAACAATGCAGACAAAGCGCAGTCGCAAAAAAGAGTGTGTGTTATTTGTAGTGCACATTTGTAGTGATAAAGCCGAGGAGGATGAGGATGCAGATATATTGAGCAGGTACCCAATATCAAAAAAAATCCAGGATGTGTTTCCAATATGGATATCAGAGTTGTTGCCTCATAGAGAAGTGGACTTCTCCATTGAGTTGGTACTTGGGGCAACACCAACTTCAAAGGCACCTTGCAGGATGAGTGCGACAAAGTTAGTAAAGTTGAAGTTTCCATTGAAGGAAATTCTTGACAAGGGATACATTAGGTTGAGTGTATCACCTTAGGGTACACCAGTGTTGTTCGTAAAGAAGAAGGATGCTATTCTCAGGTTGTGCATTGATTAGGCAACTGAACAAGGTGAAGATCAAGAACAAGTATATGTTGTTGATGATTGATGACTTGTTTGATCAGTTGAAGGGAGCAACAATGTTCTCAAAGATCAACCTCATATCAGGATATCATCATGTACACATTAAAGAAGAGTACATCTACACTGACCACGTTCAGGACCAAGTAGGGGAATTATGAGTTTGTTGTAGTTCCATTTGGTTTGACTAATGCCTCAATTACATTTATGTGTTTGATGAATAATGTGTCGCATCCTTATCTGGAAAAGTTTGTTATTGTATTGATTGATGACATCTTGGTAATTTCTAAAAATGAGGAAGAGCATGCTAATAATTTAGTAGTAGTGTTGATATTTCTAAGAGAGCATCAATTATATGCTAAGATTAGCAAGTGCAGTTTCTTCCAAACATAGGTACACTACTTGGGACACGTTTCCAAGGAATGCATATTAGTAGATATATAAAATATAAGAGCCATCATGGAGTGGGAAACTCCTAAGAATGTGGAGGAAGTCAGAATATTTATAGGATTAGCAGGTTACTACAAGAGGTTCATCAGGAACTTCTTAGGCATTGCATATCCTATTACATATTTGCAGAGGAAAGGTAATAAGTTTGAATGGACAGTAGAATGTGAAACTAGTATTGACCAGCTGAAGCAGTTGTTGACCAATGCTCCAGTTCTTAAGATTGTAGATCCGGATAAAGAATTTGCGGTGTGTAAATATGATTGTAAAAGAGGAGTTGGTGGATCCCTTATGCAGGAGGGATATTTGGTATGCTATGAGCCCAAGAAATTGAATGAGAATGAACATAACTACGTGACTCATGATCTTGATTTGGCATCTATTATTCACACCTTGAAGATGTGGACATATTATCTTTTTGGTGGGAGATTTGTATTAATGAGAGATCATAGGGGGTTTAGATATTTGTTTGAACAACCGAATATGAATACCAGGAAAGATAGATGGATTTCTACCCTTAGTGAGTTTGATTTCAAGATCAGATACATTAAGGGAAAGGATAAGAGGGTTGCAGATGCTCTTAGCAGGAAAGTATAGGTGAATCGTATAAAAACTATGAGTTACTATAGGATACTCTTATAGGATTAGATCTTATAGGAAAGTTGGCATGATCACAGGTATATGGAACTCAGACATAGGTTATCGCAGAGTAAGGGTACAAGTCCAAGTGCAGGCACAGGTGATCAAGATGTAGACTATAATCTCACGGTAGATCGCTTGGTGAGATTTAGGGACAGGATCTATGTGTTGGATGCCAGCGAGTTCAAGAAGATTATCTTGAGGGAATTTCATGTCAATCCATACTCAAGTCACCCAGGATATAAAAAGGCATTGAAGGTGGTTAATAATTTATACTATTGGCCAAATATGAAGAAGGATGTGGAAGATTTAGTGGTTAGATGTTTGGATTGTTAGAAGATGAAGGAAAAATGTAAGCATCCAGGTGGTCTAATATAACCTATTTCGATTCTAGAATGGAAATGGGGGGTCATTTCCATGGAATTTATTACAATTCTTCCGAGGAAAGCGAGGAAGCATGATTTTATCATGGTTTTGGTCAACATGTTTAGCAAGGTGGCTCACTTCATTCCAATCAAGACTAAATATTTAGGTAGTGCAGTGGCATGGGTCTTCATCAGGGATATGGTGAGATTACATGGTGTTCCGAAGAAGATTGTGTCAAACAAGGATGCCAAGTTCACTTCCAAGTTTTGGAAGGATCTGTTTGTAGACTTGGGGACAGAGTTGGCCTTCAGTACAACCTATCATTCACAAAAAAATGGAAAGACAAAGAGGGTCAATAGGATCTTGGAGGACATTCTGAGGATGTATGTGATGCACCGACAAATAAAATGGTAGGAGTACCTTCCATTGGTTGATTTTGTATACAAAAATGGTTATTAGGAGTCATTGAGGATGAGTCCTTTCGAGGCACTGTATGGGTGGAGTTTTAATACTCCCATCAACTAGAGTGATCCAGTGAACAAGGTACTTATTGAACTAGAAATTTTGGCAGATATGGAACATGAAATGCAGATTATAAAGAAGAATTTAAAGGCAACACAAGACAAGAAGAATATTTATGAAGACTAGCACATGGCATTTAGGGAGTTTCAGGTCGGGGAGCATGTTTGTTTGTGTATCAAGCCCAAGATGAGCTCCTTGAGGATTGGATCATGTGCCAAGATGGCACCAGAATATTGTGGACCTTTTGAGATCCTTGAGAGGATTGGAAGAATGTCATATCAACTTTCACTTCCCCCAACAATTAAATTCCATGATGTTTTTCATGTTTCATTACTTAAAAGGTATATAAAGGATGTTGATAATGTTATTGATTGGTTTGTATTATAGGTGGATCAAGAAGGATAATTCCAATCGGAACCTCAGTGCATATTATAGCAGAAACAACTCAGGTTCAGGAACAAATCCTTAGAGAAAGTTAAAGTGTAGTGGAAGCACTTTGGGCTTGAAGAAGCTACATGGGAGATGAGCGATTAGATGTCGGCTATGTATCCTTCATTTTTTTCTGGTTGAGGAAAGTAAGTTTTGGTATTTGTACATATTTATGTATGGTTTCTATTGTAAATACCGCCATGAGATAAGTTATAAAGATCTAATAAGAGGTATGTTTGTTATATAGTCATGTTGTCATGATGGTTTTTTCTTTCGAGCAGGTTATTCATTTTAAATATCGCATCGATCTAAGTTATAAAGCTCCATGGGTAGTATGTTTGCTTTTCACTAGTTTTTTTGAGGTATAGGTGTGGTTTAACACCGAGGATGAAGTTCCCCAAGGGGGATGGTTCTGTAACAGACTGAGGCTAAACGTTCATGTAATAAAAGTTAATAAAGGCAACAATAATACCATGGTTAAGGGACACTTATTCCAAGATGAATGTTGGACAAATATATCCTAGTGGGCATCACTGGATGTGTTTATGGCTAAAGGGAAATTGGCAAAGGATATGGTTAAGGCATTAAAAAGGGAAAAAATGTATTTTGGAACATTTATTTACGAAAATAAAGTAAATTAGGAGAAAAGGAAGGTGAAAGGTCACAGGTTGCATGTGAGGAGGAAATTGAAGGAAAATAATGGAAAAATGAAGAAATTAGAGGCATGAATGATAAAAATACCTCAGAGCATCATTTGGTAGCTTTTTGTACGTTCATTTTTAGACTTACATTCAAAGAGGAGAAGAGAGCTAAGAGAAGAAGGAGATCAAGAAAGGTGATCCGGATTTATGCAGGAATGCAACAGAATAAACATATAAACATAAATACAGAGACGCAGCGGAAATAACACTTCATTTCATTAATATCAAAGGACTGAAATTTTCTTACAGACAAAATGGAAATAAAACTAGCTAGGGCGCTGGTAGCTATCTCTAAGAGGAGATGTGGCGGCTACAGGCCTCTGAACTAAGTTACAATGAGGCTTGAGGGCCTATTTATCATTTAGAAACAATGGGAAATCATAAACAGCCAAAACCCTAACCCTAGGAGATGAAGCGCCAAAACTATGGGCCTCGTTTGGGTAAATTGGTGTTTCAACTTCCCAGGGGCATAACTTTGGCATACGATCTCCGTTTGACGCGTACCATACCTCGTTAGAAAGATCTATCCGAGGACTACAAATTTGGAATGGGCAACATCGGTCCATGGACCCATGTTGCCCTCCGTTTTCTCAAAAAACGTCGTTTAGGGCCTCAAAACGGCTCCGGAAGTTTAGGACCAGAAAAACTGCTAAAAATAGTAAACTGTGCCGAAACTGAAAAACTGAAATAGACAATGGTGGAGCCCCAAGTGGAATAGGCGGGTGACCACCAATATCCACCTGGATCATTCCTCCCCCCTGAGGAAGCAATGGTCCCCATTGCGTTAAGTTCCTCCATGAGATGAGGAAATTTCTGCTGAACTTGGTCCCTGGTGAACCACTTTCCTTGGTGCAGGAGTTGGCCGGCTTTGACAACCCGATATAGTTGGATCTTCTGCTGGCGAGTGTTCTTGATTTGCATGTCCATGATGTAATCTGTGGTGGCCTGTTCCATGCAGTCTGGATTTAACTCAGTTGGTGTGAGTTGTTCTGCAATGTCCGAGGTGTCCAGTAGAGGTGGGAAGTAAGGACGAAGGCGATCCACATTGAAGACTGGGTAGAGACCAAGGAATGGTGGAATACTGAGCTCGAATGCATTGTTCCCTACGGCCTTGGTGATGGTGTACGGCCCGTATCGGAGCGGGCGAAGCTTGCGGTGGGGTCCAGTGAGGCGCTCCTTCTGCAAATGTAGCCATACTTTGTCGCCCACCTGGAAGTTGTGTGGCACTCGGTGTTGATCATGGCATTGCTTGTACTTGGCATTGGCTCTGTCCAATATATCATGAACCTGTTGGCGGATGTGTTGAATGCGCTCGATGAAGCTACTTGCTTTGTCAACTTCAGACTGGACATGAGCTGAATTGGCCTGAGCAGCTGCAAATGGCATGGCTACGTCGATGGGACATAGTGGCTGGAATCCCAAGCCCACCTGAAAGGGGCTATGGCCGATTGAACTGTGGAGAGCCCGATTATAACTATGTTGTACATAAGGGAGGCTCTCGTCCCATGTGCGTGGATGCTTTGAATTGTACATGCGAAGAATGTGTACAATCATTCTGTTGACGACCTCTGTCTGGCCATCTGTTTGGGGATGGAAAGCTGTGGACTTGGTGAGCTTGGTATCCAACATCGACCAGAGGCTGGACCAAAATGTGCTGAGGAACCTGCTATCCCGATCTGATATGATAGACTGTGGGATCCCAAAGTGCAGCCACACTCGTTCAAAGAAGAGTTTAGCAGTGGCTTCTGCTGTGATATTCTTCTTGCAGGCCGCCATAATGGCCATCTTCGAGAATCTGTCGACGACCACAAAAACACAGTCATTTCCCTGCTTAGTAGAAGACAGGCCCGACATGTAATCCATGGAGATGGATTCCTAAGGTCGACTAGGGGTAGGTAGAGGAGTATATAGGCCTTGCTTCTTGATGGTCGGTTTGGTAATGGCACAAGCAGTGCAGGATCTGATGTGCTTCTCGACATCCTTTCGAAGGTTCGACCAATAGAAATACTTCTGCAGGATTGCTACTGTTTTCTCGACCCCGAAATGCCCAGCGACTCGACTGTAGTGTGCTTCCCATATCATCTTGGCACGCTCGCTTGAAGGAACACAAAGGTGTCCCATGTGGCATAAAAGTGCATCTTGGAGGTGAAAATTTGGAACTTGCGTACCCCCCAAGAGTGCCTTGTAAGTTTGGCCGAATTCTGGGTCACTCTCATAGAGAAGCGGCCAATCAGAAGTCTCGTGCCCACAAGAGTTGAGCACAGTGGTGAGCGCCACGATCGATGGTCGGTTGAGGCAGTCTGCAACATGATTGGTGCTACCCTTCTTATACTTGATGTTCAAATGAAACTGTTGCAGATATGTAGACCACTTCTGATGGCGATCATTCTGCAACTTCCCTTGTGTCTGTATGAACTGCAGGGGCCTGTGGTTTGTGTGGATGATTGTTTCCTTCCCCAAAATGTAATGCTTCCATTATCGACAAGCTTGCACAATGGAGTACATTTCTTTGTCATATGTGGGGTACTTGCGAACTGTGTCAGACAATGTCTCACTGTGAAATGCCACTGGATGTCCCTGTTGAGTAAGAACTGCCCCAATAGCATAGTCAGAGGCATCTGTCTCGATCTCAAATGGCTGTTGCAAGTCTGGTAAAGTGAGCACTGGGGCAGAACAGAGGCAGTTTTTCAGTTCTGTGAATGCCTTCTGTTGAGGTTCCAACCAAAAAAATTTTGCTCTCGCTCCTCCCTTGGTGACTTGACTCAAGGGCCAAGTGATATGAGAGAATCCCAACACGAACCTCCGATAGAAATTGGCAAGACCCAGAAAGCTGCGAAGCTCTGTTATAGTGGTTGGGGCTGGCCAATCCTGAATGACTTGAATCTTGGCTGGATCCACATGCAACCCCCTTTCATCAATAATGTATCCCAGATATTGAACCTGGGTCATGCCAAAAGTGCACTTCTCCAAATTTCCACACAACTTGTGTTGCCGCAGTGTTTGGAGGACTTGTCGGATGTGGTGAAGGTGCTCTTCCCAAGTCTGGCTGAAGATCAGAATATCATCCAAGCACACCACTACAAATGAGTTGGTGAATGGCCGCAAGATGTCATCCATCATCCTCATGAAGGTGGCGGGAGCATTCGTCAACCCGAAAGGCATTACTAGCCATTCGAAAAGGCCTTCCTTGGCTTTGAAGGCAGTCTTACACACATCGGAGGGTTCAATTGGTACCTGGTGATACCCAGACTTCAGGTCGATCTTGCTGAAATATTTTGCACCTTTGAGTTGGTCCAGAAGGTCATCAATCCGTGGGATTGGGTACCTATTCCGGACAGTGATCTTGTTCAGCGCCCGATAGTCAATACGGAGTCTCCACGTCCCATCCTTCTTCTGTACCAACACGATCGGGCTCCCACAGGGCGATGAACTTGGTCTGATGTGACCTTTCTGCAACATCTCCTGAATCTGCCTCTTGATTTCATCATTTTCCAGAGCAGAGCGTCGACAAATCGGTCCATTGGGTAGCGGCGCACCTGGGGTCAGATCAATCGGGTGCTTGACCTGGCAGTGCAGAGGAACCCCTGTGGGTGAGGTGAAGATGTCCCCGTACTCCTCCACGACCTTATCCATTTGTTGTTGTCGTGCAGAGGGGCCCTGTCTGGAGGTCATGGCCACAGTCTTCTTCTTGCCCTGGGGGCAGATCATCAGGAAAACGAATTTCCTGGTTTTGGAAATGAGCTTACTGCATTGTTTTGCAGTAACCAAAGAGATAGCGGTAGGAGGTGGTACCTCTGGTATCATGTACAACTTATTTCCCAAAGTAACAATAACAGCACGAGGTCGAGACTCATACACAGCATGACGCTTCCACAAGTATGGTTGTCCTAATAATACATCAGAAACATCAATAAGAGCAACGTCACATAATACCTCATCCGTGAAGGGCTTGATGCTATAGGGAAGGCGACACTGCCGGCTGACGCGGAGATCTCGTCCTTGGTGAAGCCACCCGATGGTGTATGGATGTGGGTGAGCTGTGGTCGGCAAGCCCAACCGCTTCACGACGTTTGCTGAAATGAGGTTCTTTTGGCTCCCATTGTCGACAATGAACTGTACCGGGGAGCCCTTTACCCACATCTGGGAGTGGAAGAGACGTTCCTCCTCCTCTGGATCTTCCGGTTCCTCCTTTTGGATCTTTGCAGTGGCAACAGTGGCGTTGGGCTCCGCATCAATAATCTGTTTCCATTTTTCATTCGCCTTTTCAGGTCCTGATTTGGAGTCAGAGCATGCATCTGACTCAGAAGCCCTCATCTCGGCCACTAGCGACTGCTTGGCCCGACACTCACTTGTGTTGTGAGTGGAGCTCTTATGGAACTCACACCACTTTCCCGTGTCCTTCTTTGGCTTTACGGTCTTGTTCTTTTCTTGTGGCTTTGACGGGTTGTCTTTAGCCGCCATGCTCTGTCCTTTGTTCTGCGGTTTGGAAGCACCTTTTCCTTGCTTTTGATTCACAGATCCAAAGTCTCGCTTCTTCTGTTTGAATTTCTGCTCAATCTTGGCGGCATACCGGTATGCCGTACCAAGCGAGGAGATGTCGAGGAACTCCATTTCCTCCTGAATGTATCTGTGCAGACAACTGCGATACTTTAGCACCAAATGTTTCTCTGAATCTTTGATACCCAACTTTGTGCGCGGGGTATGGAACAGATTCGTCAGCTCGTGCACATCTTGATCCCTTTGTTGTCGCAGCGTGGTCCATTGTATGTACTTGTCCTCATAGCTCCCCACGGGATAGTACTGTTCCTTGACGGCGTCTCAGAAATAATTCCAAGTTGGTATGGCCGAGAACAGAGAGGATTCTGTCTGGTCCTTGTTCTCACAGTAGGTTTCCCACCAGTCCTTAACATGGGGGGTAGCTTTGAGGAGTGCAAAAATAATCTTCTCCCGGTCTGAAAAGTCATGAACAGAGAAATATCCTTCTAATAAATTCAACCATCTATCTACGGCATCAGTGTCTATTTGACCCTCGAATATGGGAATGTCAAAATTTACTTGTACCTTAAAATGAGTCGCCACTCCAGAGTGGCTACTGGATGCAGATGCGCCGCCGGTGGGCAGCCGTTGAAGGATCTGAACAAAGTTATCCATCATCACGTTCCTTTGTTTTTCGAGGGCCCCCTTGAGCAATATTTTGATAGGATCTCCTGCTCCCTCATCTTTCTTTTCGTCCCCCATGGGCGTCCGTCGAGGTTTGCGAGGCTGATCTTGCAAAGGTTCCACCAGATCAAGCCCTAGCTCCTTGTACCCCGACCTCGTTGGGGACATGCAAAGAAGGATCGAGAAAAAGCAGACCGCTCTGATACCACTGATCCGGATTTATGCAGGAACGCAACAGAATAAATATATAAACATAAATACAGAGATGCAGCGGAAATAACACTTCATTTCATTAATATCAACGAACTGAATTTTGCTTACAGACAGAATGGAAATAAAACTAGCTAGGGCGCTGGTAGCTATCTCTGAGAAGAGATGTGGCGGCTACAGGCCTCTGAACTGTGTTACAATGAGGCTCTAGGGCCTATTTATCATTTAGAAACAATGGGAAATCCTAAACAGCCAAAACCCTAACCCTAGGAGATGAAGCGCCAAAACTATGGGCCCCGTTTGGGTAAATTGGTGTTTCAACTTCCCGGGGGCGTAACTTTGGCATACGATCTCCGTTTGACGCGTACCATACCTCGTTAGAAAGATCTATCCGAGGACTACAAATTTGGAACGAGCAACATCGGTCCATGGACCCATGTTGCCCTCCGTTTTCCCAAAAAACGTCGTTTAGGGCCTCAAAACGGCTCCGGAAGTTTAGGACCCGAAAAACTGCTAAAAATAGTAAATTGTGCCGAAACTAAAAAACTGAAATAGAAAATGGTGGAGCCCCAAGTGGAATAGGCGGGTGACCACCAATATCCACCTAGATCAAAAGGAAAGGAAGGACAAGAAATGGAAAGTGTTATCACTCAGTAATTTCTCCAAGTTCAAGAGAAATAGTCCGAGGTAACCACAAACCTACTTCAAACTCTAGGATCTAGCCTTCCTAGGGTTCAGAGAGGGCTCTCCCTTTAATGTTTAACTTTGTTTTAGTTTTGAATATTAGGCTATTTATTAAAGTGTAGATTTGGTTTTGTTTTGTTGGAATTGGTGGGAAGATTTCACTTGGAGGGTAGATAGAGGGAAATCTACTTGTCCATTGGGCTATGGAGTCTAAGTCAAGCTAACAGAACTGGGATCAAAGCCTAAAAGGTCAAATGTCTGCAGGGCAAGGTAGATAACCCTTGGAGATATTGGGAAAAATGGTTTTTGAGATGGTATGATCAAGATAAAGGGCACTTAAGGATCCTTTGATCCGGAAAAGGGAAGTAGAAGATAGAGGTTAAACGGGAGAGGGAGCAATTAAGAATTCCCTGCACCAAAAATCAGAAGAAAACAAAGAAATGATAACTAGTTAAAAACATGGTGCTATTAGCATGTCATGTAGTAATACTCCTAGTTATACATTCACATTTAGAATTAAAACATAGATGTATGCATGAAACAAAAGAAGATAACAATGACAAGTTTAAAGAGAGTACTTCACTCCAGATAGCTTATCATAGGGATCCTGAAGTATGATGCCAAAAAGGTGATCCAGTCTGCTGCTCAAAATCGAAATCCAAAGCCTTCAAGTGAATGAAAATATCTATATTAATCTCCAGAAATTTTATTCCACCAAAATACTTCAAAGAGTGAAGTATTTATACAAATTCTAAACTAGAATATCTTGAAAAAATATCAAGATTGGTTTACAAATATCTCCAATTGTTTTACATAAATAAAACTTATGTAAAGGACACTCAAAAATAATGCATCTATTTGGCACTATTTTTTATGGATAGGTGATGACAAATAGGAGAATTCTATTTTGATCTCAACTCTTAGTTGATGATGAGGCATCCAAGTCACTAACTGTCTCCTTTCTTTGTGCATTTTGCTCCAACAATTCTGCAAACTTGGGGTCCAATGATACCTTTGTATTTTTCAATCCAAAATAGACATATAAAATTAAAAGAGTTTATTGTAGATTAATATGTTTTTGAGATAAATCTCTATCAGTTCCCTAAAATTCTGCTCCGTCTGTTCACAATAGGCCCTACAAAACGATGTGTAAAACAGAGCTTTTCACAGTCTGAAAAATAGGCTGTAAATATGTGCATGTATCTCTCATTCTGTAATACTTGTGAAAAAAGTGAGATAGATTTTTTTAGCTGGGTCTCTTAGGAACAACAACCTCTTTTAGTTTTGTAAGATGTATTTCTGATTGGCCACAATATTATCTGCAAAGTGATGACTTAATAGGAATTTTCTGCAAAAAGTGCTTTCAAATATTGTTTGATATTTCTAAATCCATAATGGCTGTTAGAAACGGGAGAGAGGATTTTGTATATGGACATATTAGGAACATAAACCTTCTTTCGTTTTGTAAAATTCATCTTATATTAGACACAATAGTTTCTGCAAAACTATGACTGAAACAAGAAATTTCTGCAAAAATGTCCCTTCTTGCTCTGTTTTCATCTTTTAACCTTACTGTTCTTTTAACTGTTTTTACTTTCACTTTGGATAAAATTCATTGTTTTTGAAAGTATTTTCATCTTTATTTACCATTTACTGCCTCTGTATTTACTTTTACTATTTTACCTTGATTGCTCTGTAACTTTGTTTTAACTTTCACTCTGACTTTCACCTAATACACTTTAACTCTGATGCTCTTTGACTGCTCTATTTTCACTGTCACTGTGAATTCTTATTTTACTTTGAACTTATGAATTATTTGTTATCTTTCACAAGATTCCTGTTCTTTAACTCCGATGTTTGGGTACTTTTTAAGGGAAATCCTTTGAATTCATTTCCTTGTAAATTCTTGGAGAAAAACATATCTTTAACTAGTATTTAGATTGTTTTATCCAATTTTTCCTTTTGCTAATAACCTGCAAAAATCAAACAATTCATTAATGAAATCCAGGTCTGCAAGGAGGGATTATGGCTTTGATGAATTGGGAAAACCTGTGGAATGAATTTTTACTCTGGAGGTTTAACTTTGTTGGCACTAAGTAATTGAGTGTAACAGTTCGGGATTCTAAGCATTGGTAAAGAGTTTGGATCTTTCAAAGGGTTTCTACAGCAAATCCGTTATTTCGAGGAAAATATAGGTCTTTTTGTGGGAAAACATGGTTTATGATAATGGCTCGAGGTTTCGTTCTCTGAGTCCGGAGGGAAAATACAGTAAGATAGTGCAAAATTTAGGGATTAAGGGTGTGATTTCAGATTTTATTAAGCATTTTTAGGTCTAAATGAGTCTGCAATAAATGGCAGTCAACTCAAGAAAAATGGTTTTTTGGCCTCATAGGCAAAAACCAGAGGTGGTTATCGTGTGGCTTTTGGGTAGTAAGTGGTATTGAGCTCAACCCACACGATCCAATAGAAAGAAGACACGTGGAGGAGAGAGGAATGGGTCAAACCACCCATTTCACGTGGCTTTGGTGTTCAGGTGATCGTGCATCTATTCCACACGATATCAAGTATCAACTGTCGGATTAGGGAGATCAATGCGAAGGGTTAAGATCTGTTGGGAAGGTGTTCGGGATTTGGAGTGGGTCCGGGGTTTATTAATGCGGCGGGACGGGTTTTCAAACTTTATAAACATATATTTACAAAGTTAAAACTTTATGTTATATGATGGCGGAGGGGTAAAGTCATATGTTTTAATTTAAAACATTTAACAAATGTCTCAACCACGGGCGCGGGTTTATATTATATAGTATATAAAAAATTTTAACAAGTGTTTTAATACCATGGGGGGACATGATATTTTTATATTTTTTATATTGTTTAAACATTTGGGATAGGGCGGGGATTTATTTCATCACGTGGGATAATATTAACATATGTTTAAACGTAAATAGAAGGATTTTGGGGTTATTTAAATACAATGGATTTAATAATATACGGGAAGGGTATAGTTTAGGGGATTAATAATAAGTTAGAAGTTAATATGACAGTAAAGGTCAAATGTAGGGGATGAATGAAAATACATATTTTGTCACTAAGTAAAAATTAAAGACAAATAAAGCACTGTTTGTCCCTTTTATATTTTTCACACTTTAGCTTAGGATAAAATGCATTTTATGGGTTTTGAGTGTTTTGAAACGAAAATGAAATTAGTTACTTAGGGATTTACTTTTACTAAGTAAAAATGGGTTCTTACTTAGAAAAAGGGATTATGATTAATGGATGAAGGGTAAATGTTGATGAATATGGATTTTGTGTAAGAATTCAATATTTTTCACCAATTAGTCATCAAGCCTTGGGTCCGGTCCCAACAAAAGTCAGAGAAATGCTCTAAGCCTCTTTGACTGATAGTTTAGAATACTGAGTAATTGTAGAGGAGGGAAATTAGTGATTTTTTCCTAATGATGCTTTATTACATGCTTGCTCAACTGCTTTCTACCTACCCATCTTTATTTCTAACCATTTTTCTTCATTTTTGTAGGTGCATTTAAGCTTGCAACCTTAAACATTTTTATTTCAAAGCATAAAACTATCTAAATCTACCTTATTTCATTTGAGGGCTTAGATTAAACAGTTGAGTTCATCATTATTCTCTACCTATCTACTGATTTGTCAAGTTTAAATAGTTTGATAAATATTTACTCACTATCTAAAACATAAAATTGAAAACATGAAAAGTTAAGTTTAAACAGTTTAACCAATCATGGATTATGGAATTTATTGACACTCTGCACATAATCATTATTCTTGCAGTAAAAGTAAATAGTAGTGGCATTTTGACTTGCTCACTTTCATGTATTATTATTTTCTCTTTTTATTTTGGGGTCTATTTTTTCTAAGTCCTTTGATCTTTCTTTTAGGACTTTTACCCTTTTTTTTCATTTTTTATTATTTTCAAATATGGGAAAACAACTTGCAGAAAGCAAGGTATGTACATATTTACAGGACTTTAACAGAGTCGAATCAAAATTATGAATCCTATGTTTATAGGACCCTAACAACGGCTTCACATGGGGATGGCATCTCCTTATGAGATGTCAAGAACACCGTCGTCTAGTAGCCTGATCCATTGGGCCAATCCTAAACATGCATATGTTGTGACTGAAAACTCTTGAACTGAATTTACACCTTTTACGGCAAACTGAAATCTGATCTGAGACTAAAAGGTGCTGCAACCTTCAAACCAAACTACTAAATCAACAAGACCTTAGGGCCTTTTCCTTGTCTTCAAATCTTGATGAATTATTTCAAAACTAGCTGAAAACTGAAAAACTGTAATAAGCTGAAATCCTACCTACTTACTCTAAGCAGTTGTTCAACTGTTGGTTAGGTAAAATGAAACAGTGAGTGCAACCATTTAAGCATTATATACATTGAGGTATTTTGTTGCATGTACTTGTTGATTGTCAAAACTGTAATTTTGCAACCTATTATAAACTTGTCAACAAATGAGAGGATAAGGAAATAATTGAATTCCTTTGTTGACTCTAGAAAATTTTCAAAAGGATCTTCTAAAATATATACACCGATGTTTAACTGATCTAAACAACTGTACATCTGTTCTGGATGGCCTCCATGCCATGAAACTGAAATGTTACTTTCATCTTTATCTCCCTACAAACTATGTGATGATATTCCTACTGATTGTAATGTTTGATTGTTGAAACCTTTATCATCTTGATTTTGAAACTCATAGTTAGTTAATGGAGAAATTATTCGAATGCATTCATTATCCAACATATCTGTTATTGGATCATGAAAAACTTACGAGGATGGTTGCAATCTATTGGATATGGAAATTCCTGGGACTTCATAAACTTCAACAAGTTGCTCATCCTTTTCTTTAATGATGTTATACCACGTTTCCTTTAAAATCTGAAATGATTCAAAACATAGTGGTATGAAATTTTTTTGTGTTATTTGATCATATGTTTCAATGGAATTTGATAACTGCAATTGTGAAACTGTAATATCCTGATCAAGAGTTTCATTATCTTCTTTGTTTTCCATAACAATATCTAAAGACTGATGATTATTGATAGCATGAAAGTTGTCTCTAATGAAATGAAATGAAGAAAAATAAAGAGGTAAAGAGCCTTCACTTATTTCCAAATTTTGTGCACTTTCTTCCTTACTCTCATAGCTGATTTTCATTAGTTGATTACTGTATTATGGCTTCTGAAATAGAGTTTCCTCATCCCACAAACTAGCTTCTAATTGCTCTAAAAATTTAGCTTGAGTTTGGAGAGAATAAATATCATCATAATGATCATACTTAGGAAAATCATTAAAAGAATTAATGTCATCAAACATACACATTAGATCAGCAGATTCCTCTTCCACATATTGATATGTAAATCCATTTTTTGATCTATGATAATTGGAATTAGAAGGAAGTTTTTCATTGCTATCAACCTCTTCTATTTCTTCAATAAGTGTATCATGATGATTTTTAACAAAAAATTCATCTTTCATAGTTATATTTTGTATGATTTTATCTAGTTTTCTTACCAAAAGGCTCAATTTTACCTCTGCAATGTTGTTCTTCACTTCTTCTTCTGCTTTCAATTTTCCTGTCTGATTTGTAGATTAACTTCTACATCAATTGTAATGTTTTGCATTTGTACAAGTGTTTCTGGATCTCTTTCTCTTAACTGAAATTCTATTTCTGGATCAAAAGTACTTGGATAATGCAAGAGAGTTGAATCATGAGGAGGTCTAATATTTTCTGGCATTAAATAATTAACTTGATTAAATCTGTCAGAAAATTGTTGTATTGTTTCATTTGGATTATTTTTTAACTGATTATATTCATCTATGATCATAAAAGGATTAGCTTTTTTTATCCATCTATCAAGGAAAAATTAAACAAACTGTTGGAAATTTGAGATGCTTGCATTAGGCAGATTCTTGAACCAAATTTTTACTCTATTTTGCAAAGAAAGAGCAAAAAGTCTGATTTTAACATCATCTTCATCAATATCAAATAGGTCCAAATAATTCTCAAAACCTTGAATATGTTTTTGGGCAGTGATACCATTCTCTCTGTCAAATCTAGGAAGATGTTTGTAATAGTTATCAGGAAAATCATGGAGTATAGGAGGTAAAATAAGGGGCTTATATCTATCTGGAACTTTATATGGTACAGGATTATGTACAGGGATTGTAAGATTAGTCTTGATTATTTGAGGCTTCTTAATTGAAAAATGATCATCATTAGATTCAGAAGAAAACTGCTCAAAGAGATTAGGAGAATTAGTATTTACAATTTTTGAAGGAAAATAATAAAAAACTAATCTAAGATCTTCTATAAAATACAATATACATTGAAAATTTTTCTTAATGAGAAAGAACATAATGTCTTGGATTAAGATCCAAGTTGAAAGCTTGATCTTTCCATATTGTTCTTTGAAGTTCATTCCTCCAGTGGAGTCTTGATTGTGAAATTGATTTAGATTCACCAAGTGGATGATTTTAACCTTTGTGTGTCTGATTACTGTCCACCATCATTAATCAGGTCTGAACTTGTAAAAAATTTCTGAAGAAAATGTTAGTCTTCCCCAGTATGGTCAGCAATATGTTATCATTTAGTAATTTCTCCAGGTTCAAGAGAAATAGTCTGAGGTAACCACAAACCTACTTCAAACTCTAGGATCTAGCCTTCCTAGGGTTCAGAGAGGGCTCTCTCTTTAATGTTTAACTTTATTTTAGTTTTGAATATTAGGCTAGTTATTAAAGCGCAGATTTGGTTTTGTTTTGTTGGATTTGGTGGGAAAATTTCACTTGGAGGGTAGATAGAGGGAAATCTACTTGTCCATTGGGTTATAGAGTCTAAGTCAAGCTAACAGAACTGGAATCAAAGCCTAAAAGGTCAAATGTCTGCAGGGCAAGGTAGATAACCCTTGGAGATCTTGGGAAAAATGGTTTTTGAGATGGTATGATCACGATAAAGGGCACTTAAGGATCCTTTGATTTGTAAAAGGGAAGTAGAAGATAGTGGTCAAATAGGAGAGGGAGCAATTAAGAATTCCCTGCACCAGAAATCGGAAGAAAACAAAGAAATGATAACTAGTAAAAAATAGGGTGCTATTAACATGTCGTGTAGTAATACTCATAGTTATACATTGAGATTTAGAATTAAAACATAGATGTATGCATGAAACAAAAGAAGATAACAATGGCAAGTTTAAAGAGAGTACTTCACTCGAGATAGCTTATCACCAGGATCTTGAAGTATGATGCCAAAAAGGTGATCTAGTCTGTTGCTCAAAATAAAAATCCAAAGCCTTCAAGTCAATGAAAATATCTATAGTAATCTCTAGCAATTTCATTCCACCAAAATAATTCAAAGAGTGAAGTATTTATACAAATTCTAAATTAGAATATCTTGAAAAAATATTAAGATTGGTTTACAAATATCTCCAACTGTTTTACATAAATAGAACTTAAGTAAAGGACACTCAAAACTAATGCATCTATTTGGCACTGTTTTTTGTGGATAGGTGATGACAAAGATGAGAATTCGAATTTGATCTCAACTCTTAGTTGATGATGAGGCATCCAAATCACTAACTGTCTCCTTTCTTTGTGCATTATGCTCTAGCAATTCTGCAAAATTGGGGCCCAATGATACCTTTGTATTTTTCAATCCAAAATATATATGTAAAAAGTGAAAGAGGTTATTGTAGATAAATATGTTTTTGAGATAAACCTCTCTCAGTTCCCTCCAATTCGGCTCCAGCTGTTCACAATAGTCTCTGTACAAAGATGTGTAAAACAAAGTTTTTCACAGTCTGAAACATAGGCTATAAATATGTGCATGTATCTCTCATTCTGTAATACCTGTGCAAAAAGTGAGATAGGTGTTTGTAGATGGGTCTCTTAGGAAAAAAAAATCCTTCAGTTTTGTAAGATGTATTTCTGATTAGCCATAGTCTTCTCTGCAAAGTGATGACTTAACAGGAATTTTCTGCAAAAAGTTCTTTCAAATATTGTTTGATATTTCCAAATCCATAATGGTTGTTACAAAAGTGAGAGAGGTTTTGTAGATGGACATATTAGGAACATAAAACTCTTTCAGTTTTGCAAAATTCATCTTAGATTAGACACAATATTTTCTACAAAACTATGACTTAAACAGGAAATTTCTGAAAAAATGTCCCTTCTTGCTCTGTTTTCATCTTTTAACCTTAATGTTCTTTTAAATTTTTTTACTTTCACTTTGGATAAAATTCATTTTTGTTGAAATTATTTTCATCTTTATTTACCATTTATTGCCTCTATATTTACTTTTACTGTTTTACCTTGATTGCTCTATAACTTTGTTTTAACTTTCACTCTGACTTTCACCTTATACACTTTAACTCTGATGCTCTTTGACTACTCTGTTTTCACTGTCACTATGAATTCTTACTTTACTTTGAACTTATGAATTCTCTTTTATTTTTCATAGGATGCCTATTCTTTAACTCTGATACCTGGGAACTTTTTAAGAGAAATCCTTTGAATTCATTTCCTTGTAAGTTCTTGGAGCAAAACATATATTTAACTAGTATTTAGATTGTTTTATCCAAATTTTCCTTTTTCTAATAACCTGAAAAAGTCAAACAATTCATTAATGAAATCTACGTCTGCAAGGAGGGATTATGGCTTTGATGAATTGGGAAAACCTGTGGAATGAATTTTGACTCTGGAGGTTTAGCTTTGTTGGCACTAAGTAATTGAGTGTAACAGTTTGGGATTCTGAGCATTATTAAAGAGTTTGAATCTTTCAAAGGGTTTCTACAGCAGATCTGTTCTTTGAAGGCAAATATAGGTATTTCTATGGGAAAACAGGGTTTATGATAATGGCTCGAGGTTTCGTTCTTTGAGTTTGGAGGGAAAATAAAGTAAGATAGTGGAAAAAAGGGATTAAGGGTGCGATTTCGGAGTTTATTAGGTGTTTTTAAGTCTAAATGAGTCTGCAATAAATGGAGGTCAACTCGGGCGAAATGGTTTTCGGACTTCATAGGCGAAAACCAGTGGCGGTTATTGCGCGGCTTTTGGGTAGTAAGTGGTATTAAGCTCAACCCATGCAATACAATAGAAAGAAGACACGTGGAGGAGAGAGGAATGGGTGAAACCACCCATTTTGCATGGCTTTGGCGTTCGGGTGATCATGCATCTATTCCACGCCATATCAAGTATCAGTTGACAGACTAGGGAGATCAATGCGAAAGGTTAAGATCTGTTGGGAAGGTGCTCGAGATTTGGAGTGGGTCTGGAGTTTATTAATACGGTGGGACGGGTTTTAAAACTTTATAAACATATATTTACAAAGTTAAAACTTTATGTTATATGATGGCAAAGGAGTAAAGTCATATCTCTTAATTTAAAACATTTAACAAATGTCTCAACCACGGGTGCGGGTTTATATTATATAGTATATAAAACCTTTTAACAAGTGTTTTAATACCATAGGGGGGGCGAGATATTTTAATTACATTTTTGATATTGTTTAAACTTGTGGGATAGGGCGGGGATTTATTTCATCACGTGGGATAATATTAACATAGGTTTAAACTTAAATAGAAGGGTTTTGGGGTTATTTAAATACAATGGATTTAATAATATACGGGAAGGGTATAGTTTAGGGAATTAATAATAAGTTAGAAGTTAATATGATAGTAAAGGTGAAATGTAGGGGATGAATGAAAATACATATTTTGTCACTAAGTAAAGTAAAAATGAAAGACAAATAAAGCACTGTTTGTCCCTTTTATATTTTTCACACTTTAGCTTAGGATAAAATGCATTTTATGGGTTTTGAGTGTTTTGAAAGGAAAATGATATTAGTTACTTAGGCATTTACTTTTACTACATAAAAATGGGTTCTTACTTAGAAAAATGGATTATGATTAATGGATGAAGGGTAAATGTTGATGAATAGGGATTTTGTGTAAGAATTCAATATTTTTCACCAATCAGTCATCAAGCCTTGGGTCTGGTCCCAACAAAACTCAGAGAAATGCTTTGAGCCTCTTTGACTGATAGTTTAGAATAATGAGTAATTGTAGGGGAGGGAAATTAGTGATTTTTTTCCTCATGATGCTTTATTACATGCTTGTTCAATTGCTTTCTACCTACCCATCTTTATTTCTAACATTTTTTCTTCATTTTTGTAGGTGCATTTAAGCTTGCAACCTTAAACATTTTTCTTCCAAAGCATAAAAATATCTAAATCTACCTTATTTCATCCGAGGGCTCAGATTAAACAGTTGAGCTACTCATTATTCTCTACCTATCTACTGATTTTTCAAGTTTAAACAGTTTGACAAATATTTATTCACTATCTAAAATATGAAATTGAAAGCATGAAAAGTTAAGTTTAAACAGTTTAACCAATCATGGAGTATGGAATTTATTGACACTCTGCACATAATAATTATTCTTGTAGTAAAAGTAAATAGTAGTGGCATTTTGACTTGCTCACTTTCATGTATTATTCTTTTCTCTTTTTCTTTTGAGATCTATTTTTTCTAAGTCATTTGATCTTTCTTTTAGGACTTTTACCCTCTTTTTTCATTTTTTGTTATTTAAAATATGGGAAAACAACTTGCAGAAAGCGAGGTATGTACATATTTACAAGACTTTAACAGAGTCAAATCAAAATTATGAATCTTATATTTATAGGACCCTAACAGAAAGGAAAGAAAATATCAAGCAAGTAAGAGAAGGATAAAGTAGCTTCAGTAGTATTTCTTAAAGGTAACAGGTTACATGTATGATTTCCTAGATTTTTTTGACATGCATGGTATGTGCATGTTGGTATTTGGTTCTTTTGCTATCAGTGGCATGGTTTTTCCAGGTTTTGATAGTGGTTTTCAGCCTTTCCTTGCATTTTTCCAGATAGACACGTTGTGATAGGATTTTTCTCATATTTGAGCTTGGGAGTTGCTGAATGGTTTCAGAATCTAGGGTGGAGCTGGTTTCAGGAACATTCCCAAAGTACTAGGAATCCCTTGACTAGTTTTGGTGGGATACATGGTAAAGCCTGAGGGTGGTATATCAGTAAGGTCCTAATGATCTGGTGTGAATTGTGGTAAATCCTAGAGACAAGGAGACAAAAAATTCCTCAAGGATAGTGATGAGATCCAGAGGCATTCCAAGCTCAGTTCTGTTTAGTGATCTTGGTGTCGGTTTAGGTGAGATCACGCTATGGTGAGGGTCGAGGTGGTTTAACCTCTAGATTCCCTTGGTTGTCTTTGGATTGATTTATCCATGAGATCCTAGATTCTTGCTTAGAATATAGCATAGGTGTGACTAGATCAAAGAAATATTTGGTTCAGCCATGTCTATGGTCGGGTGGTACGTGGAAGTCATAAACCTAGTTGGCTCTTGCCTATGTTTAATGAAAGCTAAGTTTTGTTGCTTTTGATTGGTAAATATGCTTGTTATTATGTGTCTTTAATGGTTTTTATCTCATGGTTATTTATATGTTTATATGTTGGTTATAAGCATGGATATATGACTGGTTTTAGTCATGGATTTTTTCATGCTTTTACTTGTAACTGAAATAATAATGGATGCAAGACCTATTGATTTCAAAAAAAGTAATGGGAGAGGGTGGTGATCCTTATTATTAAGTCTCATATAATTTTTCAGTCCCTTGTGCTCATACTTGCATTCATGACCCGTAGGTTACCTATTTACCAAGTGTTTGACCAAATTTCAGTCCCGGTTCGGAATGGTCAGGCCTAGTCCTGGTTTCAGTTTTGGTTTATAATCATTGTTGTCATGTATTTCATTAGTTCTTAAAGTTATATGTAATTATGGGCCAAATCTTGGCCCTAGCCCTGAAAATTGGCATAACAATGAGCAAAAAATTCCACAATCGCATTATGTGGGCCTATGGGAGTGACTAGGAGTTTCCAGTCCCATCGAGGGCTTGGAAAGGGAGTGACTGAGGCTTAGGCTCAGGGAAAAGTCTGGTTGGATCAAGGGATGGACACCTAGAGGTGTTGGGTTACTCCTGAAGGGTCCTATGGCACTTGAGGGAAGTCAGTAAGGTTTGTTTGTCGACTCCATTTCCTTAAGGTAACCTAGGAGATTGAGTCTTGTCATAGCGGCCACTCATCTCATGTTTACCCCAAGTAAGCCGGTAAAAGTGGGTAGATGTGAGGGGAGGTGCGTTACAGAGTCTGTGTTGGAATTGGACTTTCCAAAAATAAACATGTGTTTTTGCATGACTTATTGACTACTAGACATGATGAAGACATGAGAATGATTGAAAAATAGTCAAGATCAAAGGATAGTGGTTAGAGAAATAAAAAAGATTAAATAATGGTGGAAAATATTGTTTGGTGTGTATAGTAATAACAAACTCATAATCATATTTTTGTGTATCACACATTGTAATTGTGTGCAAATCTATGATGTTTTGTAGCGGTGCTTGAAAATTTTGTAATAGTTTGTACCTAAGTGAGTGGTAATGTAAGTGCATCCTCCCAAAAGTTTGTGGTTATCTTAAAAACACTTTGTAAGTGTAGGTTTGTGGTGAGCCAGAAACCACTTTGTAGCCTAGGTTTGTGGTAAGATAGAAACCACTTGCGAGAGGGAAGTGGACACAAATTCTTGTAACATGGTTTATGATCAACTGATAAAACCCTAATATATGGTTGAGGGGAAACTGACAAAACCCTTAGCATGATTATGGGTAATCCAAGAAAACCCATGATGACGATGATGGAGGGGGAATTGAAAATACAAGTAAAGATATGCAGATATAATGCTTTGCTGAACTAAGTACACGAATGATATCCTAGTAATTGGTGGTTGCAACAGTTGGGTAACCCATGCATTCTAATGGATGGTTGTTCCTTTATAAGGAATAATGCATGGTTTTTCCTTTATAAGGAAGTCAACATATGTTTTAATCATGTTTGTAAACACCAAGTTAGACCTGAATTAGAATTTGTTGATTGAGATCGAAAAAAAAAATCATGAAGGGGGAGACATAAAAATGTAATTCCTATTTGTCTTAGGTGTGATGCTTTCTCAGTAAAGGAGTTTGTTCCTATTCTTTAGAAGTTGTTTAGATCTAGATGTTTCCTAGATTGGTGTGTTGTTGAGGTATTTTCTAAACCAACTAACTGTGTGTCCAAAATAATATGCTTATTTTGACACAATACTACATATATTTATATGTAACATTATTTGGTTAATAAATAGAGTGATAAATAATTTTAAATATTTCCCTATTCATAAAGTTTTATTCTCTATTTTCTAACTTCTACATTTTAAATTTTCTTTTCTAATTACAATTTCTTAAAATTTTGTCACTTTACTTTTTTTTCCTATTTTTATTTCTATTTTCTAATTTTCACTTTTTTTATTAAATTTTATCAAATATCTTTTTTTCCTCTCTGCTACTTTCTCAATTTAAATGGAAAAAAAACCTTTAACTAGCATTTACTATTCCTTATAACTACCAATTTAAGACAATTCCCTCCTCCTACTATGTGGTTATAAGGAATACGACAATAACCACCCATTGGACCAATTGTATAGAATTTGTGGTTATAAGGAATAGTACACTACTAAGTTAATTGTGAATTCATGAGTTTAATGTTATAGTTATTAAATTCTCTTACAAATGGAGTTGTCTATCCAGGCAACGAAATAGCCCGGACGACAGTTTTTTGCTAGAATCCGGGCAGATAAAATTCAAGAAATCAGGGAGTTGGAGTGTTTGGAATCCATTTTTGATAGTGGAAATGGATTCAGCACTACCAAAAACCTTTAGGCACTCAAAATACTAAAGTTTAACAACTGTAAACATGATTGTGATAAAATCTTTGCCAGATTTTTTAAAAATCTTTGCCGGATTCTAGGCCAAAACGTTGCCTAGAAAGACTACGGCCTTACAAATGATCAAATAGTAAATAGGATCATAGTATATAAAATTTAATCTTACAAATTATCAAATAGTAAATAGGATCATAGTATATAAAATTTAATGATCAAAATAATTTTATAAAACGAATTAACAATCCTTAGCTTAAATGAAAATAATTTAATTGCACAGTTCAAAACACAAATGAAAATTGATTAATTGCACAATTCCAAGTGTTTTGAGATAAAATAAAAAATATGCTAAATAAAATTTAAAACAACTACCAGCGGTTCAGTCAGGCTTACTTTCCATTGTCATTCGGCCTTGCCAAAAGCTCAGATTTAGAAGTGTCTGCTGGGCCATGACTAAAAAAGACCAGAATCCTTACCACATCCTTTGTTCTTTATGGACAACTTTCCAGCAGGAATCTCACAAAACAAGAAACAATTATATAACCATTCACCCACAATAAATCATGGATAGAGATAAGCATTGTGAATTGAAAATATGGAATTCTTCAAGTGAATAAAACAACACAACCTAGGAAAAAGAAAATATGTGGTTAAATGTGGTCCTGATAAGGTACAGTAGTTTTGGGATAGGTTGAGGCTTTTGACGTCCAAGATATCTTCTGACTAAATCTCAAATGCTCACTGCGTAACATGTATTGCAACAAATCTTCTCTTCCATGTCCTTCACGATGGAAATTGCATATCCAAGAGCTCAGTGCCTGTTGCATGTATCCAAAGACTAGCTCCATTAATAGACATGCAATATGGAAATGCCTATAAATACGGAAATGACTAGACCAGTCTCTACTTAAAAGTACGCCATAGGATTCAGGGATGTCCATAATCACAATGTTTATACATTGGTGTACCAGTTATCGGATGAAAAACAGATAATGTCATTTCTGAGTTCACCAATGCATTGGACAAGTGATCTATTGAGTTGAATTATTTGTGCATCATTTTTATACCATTTAGCATTGATGTTTTTGACAATAGTTAATGGAATTACATTCACAAATGCACCAGAATCAACGAAACAATTATGGAAATTGTAATTAAATATTTCAAAAGTTTTCAAAAATGGGTGGAAAAGATTGTTAACATCTAAATTTATAGCATTAACCACAAATTTGAGAGTTCGATAAGACTTATCAGACACGATTTGAGAAGAAGAAGCTTTGTCACCTGCTGTAGGCTCTGAGAAGGCTTGGACAAGACGTTCGCGATCGATTGCTATATTTGTGAGCTCAAAGATGAAAATTATGGCACAAGCTCTTTTCAAGTCTTCGAATATATTGTAATCATTATCTTCATTTCTAGCCGGCAGTGTTGAAGAGTCTCCGGGTGTAGATTTATTAGAAACTTCCACAGTTATAGAGTTAATTTGGCTGCCAGTGGAAGTATTGTTAGAAAGATTGACATTTCCATAATTTTTTTTCACATTCTGAGCAGGATTGGTTGGTGGTGAGATACTTCTTAACAATTGATCTTTTAGATTTCGTCTCATCACCTCCTGTTCAGAAATGGGTCCTTTTCTCCTCAAACTATAATGACCAGTTTGTTTCTAAGTGGCATCACTTTGAGGTGGTGCTTCAACACTCTTCTTGTCAATATTGAGAATAAAATAAAAAGTGTTAATTATTGCATGTTCATTTATTTCTTTTGTCTATTCAAACTATTGATCTACTAGTAAAGTATTAATGATATGTCCTCTACACAATTCATGTTGTGGTTCCACTGTGGGAAATTTTCCTTTGCATGTCATTCCTCATGAAGGAACAATAGTTATCCATGCTTATACTTTCAACATTCAACACAACATTTGAACTCTGGGCATACTCAACTGGGTGATTTTTGTTGATATTATTCCTTCTGAATAAGAAAGACTTATGGGGCTTTCTACTGGTAGAAGCCTCACTTGACTTTCTCTTTAATTATGAGACTTTAGTAGTGATTGCCTTTAAATATTTCATCAAGCTTTCAATATCAACAAAATCCTTTTCTTATCCTTACTTGAAGAAGGTTGACACCTCTTTCTAGTATTCGCGGAGTATTTAGATTCTTCGTCATCAGTAATGGCTCTAATGGCATGCAAGTCTTTCTCCATGGAGATTGCTTCTGCAGAGTTCAACGCAAATGTCTCCTTTGTAGCTCTTTTAATGAAAGAAGAAATGTTTGTTAGCAAGGAAACTACATAATAATCTATAGTGATAGAATCGTGAGGTTTTTGTATTTGCGGAAAATTGAACAATATGTAGTTGAACCATTGATTGAATTCTTTGAACTTATCCTTTTTCCCCATCTTAATATTTCCGAGCTCCTTTAGTATCATGGTGAGAGTCTTATCATTGACAAATTTCTCCAAAAACCATTTTTGAAACTCCCTCCAATCATGGATTGAATTAACAGGTAGATTATGGTCACATGTTGTTGATCTACCTTCTAAAGTGAAAGGAAATATCCTACAAGAAATATCATTGTACTGTACCTCCAAAATTCGTAGATGCATGTATAAGTCATCGATATGATCTTCTGCCTTAGTATTCTTGTCAAGATAAAACTTAGATAACAACTTCTCCATATTTGTAGGAATTTTATGAAGGTTATTTGAAAGAGAGAGTGGCCCTTATGTCATCCAATCCAAGTCTTGATCAACCATGTATTTGTCTCCTTTATCCTCCTCCTTTTCCAAATCTGATGAACCTTCTCCTTCACCATTCACACCTTTGTTAAACTCGAAATCAACCGTTGGTTTTTCTCCATCATAAATAAAAACATCTTTCACATACTCTTCATGAATGGGTGGAAGCAACTCTTGTTGAACTATGTCTTTTGAATATTCTCTTAATTCCTCAACAATGGAAAAGACCAAATCTTCCACCGATGCAATCAATACACCAATAGGAGTTATTTGTTTATTCTTGGGATGATGACGAAGATTATGAGCAACAGGGAGTATACCCATAACTTTCACAAACCAACAAGTAATGAGTCTAATCACTTGGATTTGTTTGTAGCTAACTTCGTAGGCCAACTCCTGACCAGGTTAAGAATACCTTCCTACCTCGGGAATAGGATTAGGGATGTTACTTGAGATATTACTACCTTTTCCAGAAGATGAATTATTGGGATGTGAAGCATTATCAACCATAAAAATCCAACTTCCCTCCTTCTAGCGCTAGAATATTGATGGTGTTGGATACCTCCAACATATTGGGATCTCCCTGATATGAGGTCCCAATTAGAACTCACACCATTCGATGTAGAAGTCCCATTTGGAAATATGGCCCGACTACATTAACTTAGATATTTTCCTTGGCTTAATAAATAAGCATGAGACAGTAGCATGCATGTGCTTTGAATGAGAAAGAGAGTGTGCCTTATGAACTATTCAATTTTAGATGTATCAAAATTCTTTCACTGCAAGGGAGAGAAAGAGAGCCTCCCAAAGAATATTAATAGTAGTAATCTAGTACATATGCACACACATAAACAAAAAATAAGCAGTAGACATCAAGCAAAATATTTCACATAGATAAAACGATCATTAAAATCATCACAACACATTTTGAACAAGTTGAGAACCAGAGTCACCGAAATAGTTCAATTACTTTAGTACATAAGCAAGCTAGCATAAACCACAAAAATTAAAAGAGTAGTCTCAAAACATCCACAATCTATGCATGAAAATACGCTAGCCAAATGGCTTCAAGTATTAAGAAAAAGTTCCGAGATACATGAGTAAAATGAACATCACTATCTCGAAGTGGAACATTAAAGCCACTAATTTATCCCCAAAATTATTATCCCTATCTCTCTAATGCCTTGTGGGAGGAGCCAAGGTTGAAATTGTTTTTATTGAGTAATTAGGCTACTTTTATAACTTGAGGCATGAAATTTCATATCCTCGTGACTCTTGGCTTTCTTTCTTCTAATGACCTTTGGATTCTATAACTCTTGAACTTCCAAATGACTTTTGGAATTACATATGGCTTTTGGACTTACATGTATTTTGGACTTCTTCACTTGGCTCTTTTTTCCATAAATGACTCTTGGAATTATATTTCTTTGTCTTTTCCATAATTAAATCATTACATCATGATTTCCACATTATCATGTGATGAGAACATGACAAGTCACTATCATAAGTGACTAGGATTCAGAGTGGCTGATGACATGGAATTTCTTGGAAGGTGACAATGTTGCCACTTGTATCTTTGATCTTGTGTGCAACTTCAATGTTGTTGATGTCTTCACCCTCCAAATGGTATTTTATCATATGGATCCTTTTAGGTTACTTCGATCATTAGGATTTCAATGTGTTCTTCATTCTAGAATGCTTCCTTATACTGCCTTCTTTTCCCGATATTCTTCATGTATCTTTGCCATGCTATTCTTGGAATACTTGCAATTGAAATCACTCATGGAAAGCAAAATACAACCTTAAAAATATCCTATCCTAACATGTTCCATGCATATTTTGTGTTCAAGGCTTGAAAAGGCATTCAGGAAGAGCAAGGGGCACTTATGGGCATAATAGTGCGCTTGTAAAGGCTAAAGGGATGAATCTTCAAGGCTTTGGGGTGTGCTCATGTTATGAAACCAGCTCCAAAAAATAAGAAAATAGATATCAATGCCTTAGAAATAAGCCACTTCGAGGGGGAAACCTCCTTTACTTTACATAAATGAACAATTCTTCGATGATACAAATGACAAAACCTCCTTCTATATATAGGAGTCCATGGGGTCACAATAGCATCCTAGACTACCTAACAATAATAACGTAAGGGAATAATAATAACAATATGGGGGTTATAGGGGTACAACGATAACAATAAGGGGGTTACACTAACGACAATAAGGGACTACACTAGTAATATAGGGACGTAACATACCCCTCTCCTTCAAAAAAGTGTTTTTCTCAATGCTTGAGTAGCTCTAGATGCTTTTGTATAAAATTATCATCCTCCCATGTAGAATCTTTAGTGGGTAAGTTCTTCCACTTGATGAGATACTCTGAAATTGATTGATTTCGTAGTTGTCGAGTTCTTGTTTCCGTGTCTGCTTCAGGTTCCAATATAATTTTTCCTTTCTCATTAATTTTTGGAAATGTGGTTTGAACTGGAATTTTGTCACTTATAACCTTCTTTAAGAATGAAACATGGGAAACTGGATGCACACACTCGCGAAGAAGCAGGAAGCTCCAATTTGTATGCCATAGTACCGATATTTTTCAACACCTTGTAAGGACCATAGTACTTTGGAGAAAATTTATTATTCTTCTTAGCTTGCTTGAGGGACATTTGTTTATATGGTTGTAGCCGTAAAAATTCTCAGTCTCCTACATCAAAAGTTCTCTCACTGGGATGTTGATCTACTTGTTGTTTCATTTGATTTTGTGTCAAATTTAGGTTATCCTTTAAGATTTGGAGAACTTGTTGTTGATGCTTGATGTGATATTACACTTCTTGAACCTTGGAATTTTCTCTTAAAGATGATGTGATGGACATTCGATGATAACAATAAAGTTTCATAAATGGGATCATTTTTGCTATAGTATGGAAGGAAGTGTTATACCACCATTCAGCCAGAGGTAACCACTTAACCCATTGTGTTTGTTTATCAGATACAAAACAATGAAGGTATCCTTCCAAGCATGTGTTCACTATCTTAGTTTCACCATCAGATTGAGGATGATAAGATGAGCTATGAGCTAGTTGAGGACCCAAGCAAGAAAATAATTTCGTCCAAAAATCTACAGTAAAAATGGGATCTCTTTCGCTTACAATAATCTTTGGGTTTCCATGTAGCTTTTGAATTGTTTCCATAAATATAGTATAAATTGTACTTGCTTTAAATGGATGAGATAATGCACAAAAGTGTGCATACTTGGTAAGTCTATCAACTACCACCATGATAAACACTCTTTCCTTCGGACTTAGGTCAACCTATGATAAAATCCATTTAAATATCCTCCCGGGGTCTTAATTTTCTCAACTTTATTTTTCTGGCAAACCAAACATTCCACCACAAAATTTTGAATATCAGTTTTAAGGCCATCCCAAAAAAAAAAAATCTTCACCCTGTGGTAAATTTTAAAAATCCCGAGTGTCCTCCTAAAGGAGAAGTGTGCAATTCCAAAAGAATATTTTATTTTAGTTGGGAATTCTTACAAAGATATAAGCAATCTTTGTACCATAAGGAATCATTTTTCCAACTAAATGTATTAGATGTACTAAGATCTCGCTGCAACTTTTGAGTGAGTGTCCACACTTCTTCATCCTTCTTCCATTCATCCCTTGCTTCGATTATCCAATCTGGTTGGATAATAGAAATGGCACAAAGCAATGCTTCCACCTCTTCATCCTTTCTTGAGAGTGCATCTGCAACAACATTTAGCTTCCCTTTTTTGTAGATGATTTCAAATTCATAACCCAAAATTTTTGTGACCCATTTTTGCTGCTCTTCTGAAGATAGTATTTGTTCCAAAAAGTGTTTAAGACTATCATGATTAGTTTTTACCTTGAAGTTTCTTCCCATTAGGTAAGGTCGCCATTTCTTTAATGCATGTAGTATTGCCAACATTTCCTTCTCATAAAGAACTTTATGTAACTACTTTCCTTTGATTGGACGACTTTCATAAGCAATGGGTCTCCCTTCTTGCATTAAAACAACACCAATTCCATTTCCTAAGGCATCTCATTCCATAATAAAGGTTTTTGTGAAGTCTAGCGTAGCTAAGACTGGTGCTAAGAACATTGCCTTTTTAAGATGTTCAAAGGCCTTAGTTGCTTTAGGAGTCCATGAAAATGCATCTTTCTTCAATAATGTTGTTAGAGGTGCTGCTATTATTCCATAATACTTAACAAAATTGCGATAATACCTTGTTATCCCAAGAAATCCTTGCAACTGCTTTATGGTTATGGGGACTTTCCATTCCTTAATGGCTTTAATTTTGTTAGTGTCTACCTTAACACCCTCGTGAGATACAATATGACCCAGATATTCCACCTTTTGTTCTCCAAATAAACATTTGGAGGTTTTTTCATATAATTGTTTCTCCTCCAATAGTTTGAGCACCCTGTCAACATGTTAAACATGACCCTTCCAAGACCTGTTGTAGATTACTATATCATCACAAAATACTAACACAAATTTTCTAAGGAAGGGTTTGAAAATGGAATTCATCAACCCTTGAAATGTAGAAGATGCATTGGTAAGGCCAAAAGGCACGACCAAAAATTCATAATGACCCTCATGAGTTCGAAATGTTGTTTTCTGAATATCATTAGTCTTCATTATAATTTGATTATATGCTGAACGAAGATCCAACTTGGTAAAATAAATTGCTCCATGCAATTCATCCAATAATTCATCAATCACATGAATGAGAAATTTATCTTTAATAGTGAGCTTATTGATCTCCCTATAATCCGAACACATGTGCCATGATCCATCCTTCTTGTGCACCAATACTACTGGAGTAGAGAACAAACTTTGACTAGGTTGAATTATACTAGCCTCTTCTATATCTGCAATCATACGTTCAATTTCGCTCTTTTGGACATAAGGATATCTGTAAGGCCTGATGTTTGGAGGAACACATCCTGAAATAAAATGAATAGCATGATCATGATCACGAATAGGTGGGTGTCCTTTGGGAGTTTCAAACACCTTGGAATGATTGTCCAAGACATTTTGGAGATCTAGTGAAATAGATGATTTTGATGTTGGAATTTCTAGTGAGCATAATTGTGAAATTACGCCTTGTTGTTATTTCTTCAGAAGCTTTCTCATGACATTAGAGCTTATTATTTTTCCCAGCTTCCCTGCGATACCCTGTAATTCAACTTCCTTTCCTTCGGAAAAAAATTTGAAGAAAATTTCTTGAAAATTAAAAGCTACCATCCCCAAAGTTGTAATCATTGTACTCCTAGTACAACATCAACACCTCCTATTGGAATGGAAAGCATTGGACTATTAAATACATATTCCCCCATGGTTAGCTTGATATTATGGAATTTTCGAAAGCAATTTATAGTTCCTCCATTTGAAACCATCACTTGACATTTTGGTGTTGGATATAGGAAGCAATTCAATTCCTTGGCTACTTTACAATGAATAAAATTATGGCTACTACTTGAATCAATCAACACTATTACATTTTCCTTCTTGATATGTCCTTCTATCTTGAGAGTTTGAGGAGTGCTAATGCCTACCAATGCATTACATGATATGTCCAGACTCAATTATTTTTTCTCTAGGGTTGGTTCCTCGTGTATCTCCTCTTCTTTTGAAGTTTCTTGTTCATTTTCTCCCTCCTCTTCACAATCTGTGTAAAATAAGTTCTTCTAAGCACACTTAATACCTTTAGTGTATTTTCTATCACAACTGTAGCAAAGCCCTTTTGCTCTTTTTTCTTCCAATTGTTGTGGTGTCAACCTTGTAGGTTGTGGAAGTCTAGGAGTAGCAACACTTCCATCTTTATAGATGTGAGTGGTAGGCTTCCTTGTCACCATAATTTTACATTCAATTTTTCTTGCCAACCTGAATGTCTTCTCCAATGAATCAGGTTCCCAAACGTGAATCTCATGTTGGATGTTATCCTTTAAAGTCCCTATGAAGAGATAAATCTTGTGTTCCTATGGAATATCAGTTACCCTTATATTCAATTTTTGGAAGTCCTCGATGTGCTCCACCACTAAACACTTTTATTTTAGATTTATCAATTGGCTAAAAAATGTGTTGCTCTTTGTATCCTCATAATGTGCTATCATTTCCTCCGTAAAAATTTACCAAGTCACAATTTTTCTATGGGAGTAAAGCCATCGATACCATACAAATGTATTTTGTTCTAAATATAAAGTTTCAATGCATACCTTTTGTATGTTTTGTACATTATTGAGATCAAAATATTGCTTCATCTGTAGTATCCATGTTACGGGATCCTTGCCATAAAAATTCCTCGTATGATTTTTGGAATATGGTGGGTCTTCCATCCAACATTTGAGTTTATGAAATCACAATTAACATTTATTTTTCTCTCATCATGAGTTTCCTCTCCTATCTTTTTGCCATTAGGAATCATTTCTTGTATCAACTTTGTCAAACCTTCCTTTAAACCTTCCATGTCTTCCTTGAAACCTTCCATTTTTTCTTCCATACCATCCATCTTAGCTTCCACGCTTTATTCAAACCACACATATTATCTTCCACACCTTTTTTCAAACCATTCATATTAGCTTCAACACCTTTCCTCAAAACTTCCATTTTATTTTTTGTTTCTCTTTGCGACAGCGAAATTTGGTGCACTTGCTCTTGTAATTTTGATATATCATGTTGCACTTCTTCATCTTCATGAGTCATAGTAGAGTATTATGAGGGCTTGATGGGTGTTGAATTCTTTTTAGGGGGAATTTTAGAACCCAATACTAATATATATGCTTCAATATGCCATTGTAATAACTTCCAACTTATTTTTCAAGCAAGACTTATCCAATTTGAAAATACAATACACAAATTTTTCACGCTTTTGAGGAGCTCGATATTGAAACTGAAATATCTCTGCGATTATGGATCATCAGCATCTGAAACTAGGTCTTTTCGTAGCCCTCTGAAGCTTCTTTCGAATGCCACAAGTCTGACCTGATTTGGATGCTTCAAGACAAATTTATGCCCAATTTCCCACAATGACCTAATTATGGACTGGTTCAGTAGAGAGAACTTGTACGACATGCCACGTGTCACAGTTTCTTCCTTTGGCTATGAAATTGATACACATGAAACTAAAGTCCGTGTACTTTCAGCCACTTTTTAGAGAATTTCAATCCGATGCTCATAGAGAGAGTTATGATGATTTTCCCAAGGTTGCCTCTTTTAGATGAAATTCAGGAGCCTTCACAAACCCTAACTTCCAAAGATCATATCTTCGAAACTATTGTGAACCAAGATCTGAAATTTTTACACGAAGTTCCTCAATATTTCATCTTTTCTTAATAAACATTGCAGCTTCTGAACCTTCATAGAAAAGAGTTTATAGTGAAAATTCCATGATGACCTGTTTGGAGCAGCCAAACCCTATAATCCAAAGCTCTTATACCAAATTTTATGAAACCATCTCCAAAAATAGAATAAAACAGAAATCAACGCCTTATAAATAAGCCACTTCGAGGGAGCAACCTCCTTTACATTACATAAATGAAAAATTCTTCGATGTTACAAATGAAAAAACTTCCTTCTATATATAAGAGTCCATGGGGTCACAATATAATCCTAGCCAACCTACAATAATAATGTAAGGGCACAATAATAACAATATGGGGGTTACAGGGGTACAACAATAACAATAAGGCTGTTACACTAACAACAATAAGGGACTACATTATTAATCTAGGGACCTAAGAGCTCATGCACTTAGCAGAGGTCAAGAGGGCAGAGGGAGTAGTGCTAAAGGCTGAAGGGATTAGGATTCAAGGCTTCAAGGTGTTCTCATGTGCTCAAGGAGGACGATATTCTTTGAGTCGAAGGAGTGCGCTCAAGAGGAAGACTTATTTTTTTGGGCACAATTTGGAATAGGGAAGGGGAATTGTTATGCAACCAACTCAAAAAATAGAAGACACGACTTAAAAATTAGCATCTTTGAGGGGGAAACCTCCTTTACATTACATAAATGAATTATTCTTGGATGATTCAATTGAAAAAAACCTCATTTCTATATATAGGAGTCTAAGGGGTCACAATATAATCAGATCCAACATAACAATAATAATGTAAGGGCACAACAATAACAATAAGGGGGCTACACTAACAATAGCAATAAGGGGCTACACTATTATTATAGGGACCTAACATGCCCCTCTCCTTCAAAAGAGTTTTATCCTGAATACTTGAGTAGTTCTGGATGCTTCTATATAAAATTATAATCCTTCCATGTTGAATCTTCACTAGGTAAGTTCTCCCACTTGATGATATATTCTGAAATTGATCGATTTCGCAGTTATCAAGTTCTTGTTTCTGTGACTTCTTCTGGTTCCAATATGATTTTTCCTTCCTCGTCAAGTTTTGGAAATATTGTTTGACTTGGAAGATTGTCACCTATAACCTTCTTTAAGCATGAAACATGGAAAACTGGGTGCACTTGGGAAGATGCAGGAAGCTCCAATTTGTATGCCATAGTAACAATATTTTATAACAGCTGGTAAGGACCATAGTACTTTGGTGATAATTTATTATCCTTCTTAGCCTGAATGAGGGACATTTGTTTATATGGTTGTATCCATAAAAATACCCAGTCTCCTACATCAAAAAAAATTTCACTGCAATGTTGATCTATATGTTGTTTCATTCGATTATGCGCCAAAGTGAGGTTATCCTTTAAGGGTTGGAGAAATTGTTGTTGATGCTCGAGGTGATATTCTAATTGTTACACAACATTTTGTCACTGTCCATGAAATCCCCATCCCGCACATTGGAGGCTCATTTCTGTGACCAAAATAAATTTTCATGCCTTGCAAAGACCATCATTGCATCCCTTTCCATGAGGACAACATTCCTTCTGTTGACCATTTCTTGAACAGACCATCAGAAACACATGTTTTGGCCTTGGCGCTGGTAGCCCGTTATGCCTTCATGCCAATGAGGAAGATTAACACTATACCCCGCACCAGTTGGTGCTCTATCTTAGTTAGTTGCCTATGCTAATATATTTATGGAAAGTTTTTTAAAAATAAAGGCGAAGTTTCCATCATAACAACTTCGTGGGCAAGTCATAGGGAGTGGCTCGACTGATTAACCACGGCCTTCCTCCTTTGGCCTCTTGTTTCCACCTTTTGGGGAAACCTCCTAAGGGATAAGGCCTCCCTTCCATTATAGTATGGATCCCAACCTCCTCCTCTCCCTCTATAAATATAGCTATCTACCATGGACGAGCTAGTTGAACTGAACATATTATAACAGAAATGCAAAAGAGATTCCTATGCACTTTGCTAGAAAGGATAGAATGGAAGAGACCCTTTATTGAGATAGATTAGGCTAGTGTCTTCATCTTTTTCGAATTCCCCTGACATTCATCGAGACACGCTTCGACTGAACCCTATTGAACGAGGCTGCGATATCAAGGCTTTGGTTGTAACTCTTTCTTCTAGTAATACATATGCATGACTATTGTCTGGTTCCCATCTTGCGTTAATGTGTTTTATTTGTTGCAATATGCTTAACCCTCCTTGACTGGTTAGTAGTTATGAATGAGATTGTTGTTTTGTATGCTGCTATTGTTTGTTGATCTTCATGCAGGTATCCAAGCATTGCTGCGAAAGGATTGTGACCCGCCGAGATAGGAATCAAGAGGCTACCACTACAACAGCCACGACAACAGCATTGGACTCTAGGTAGGTTGATCTACCTCATCTGTTTCATTCATTAATTAGGAACCTACACTCTAGCTTGTCCCTTTGTTACTAGACCCACTCTAGGGCTAGAGGGATCGTCTCTATCTGCAGAGAGGATTTACCTTCATAAAAAATTGGCGACTCCACTGGGGATCAGTGTGAGTTTGTGGTTTTTCCCTTGTCAAGTCAACTTCGGTCGTTTTATTACTTGTCTATATTTTTTGGCTTGCTTGCTTGTTTAGAGTCCTATTGTTCAACTCCAGAGTGTCAAGATTGACCTCTTCTCACTCGTTTTCCCATTCTACCATAGATATCTGGCTTAGCGCGTTTTTTGGTTGAACAGTCGTGCCAATTGGCGCATGTTTCTTGTGTTGCAGTAGCACCAACCCCTGTTTGGCGTGGATTACCACCTTACAGTCTTGCCAAATCTTGTATTGTTTGGTTTGACTTCCCTCTTCAGTTTTTGGTCAGTTGTGCTTGACTCTGGGTTAGTTTTTTTATTTGAAATTGTTTTTTTTTTATTGTTTTGACTGTCATAGGCTTTCTCTTCTCAGTTTTTCGTCCATTTTCTTATCATTGTAGTTTATGGCCTTAGGGTTTCTGAGTGTCTTAGCTCACTGAGCCTTCTGATTGGAAGTCAAGTCTTTTGATTCTTGTCAGTCTCATCCTTTGATCAATTACGTTTAAGTCTTCTGTGATCCTTTGAGCATTTGTTTTGGTTGAATGATCATTTCGAGTTTCATTTGGTTCTTCTTCTCGCTGCTCTGAGCATAGATCACATTTCTTGTTTGGATAATTTCAAAAGCTTTCTTTTTGTTTGGAAGAGTGCATCATTGGTTTGAGTGCATTTTTGTGTTTTTCTTTCTCTTATCGAATCTATCGGTTTAGCTCTTTACATTTGCAATCCTCGAACTAGTGTTTGTTTTGTTTTTTGGTGTAATTAGTGCATTGTGTGCTTCATTTCATTGAAAAAAAATAAAAAAAATTGTGTTCTTTCGTTTGCATGAAAAAAAAAATTTCTTTTGCATTACTAGTGCTTGATAAAATAGGAAAGAGTTTTTCATTTTTCTCTTGATTGGATTAGATGCATTAGCGGATTTCTTCAGGTGATTTCTTTGATTACTATTGTTTGAAAGATCTCTATCCTTCTCTTAATTAGCATTCATTGAATGGAAAATGGTGTTCATTTGCATATAGTTTGCATTTAGGAAATTCGAGATCAAAATTCAGTAGGGCCTTCAAACTGAAACACTAATTCAAGATCAACCATAAAATCAATTGAATTAACCTAAGGAAACATTCGAATGTAATGAGAAAATTTTAGTGGTTTAGGCTAGAGACGTGTTCCAGCGTCTTTAAACCTAGTAGTTGTCGTTCGCCTTCTGGCTTTAGACAGCGCTAGTATGGACTTGTGCTCCCCATACCATTGAGTATATAAAGAGAGACCCCTATAGGTTCAAATCATTTATCCATAGGAAGTCGAGTCTACCGCCCTATAACCGTGATACACCGAACACAACATTTGGGAAGACTACCTGCACGTATGTTAAGTCCTTGGTCATTTCTCTTTCATTTGATCACCAAGGTGTATATGGCATTTCACGAAAACTTGGTACACCCTCTTACTTAGATTACCTGAGTAGTCATTTTGATATTTTCGTGACTCCTTAAAAAGAGAAGAGATCATCGAGCACTTGTCCTTTCACGCTCGTTTAAAATTGAAAGTGACTAGAGTCATCTTTTGTCTGTTTCTCGACTCTTAAAACATGAAACAAAAAAGTCTGGTTTCAATGTCGTAAAATTAATTACCCACAATCACATGCCCGTTAAAAGTTTTTTACTTGGCTCGTTTTTGTTTTTCCTTAGAATTTGTTCTTGAAGCCTTCACTTGGCTATCTCATTTTCCTTCCTATGTTGAAATACTGTCATAGTGGCGGAATCACCGGTTTCGTCGTCTTCTTCACAGCCACCTAGTGGTAGTTCCTTTCCTAACGTTTCTTAAGAAACCCCTCAGTACACTAGGTCTGTCGAGTTTTCGTGGCCTATTCTCCTGACTGTCTTGCCTCTTGCTACTAGATCTCCCCCTGAAGAGTCAGTTGAGTTCAATTGGACTCCTCCATGTGCTTGGTCTGGTTTTGGAGACGAGGAAGAATCTCCTCCTCTTACTTCGGGATCGCCATTTATAGTTGTTTCTATACCTCCAAGTCCTCGTTGTCTCTTTGACGATGTTATGGCTTCGTCAAATATGGATTCTTCGAGTCTTATTGGTAATGAAGGAATGCCTATTTCTACAGGGGAATATCAACTTTTCCCAAAAGATCTCCCGCATGTTTTTGTTCTATATTCTCCTCAATCGGTGTCACTTCCACCCGGTTATCGGACTTTGAGTCAGATTATTTCTGGTGTTGTGTCCATAGCACAATCCAGTACATCAACTCCCCCAAGGAGTTCGGTCCTCCCTTTGTTGGGACTGTCACCTTCGAGACTGAGTTTGTCAGTCACTGTTACGTCTTTCCTAGTCCAACCTACCGTCTGTGTGGCTTCGTCTACGCCAGTTTTTACGACTCAGTTGTCGGGATATTTTCACACTCGCAGGTCTGTCTTTCCTAATCCCAGGTGGTCTTTCAATCAGGTTCCGAGAATATCACAATCTCATGCTCCAGATACTGCACCTGTTGGTGCGGCTATGACTACCCCTATGGTTTCTACCTATACTTTTTATGAGCACATGTTGGACATTCACCGACGATATGCTCCTTCTCCGGATGCTCACTCTCCTGAGGCCCCGTTTGCTTCTAGTATGACTTCGAATGTCCCTATGATTCCTGGCGGCCTTACTTTTGAAGATTATTTGTTGGTTGTTCAACAATAGAACTCTCAGAGATCTCAGCAGCCCCAAGCTCCTATCAATCCTCCCCATCACAATGATGCCTTCGTTAACCCTATCTATTCGTTTCCTGTCAATCCCAATGAGGCTATCTATTTGCCTCTGGCAAATCCTTATCAGACCGTCACTCATTAAGGACCTTCGTTACAAGGACAACCCTCAGGCTTATAAGGACAACCTTCAACCATTAGGGGCAACCCTTTGGTCCTCATGGAGAACCTTACGGTCCGCAAGGTCAACCTTCGGTCCAACAAGGAAAACCCTACGGTCCTTCAGGTCAGCCTCAACAAGGAACATCGTATGTTGGTGGGGAGAAAATGTATCCATCACAGGGACAACCTCTTATACAACAGCAGCAGCCATACATTCAGTATGGCCAAAACTTTATGCAACCAGAAAAACCCTATGGTCCTGCTCTGGGTCAACCTGGTTATCAAGGACAACCTAGTCCATCTCAACCATCGAGCCAACCTATTCCACAAGGGCAATCCGATGGCCCTCAATATCCAGGCCAACTTGCTCTACAGGGGTAACCTGCCCAACATAAATAGCTGATTCAAGCTATTCAACCAGCTCAACGGCCATTTCAACCTGTTCAACAACCAGTCCAATCTGTTTAGTAGCCTGTTCAACCTACTCAGCAGCCGCTTCCACGTATTTATCCGATTTATCAGGGTCCTCCTGCTCAGCAGGGTCCACCTGCTCAACCCCAAGGCGCTTATTACCCCCAAGGTCAATATCAGCTGGTATATAGTGTGCCCCAAGGTTTCACTTATTACCCTCAAAATCAATCCCAGTTGGTGTATAATCAACCTCAAGGCCATGCTTACATTCCGCAACAAAATCCATAGGTTTTTCAACAAGGACCTCAATGGTATGCTCAGAATCAGTTTCCTAGTCCTCAACCCCAGTATCAGTAGAATTATCATGCTTATAATCCCTATGGTCAAAATCCTCAGGGACAAAACATATGGGGGTAGAATTTCTCGCAGACTGGGTGGAATGTTATCACAGGTCCTTATCAGAGAGCTCCAATGCCTTTTAATCCTCAATTACCATTTCTCACCACGTTGGAACTGCCTGATGTGTCAAATTTAACGAACGATCCAATTCTTCATAACCCGTATTGGCCTCTGATTTCGAATAAGATTCCTGGTGATTGTCCTAAGTTTGAGGGCAAGTTCGGAGAAGACCCCCAAGCACATATTATGACTTACCACTTGTGGTGTTCTTCTAACTCTTGGGTTGACGATTCCATCCGACTCCCTCTTTTCCAACGAACTCTTACTAGTGTCGCTGCAAAGTGGTACATTAAGCTATCTCATGGCATCTTTGAAGACTTCAAATATCTCGCCATGGAATTCCTTATGCATTTTCAGTTACCGGTTCATTATGAGACCAGGACACACCTCCTCACATCCTTTAAATAGGACCGAGCTACTCATATCTCAGATCATATTCATGAATGGAGGTGTCGTCGTCGCTTAATTAAGTTTGATATTCTTGATCAGCTTCTAACTGATTGGTTCACCACCTCCTTTATCAATCAGTTTGCGAAAGACATAGCCATTAGGGGAATTTTGAGGTCTAAAATGGGCCTCCTAAGGAAATTATAAAATAATAGTGGAAAAAATCAAATAAGATTTGATGACATCATCAAATTTTATAGGGAAAAATGAAAAAACTACTTTTTCAACTCATATTTTCAACTTATCTCCCAAATTTTTTACTCAAATTTTGAGCGGGAGTACTTGTTGGATGCGAAATTTAATTCCTCATCCAAGGAGTACCGATGTTGCATACTTTTGATGGGTCCTACTACGCGAAAAATGAGAAATACATAAAAAACGTGATTGTAATCACATTTTTTTTTATGTATTTCCAATTTTTCATGTAGCAAGGTTCATTGAAAGTATGCAACATGGGTACTCCTTGGATGAGGAATTAAATTTTGCATCCAATGAGTACTCCCACTCGAAATTTGAGTAAAAAATTTGGGAGATAAGTTGAAAATACGAGTTGAAAAGTAGTTTTATTATTTTATTATTTTTTAATATTTTTACCCTTTTATTTAAAAAATGGTAAATCATCCCCCATGGTTGACATCATCATCTTGAATCCTATTGGTTGTTATAAAGTTTATTTTTGTTGTACATTTTTCTTAGGAGGCCCATTTTAGACCTCAACATTCCCCTAATGTATGGGAGCATCTGTAACCGAGGAACAAGCCATTGCTCGTGCCTAGTACCTTGATCTTGTGTACTCTTAGTCTGGCACATTGTACGATATCTTTCTTGATGCTCCTAGACCTGGAACTTCTAAAGCACTAGAGACCCCATCTGTCGACGGTATTATTGGTTCTGTGTCTCAGACTTCTCAAAAGTCTTCTCCTTCAAATCCTGGGAATAAAAAGTCTAATCCTTCCTTGAATGTTGCTTCTCAGCCCACTCTGAATCCTGGTAAAACCTCTGAATTCAATGTCGTTCAGGCCAATCCGGTGGACAAAACTTCCAAAGGAAAAAAGGGTAAAGGTAAGGCCAAAGCTGATACCCTGAAACCAGATTCTTAAAAACCTCGTGCTGATGATGGTTCACAGAGCAAGCTGAAGTATCCTTGTTTGATTTGTGACAAAGAGCACTACACCAAGGACTATCCTTGATGGTCCAAAGTGAGTCGATTTCTCAAAGGCACCCAAGGAACTACAGCTTTTCTTCAAGAAACTTTTCCATCTCAGCAAACCCAGATGGTAGAGCAACCTCAGTCCTCTGCCCCATTTGGCTCTCAGGTGTTCATGATGAATGGTTCTACATCTGTTTCTATTGTTACTCGATCGAAATATTATTCTGAATCACGTCAAGCAGTAGGAAAGGAGATCGTTGATGGTCCTCCTCCTTCGCCTGCTTCTGGCCCCCTACAGATTGAAATACCTAGTGTTGAGCCCGTTGTATGACCACCTTCTAAAGGTGTACTCCACAAGTCTTATAACAATCCAAATGCCCGTGCTGCTTAACGTTACAGTATTGTTGAGGATTTGGCTCAGGCGCCATCTGTAATGTCTACACTAGAAGTACATCATAGTTGTCTATCTCAATGGAAAGCTTTGTTATCTACGATTAGCAGGGTTGATCCTGCTGATACTAGCCTTCTCACTTTCGATTTAGAGAATTTAGCTCCACGACTCCCACATCAAATTGCACTCATTATACAAGTTTTCATTAATGGTCTCGAGATCCATCGATCAGTTGTGGACGAAGGTGCGTAAGCGTGCATCATGGTATCCTCTTGCTGAAAAGCCATTGGTTCTTCGGCCTTCAACTGATCACCAAATTCCCATGAAGCATTTAATGGAAGGGAATCAAAACTTTTAGGTGTTCTCGCTAGTTTACCTATTACCTTGAAATGGAAGACAGTCAATGTCGAGGTATAAGTAGTTAACGCCAAGCTCAATTACAATCTTCTCCTCGGTTGCAGTTGGACTCACGCCATGCTGTGTGTTCCATCCACTCTCTTTTGTGTCCTGAAGTTCCTGCATGAAGGAAAGATTGTTACTGTTGATAAATTGTCATTCTTCACTTCTTCTTCCGAGAACAATGTTCTGTATGTGGATCGGATTCCTACTCCCTAAGAGAGCATAGGGCTGGGTCTCTTCAAAAATCCTGCCCTCATGGGTATTTTTCCCCTTCCTCCACCCAAAACTATTCAGATCAATATGTTCTCTCAGTCTAATGACCCATGGATCATCCCTTCGATTGAATAGATCGATTCTTGTGGATATTCGATGCCATTAAGTCCAATCGAGATTGACTATTGTGAACTTCTTGTGGCTTCATATCTTCTGCATATTGATCTTTCTCCTTTGACTGTGTCTCTCAATGCTTATTCTCAATCCCCATGGCTCGGCGATTCGGATTCGTCTGATCCCTTGAAAGAGATATTGCCCTCCAATGAAGCCATCGTGGAATCTATGTCTCTCGAGGATTTTTCATGGGATGATAGTCATCATCATTCCTTGTTCATGCCCGGCCTTAGGGCCATGTCTATGTGTCTTGAGAGGTTTTCATCTCAGGTTCCTTCTCCTCCGCTTCAAATGCCTATTCTGACACATGAATTTTTTACAGAGGGTAACTTGAGTAACATTATGCAAATGATGCCTATTGACATTTCCGTCAAACTGGGAATTGTCAAGAATATCCATCTCGGGGTCACCTATTCTTCTGATGAAGTTCAGGTTTATACTAGCCTTTTTTGTGAGTTATGCGACGTCTTTGCATGGTCCTATGAAGAAATGTCTGGCATCAATCCTAGTATAGTGGTGCATGAGATTCCTACTTACCTTGGTTTGAAGCCTATTCGTTAGCACCTTCATCTTGTGCACCCTCGAAAGGTTTCTGCCATTAAAATTGAAGTTGAAAAACTTCTCAACACTAGCTTTATCTACCCGATTCCCTTGACAGAATGGGTGTCCAACATTGTCCCAGTAGATAAGAAACAGGGTGCCATTTGAGTCTGTGTTGATTATCGTGACATCAATCGGGCCTATCCTAAGGATAATTATCCTACTCCCTTTATCGATCAAATCATTGATGACTGCGCTAGGAGTGAGATTTTTTCCCTCATGGACGGATTTTCTAGCTATAACCATATTAACATTCTCTCGATTGATCAACATAAGACTACCTTCATCTGTCCCTAGGGTACTTTCGCGTATTATAAGCTCCCTTTCGGCTTAAAAAATTTTGGGGCCACATTTTAGCGAGCGAGGTCGTATGCTTTTCATGATATTAAGCACATCATTCAGAATTATTTGGATGATCTTACGGCCCATTCAGCTAAGCGTAAGGACCATCCTGGCCATATTCGTTAGATATTTCTTCGTTGTCGATGCTACAACATTCATTAAATCTGCACAAGTGCATCTCCTGCGTCGATTCCGGTAGACTCTTAGGGTTTATCGTGTCCAAAGACGGGATTCTCCATGATCCACTCAAAGTTGAGGCTATCATTAATCTCCCCTCTCCATCTTCACTACATCAGCTACAGAGTCTGTAGGGGAAGGCTAATTTTCTACGTCGTTTTATACCTGACTATGCCGAAGTGGCTAAAGGATTTACGCGACTACTAAAGTAGGGCGTCCCATTCCTCTGGGATGAGATTTCTTAGAAGTATTTTTACGCATAGAAGACACTGCTCGTAAATTCTCCTCTATTGCATCCTCCAAACTATCATTGTGATTTTTCCCTCTATTTAGTCGCCGCTTTCAGCATGATTTCCATGGTTTTGGTGCAAGACGATGATGACAGTCATGAGCATGTTATCTATTACCTCTCTCGTAACCTTCTCGATACCGAAACGTGTTATGCACATGTCGAGAAGTTAGCATGAGCTGCAGTTCAAGTTGTTCAACGTTTTTGTCATTATATTTTGTTGCGTACTGTGACAGTGATTTTTGAATGCAACCCCATGAACTACATATTGTCTCGACAATTGTTGGGGGGAAAATACTCCATGTGGATTGTTATCCTCCAAAATTTCGACTTGGAATTTATTACTGCCAAGTCGAAGAAGTCATTAGTATTTGTTGATTTGATCTTCTCCCTTCCCTCTGAATCTTCTCCTTCTGGTTCTGAATAATGCATTCCAGACGATACACTTTTTCTTATTAGCACTCTCAATCCTTGGTACGGTGATATTATCATTTATCTCAAGAATTCTACTTTAGATCTGAGTTGACAAGGGATGCTCACCGACACATCTGTCATCAATCGCAACCTTATCATATATTTGGAGATACAATCTACCACATTGGAGTCGATTCTATTCTCCGTCGGTGTTTGACCCTCGAGGAGGCTGAGAAAGCTCTGAATGATTGCCACAGTGGTGCCTGTGGCGGTCACATATTTGGTTATGCCACTACTCAGAAGATTCTTCATGCTGACTATTTCTGGCCCTCTATATTCAAGGATTTCATTGTTACGATTCGTAAATGTCATGATTGCTATATCTATCAGCGCAAGATGCATGCACCGCCTTCACATCTCCACCCTCTCATTACCATCGGACCCTTTGCGAAGTGGGGCATCAATTTTATGACGTGTAACACTCACTCGTCTGGGGGCATGATTATATTATCATAGCCATTGACTACTTCACCAAATGGCCTGAAGAAATGCTTACACTTGCGATTGACAGTAAGATAGCAACTCAATTCATATTCAATCACATCATTTCTAGGTTTGGTGTCCCTTAAGCCATCGTTACCAATCGTGGTTCCTATTTTCGGCATTATATGGTGGTGGAGCTGACTTCTAAGTTGGGTTTGCATCACGACAGCTCAACGTCATACTATCCTCAGGCCAATGGCCAGGTTGAAGCTGTGAATAAATTTCTAGTCACTATGCTTCAATTTATGATTGGGATCCACAAATCCAATTGGCATCTCATGTTATTTTCGGCTCTTTGGGCATACTGAACCTCCATTAAAGATGCGACCGGATTCACTCCTTTTCAGCTTGTTTACAGTTTGGAAGCTACCCTTCTGATTGAGTGTGAAATACCTTCACTCAAATTGGTTGTTTAATTACTACCCAACACTTCTCTACTTAGAAAGGCTGGATGAAACTCACCGCTTTGTTGCTTTGGTCATCGAGGCACAGAAAAAGCGGGTCAAAGCCCATTTTGACTAGTCAGTTTCCCCTCACTCTTTTGTAGAAGGAGACCTCGTCCTCCTATATGATCAAGCTCATGATAAGCTGGGGGGAGGAAAATTTCAACCCATGTGGCATGGGCCTTACATCGTTAAATGCATTTTGAAGAATGGGGCCTATGAGCTCATTGATTACGAAGGTCATCCTTTAGATTAGCCTAGAAATGGGTTGTATCCTAAAAATTACTATGCATGAGTCATTCATGCATGTTTTGTGTACATAGGTGTTCTTTTCATTTTTGTACATTTTTGGCTTGGTGTGTTTTGCGAGCGTTTTCCTACTTATTGGGTCATTGCTTATTGTGCAGATGTCTATTACCCCTTATGTTGGTTTCATGGATGGTGCTTCTCACAGTACCAGAACTTGTCTTCAGTTGCATGGGTGATTTATGATCCTTCTCGTGAGTTGATAGACCTACAAGGTATTTGTCTAGGATGAACTACAAACAATGTCGTTGAATATAGTGTTGTCATTGAACAATTAACCAAGGTGATTACCCTCGGCATTAGTGCATTGGTTGTAAATCTAGACTCACAACTTGTTGTTCTTCAACTTAATGGGAATTATTCAGTTATAAACCCTCATATTTTAATATTGTATTTATGTGTTCATTTTCTGGAAAGACATTTTGATTATATCACAAATCAACATATTCCTAGACAAATGAATGCATTAACTGATATAGTGGCCAACATTGTATTAGATAGAAATTTGAATAATCTATAAAATCATCATCACATGAGAGACTCAAATCAAATAGGAAAATAGATGTATATATATATCGAATGTTTGCATCATTTTTCACCATAAGTTTAAAAAATATGTGTTTCTGTTACATCCTGAGACATCATGTCTCTCAAAATATGCATAAATGAAGCCTAGGTGTCTAATCGGCATGATGATCATGATAGCATGTCACTGCCCGGACAAGCCACCTCAACAAGCGTTGAACTCGGTTTGACACCCGTACAATGTGTCTCTGATATGCAAGAGGAACATCGTCGAATCGCGCATAGTCTGGAACCCCATGGGTGATTCCCTCTAAGTTGTGCATGATCTCCTCCTCCTCACCCTGAGGGGCTATGTCAAAATCGCGAGGTATTCATCTCACTATCGGAGACATCCCTGCAAGTCTCTCTGGGCCTACATCTAAAAATGCATCTATTAAGTGTCAGAACATACATACAAAAAAAAAATCATAATACTCATGAAAATTTAAAATGAGTCTTACCGAGTGCTTCATCCCAATCCTCTCCTTCCGGGAGTGGGAGGTTCGAATCACCAGTGAAATCTATGCCAGATTAGGGCCAGTCCTCCATGACAATCAACTATCGGTGGAGCCAATCAAAGAACTCCAGTCTCCAGGACATCTTCTGGCTACCCCATGACCTTGGCATCAGAGATACCCATCGGGCCATCGAGTGCTGGTGGTGTCAGGACTATCATCTCCTGATGCTGAAATATTGGTAGTCGTTCCAGGAAGAATGATACCAGGATAGAACCATAACCAAATTGCTTCAATTTGGTCTTCTTACACTTTTTCAGCTGACGTTTCATATTGATTGTCACTGCCTCTGCCCAGTTATAGATGGTCGGTGTCAAGGAGCCTACAGGAAGAAGTAACAGTTTTTTTTTTGCTTCGTACAGTGCTTGTGATCCCGCAACTCATGTGATCATGTGTAGCACTACCTTCAATGCTAGATCTCCGATAGTCGGGATGTCCACCTTCCCGCTTTTTGATCCTTTCCGTGCCCTTGGACATACCCTGTCAATTACCATGCCCATGCTCTCCATGGTGGGCCGGGTTCCGGTAAAGATTGGTGCTACACCCCTCCGTGACAGTCGTGTTATAAAATAGACATCTAAAACATCAATCTCGAGCTCTTGATCTCGAAGAGTGAATTTTTCCTGATCCTCATCCTAGATACTGATCAAGTATTGCAGCAGCTCCAGTTGAGCTCTAAGGCACGGTGTCATGAAGAAATTTTTCAGCCCACAGTCTCCGAGAGCTTCCATGCATCTCTCATTATTCATGGCAAGCTCATCCTCTTCACTGTGTTCCTGTTCCTTCCACTCAATCACCATTTTGTCACTCTACACCTGCAAACATGTTCATATGAATATTATTAGCCAAATTTAAAGATAATATATTTTAAATTTAGGCCCATAAAACTTTCATTATGAGTTTTAAATACGTTTCGTGGTTGGCACGATTGGTTGGGAAAAAATCGCGCCAATAGGCGCGCCCTTGTTCAGAAAATTGGGTGGTTGGCGGGTGTCTGTGCCCTAGTTTTCACAATTCCCCCCTCAGAAATTAAAACTAAAGGTTTTAGGTAATGAAAGAGGACTTAAAATATGGGGAAGGATTTTGGCTCTTACCTGGAACTGACGGATTCGAGATTGGTTTTCCGGATTGCCCGTTATCGTCGTTGCAAAATTGCAGTATAAAATGGGTAACTATTGCTCCACAAGAGGTAAAAGTGAAAAGTAATTTTTTTTTACCATTTTTGGCATTTTATAACTTTTAAAAGCCCTAATTAGGTTTTAAGGCACATTTTTCGATTATTTCATTGAGTTATTTCGAGAAATGGGTTTTACATTCGTCTCTTGTGCAGCGACAGGTTTTTAATGAGATAGCGATGAAGTAACGAGTTGTATTTTATATTTTTTTGGACTCGGTAAAACATGAAAAATTCACTACTGGAGTCATCTTTCAACTATTTTTTGACTCTCTAAAACTGAAAATATTGTTGAGACTCTTTTTGTTTTGAACTTGTTAACTGGTTGCGAAATGATATCTACCCAGTATACATTTACCCCTTTTTCGAGCTGGGATAGATTATTTACAAAAAAGGAATACCTTAGCATATCGCAACTAAGAGGTTCTTTCAGATATTTTTTTCTACCTTTTCATATCTGAGAGAATATTCACGAAAAGGGACATGTTAGAGTTTTCTTTTCTGCTTCTTTCCAAACTCTCTAAACATGAAAAGACGCAAAGTTCTCCCTTTGAGACTCGTTAAACCCTAATGACATCAAAAATCATCACCATGACGTTAATCGAGTTCCTCCTTCCTAGGGCTCGTAAAATGTACTAGGTTGGATTTGTCTGAAGGACAAACTTACATTACAAGCATATGCTATCCCCTTCAATCTTGTTTTAGAAAATAATTGGGGTACTCACCAGAAATGGTGGGGTAAAATGGAACCAGTTTTTAGTTTTGTTGGTAGTATGTCGCTCTTGAACATGACACTCGTATGCATTCGTGTCAGGTTGGGGACATCTCATTTCATCATTTTTGCCTCCATGGTTTTGGGTAATTGTTTTGAACTCTCATCTACTCTTTGCCACGTCATCATGACCTCAGATCCCTTGATGTCAAATACTGCCAAATCCAGAGTCGTGTCACTGATATGTTCAAGAGAAGTTTGCCTCTGCAGTTTTCAACGTCCCTCTGATTCTTTTTTGGTCCTGATTCACTATCATCATTTTCCTCTGTCTCGTGTCGATGATATGGGAAACATTATGGCCCTCCTTCAACCAAGTCACTTCCTATCAACTTCAACTCATTATCCAGGAAGTTGGTCTAGAGACTCCCTACCAGTACCTTGGAGCCTGCATGCCTCAATGGCAAGTTCTTCGCATTCGACGAATGGTCCACATCATTGGCCTTCGATGGAGTGATTATGTGGGTGTTCGATGCTAGCTCACTGTTCACATTCTGTGGATTGTACCTGTTGTACCTTGAGAGCCATTGTAATTATTGGTGGTTTCTCTCGCGCCTGTTAACAACTTTTATCATTGGCTGGTAATCAGGTGATTTTCTTACATGTTCGACTTCAGCTCACATATTCACATGCTTGAGTTTGTACTTTTTCAGGTCAAGATGGAGCACAAGACCCTAGGTTTTGTCTGATAATATCCAGGCTACGGGATATTGTGGTTTATCATGGCTTTATTACATGACTCTTTTGATTGGATGGCTATGACCATACCTAAGTTTATTTATTGATCCTTACTGCTGGATGGTTGCGTCCATAACTTGGATCCCAATTTATATGTACTCTATTATGGATGGTTGTACCCATGTCACATGTTCATGTCTCAGAGATATCAATTTTATTTGTAATTGCAAGTCTTCCGATGGTGGTGTTTAGTTCCAACGTGTTCTTGTAAAGCATTTCACCCCTTAATCTCTCTCAGACCTCATGCTTTAGGGGGCATCTATTACACAACATTTTGTCACTGTCCCTGCAATCCCCATCCCGCACATTGGAGGCTCATTTCTGTGACCAAAATAAAGTGTCATGCCTTGCAAATACCATCATTGCATCCCTTTCCATGAGGACAACATTCCTTATGTTGACCATTTCCTGAACAGACCATCAGAAACATATGTTTTAGCCTTGGTGCTGGTAGCCCGTTATGCCCTCGCGCCAATGAGGAAGATTAACACTAGACCCCGCTCTAGTTGGCACTCTATCTCATTTAGCTTCCCGCGCCAATCTGTTTATGGAAATTTTTTTAAAAATATAGGCGAGGTTTCCATCATAACAACTTCGTGGGCGATTCATATGGAGTGGTTTGACTGAATAACCATGACCTTCCTCCTTTGGCCTCTTGTTTCCACCTTTTGGGGAAAACTCCCAAGGGATAAGGCATCCCTTCCACTATAGTAGGGATCCAAAAATCCTCCTCTCCCTCTATAAATATAGCTATCTTCCATGGATGAGCTAGCTAAACTGAACATATTATAGCAGAAACGCTGAAGAGATTCCTATGCACTTTTCTAGAAAAAATAGAACAGAAGAGACCCTTTATTGAGAGAGCTTAGGCAACTGTCTTCGTCCCATCCAAATTCCCCTGACATTCATCGAGACACACTTCGACTGAACCCTGCTAGAGGAGGCTGCGAATTCAAGGCTCCGGTTGTAACTGTTTCTTCTATTAATACATATGCATGACTATTTTTTGGTTCCCATCTTGCGTTAATGTGTTTTATTTGATGCAATATGCTTAACCCTCCTTGACTGGTTAGTAGTTATGAATGAGATTGTTGTTTTTAATGCTGCTCTTGTTTGTCGATCTTTGTGCAGGTATCCAAGCATCGCTGCAAAAGGATCGTGACCTATTGAGACAGGAATCGAGAGGCTACCACTACAATAGCCACAACAACAACGTTGGACTCCAGGTAGGTTGATCTACCTCATCTATTTCATTCATTAATTAGGAACCTACACTCTAGCTTGTCCCTTTGTTACTAGACCCATTCTAGGGCTAGAGGGATCATCTTTGTCCGCAGAGAGGATTTACCTTCATAACACCACTGCTTGAACATTAGAAGTTTATCTTAAATATGATGTGATGGACAGTGGATGATATCTGTAAAATTCCATAAATGGGATCATTTTTGCTGCAATATGGAAGGAATTTATGTACCATCATTCAACCAGAGGTAACGACTTGACCCATTGTGTTTGTTTATCATATACAAAGCAACAGATCTATCCTTCCAAATATTTTTTCACTATCTCTATTTTCCCATCGGATTAAGGATGATAAGGAGAGCTATGAGCTAATTGACTACCCAGACAAGAAAATAATTCGGTCCAAAAATGTCTAGTGAAAATAGGATCTATGTCACTTACTATAATATTTTGGTTTCCATGTAGCTTTTGAATTGTTTCCATAAATGAAGTAGCAATTACAGTGGCTTTAAATGGATGATATAATGCACAAAAGTGTTCATACTTGGTAAGTCTATCAACTACCACCATGATGACACTCTTTCCTTCGGACTTGTGTAAACCTACAATAAAATCCATTGAAACCTCCTCCCAATGTTTAATTGGAATGGATAAAGATTATAATAGACGTGAGGTCTTAATTGTATCAAATTTATTTTTTTGGCAAACCAAACATTCTGCCAAAAAAATTGAATATTAGATTTAAGGCCATCCAAAAAAAAATCCTTCTTAACCCAATGGTAAGTTTTTAAAAATCTCGAGTGCCATCTTAAGGGAGAGGTGTGAAATTCCAAAGGAATGTTTTGTTTGGGTTGGGACTTCTTACAAATATATAAGTGATATTTGTATCATAATGAATCATTTTTCCAACTAAATGTATAAGATGTAATGGGATCTTGTTGCAAATTCTGAATGATTTTCCACACTTATTTGTTATTATTCCATTCATCCCTTGCTTCTGTTATCCAATCTGGTTGGATAATAGAAATGACACAAAGCAATGCTTCCACATCCTCATTTTTTCTTGATAGTGCATCCTTTCAAATTCATAACCCAACATCTTTGTGACCCATTTTTGTTTTTCTTCTGAAGATAATATTTGTTCCAAAAAGTATTTAAGACTCTCATGATTTATGTTTACCTTGAAGTGTCTTCCCATTAGGTAAGGTTGTCATTACTTTAGTGCATGTAGTATTTCCAACATTTCCTTCTCATAAATATGTTTGTGTAAATACTTTCCTTTGATTGGATGACTTTCAAAAGAAATGGGTCTACCTTCTTTCATTAAAACCATACCAATTACATTACTGAGGCATCACATTCCACAATAAATGTTTTTGTGAAGTCCAAAGTAGCTAATACCGGTGCTTGGCCCATTACCTCTTTAAGATGTTCAAATTCCTTAGTTTCTTCTTGAGTCCAAGAAAATCTATTTTTCTTTAGTAATTATGTTAGAGGTGTCACTATTCTCCCATAATTCTTAGCAAACTTTCGATCATACCCTGTCAACCTGAAAAATCCTCGAAGATGCTTTATGGTTATGGGGATTTTCCATTCCTTAATGGCTTTAATTTTGTTAGGGTCTACCTTAACACCCTCATGAGATGTAATATTACGTAAATATTCCACCTCTTGTACTCCGAAGAAACATTTGGAGGTTTTTGCATATATTTGTCCTCTAATAGTTTGAGCACCCTGTGAACATGTTGAACATAATCCTTCCAATACTTGTTGTATATTAGTATACCATCAAAAAATACTAACACAAAATTTCTAAGGAAGGGTTTGAATATGGAATTCATCAAACCTTGAAATCTAGATGGTGCATTAGTAATGCGAAAATGCATGACCAAAAATTCATAATAAGCCTCATGAGTTATGAATGTTATTTTCAGATTTTCTTCAGTGTTCATTCTAATTTGATGATATACTGAACGAAGATCCAGATTGGTGAAGTAAATTTATCAATGCAATTCATCCAAAAATTCAAAAATGACAAGGATGAAAATTTATCTTTAATAGTGAGCTTGTTGAACTCCCTATAATTTAGACACATACACCATGATCCATCCTTCTTGTGCACCAATACTGCTAGAGCACTAAAAAAATTTGACTAGGTTGAATTATACTAGCCTCTAGCATTTCTGCAACCATACGTTCAACCTCACTCTTTTGGGCATAAGGATATCTATAAGGCCTGATGTTTGGAGGATCACTTCCTAGAATCAAATGAATAGCATGATCATGATCACAAATAGGTGGGAGGTCTTTGGGAGTCTCAAAAGCCTTGGAATGATTTTCCAAGGCTTTTTCGATATCTAGAGAAATAGATGATTTCGATGTTTGAACCTCTAGTGAGCATGATTTTGCAATTACTCCTCGTTTTTATTTCTTCAGAAGTTTTTTCATGACATTAGAGATGATTATTTTTCATGGTTTCCTTGTGATACCCCTTAATTCAACTTCCTTTCCTTCCCAAAAAAAATTCAAGAAAAGTTCTTGAAAATTAAAAGTTATCGTCCCCAAAAATTGTAACCATTAGACTCCTAGTAAAACATCAGCATCACCCATTGGAATGGAAAGCATTATACTATTCAATACATATTCCCCCATGGTTAGCTTGATATTATAGCACTTTCCAGAGAAATTTCTAGTTCCTTCATTTGCAACCATCACTTGACACTCTGGTGCTTGATATAGGAATAAATTCAATTCCTCGGCTATCATACAATGAATAAAATTATGGGTACTACCTGAATCAATCAATACTATTACATTTTTCTTCTTGATATATCCTTCTATCTTGAGAGTTTGAGGAGTGGTAATTCCTGCCAATACATTACAAAATATGGTTGGATTCATTTCTCCTTTGTTTGGGGTTGGTTCCTAGTGTATATCCTCCTCTTTTTATGTTTCTTATTCATTTTATTCCTCCTCTTCACAATCTATGTAAATAATTTCTTCTCAGCACACTTATGACCTTGAGTGTATTTTCTATCACAACTATAATATATCCGTTTTACTCTTTTTTCCTTCAATTTTTGTGGTGTCAACCTTGTTGGTTGTGGAAGGCTAGGAGCAGTAACACTTCCATATTTATAGTTGTGAGTGGTAGACTTCCTTGTTGCCATAATTTTGCTTTCAACTTTTCTTGCCACCCTGAATGCCTTCTCCAATGAATCAAGCTCCAAAAGGCGAACCTCATGTTGGATGTTATCCTTTAAATTCCCTATGAATACATCAATTTTATGCTCCTTTGGAATATTTGTTACCTTGATATTCACTTTTTGGAAGTCCTTAATGTGCTCTGCTATTGAACCCTTTTGTTTGAGATTTATCAATTGGCTAAAGAAGGTGCTCTTTGTATCCTCATAATGTGCTATCATTTCCTCCATAAAATTTGACCAAGTAACAAGTGGTTTATGAGAACAAATCCATCACTACCATAAAAAAAATTTGGGTTATATATATAAATTTGCAATGCATACCTTTTGTGAGTGTTGCACATAATGGAGATGAAAATATTGCTCCATTTGTAGTATCCATGTTACCAAATCCTTGCCATCAAACTTCCTCATGTCGATTTTTGGAATGTGGTGGTTCTTAAACCCAACATTGGAGTCTCTAAAATCATAATTCATATTCCTTTTTTCCTCATCATTATTTTCATGGATTACCTTGTCACCACCAGGAGGCCTTTGTTGCAACAACTTTTTCAAACCTTTCTTAAAACCATCCATGCCTACTATTTAACCTTCCATGTCTAATTGTAAACCATCCATGTCATCTTTGGTACCTCTTTGTGAGAGTGAAATTTGTTGCACTTGGTCATATAATTTTGATATATCATGTTGCAATTCTTCCTCTTCATGCATCATAGTAGAGCTTTCTGAGAGCTTAATGGGTGTAGAATTATTTTGTTTTCAAGGATTTTTAGAATAAAATACTAATATCTACTTCAATATGCCCTTTGAATCACTTCAAAATGATTTTTCAAACAAAAGTTATGAAAATTTTAAAAAATACACACCTTCTTCTTTATTTTTTGGAGCTCGATATTGAAATTATTGTATCTCTATAATTTTGGATTTATAAAGTCTAAAATTCGTCCCTATGGTATCCCTCTGAATTTTCTTTCCAATGCCACAAGTCAGACCAATATTGGATTCTTTGATAAAGAGTTATTTTTGGGTGTGTGTTATATCCTTTCCATGACTAGTCATATGTGTTGGGGGGGGAATCCCCCCTTGTTTGTTGTACTGGGCGCAGCAAGGGATCACGGGGAGGGTTGCCCCCCTTCGCCTCTCTCGGGGTGTGGTAGCCCCCCTACACAGGTCAGGGATAGCACCCTAGAAATTTTTTTTGGACCTTATAATAGGTGGGAAGACCTACATTTGGTTTTTTGTGTGGGTTTTAGACATGGTTTCGAGCATGATGGTTTTTTTCCCATGGTATTTTGTAAATTCGGTCAAGGGAACTACAGTTATGTTCTAATCCAGGGCTAATGGATTGAGGTTTATTAATTCTTCAATGTGTATATATATGTATTATAGCATTAAAAGGAGTATAATGAAAAATCAATCTGGTAATCCTGATTTCGGGATCCAGGGGAAAATATCTGTGTATATATGTTTTATGTTGTATGTTCTATCCTTATTTTATTTTCTATTTTTAGAATTCATTTGCAGGTAATTTTTGTACAAGTTTAAAACCTACATTAGGTATTAGAGTTGTTTTGGCTTCAAGGGGATGACTTTGCTACTGAGGGGTTTTGCTCAGGGTTGTGATAGACCCTATTTAGTGGGATGTTGGGCGTGGAGCTTGATTATCTTGTTTATTTTGTATCACAGCGTTGTACCCCTGTACATTAATGGGGGCAGCAATGCCACCCGTAATTAAACGCTTCCTGGGGGGTCCAGGTGGCTGAACCCCCCCCCCCCCCTTAACGGTGGGTTTCGGGGGTAGCGCCCCTGAAGCTAAAAACAGATGTAAAATTGCCTTGTAAAAGTATAGTAATTTCTAGTCAATCTGGGCCATTCATTAGGCGGATGATCTGACGGTAGAAGTTATGTTTAGTTTAGGGTTTTTTGCCCTAGAAGGCAACCCCTCGCTTGTATGAGGGTATTGTATTGCAGCTGTGTATTGTATGTGTATTCTCATAGCAAGAAACAGATAGGGAGACTGTGAGAGAGAACAGAGGATATTATAGCGGATCTATTCTAGGTTGCTTCTCTTCATTTTGATTCATAATAGAAAGGAAGGACTGGCTGTTTGGGGTGGACGTAGCCCAAACAGGGTGAAACACGTATATCTGTGTCTCTCTAGTTTTATGTGTTTTGTGTGCTTGTGTTTTCCGCATATTTATGTGTTTCATTGCTCTGTAATATTTAATTTTCTAACATGGGAGATCTGCGGGATCTATTCTTGCGGTGAAAGAAGATGTCGAGAAGTGGAAATATAGAGATCAAGAAATTTAATGGTTATAGTTTTGAGTTTTGGAAGCTGAAGATGGAGGATCTGCTGGTGGATAAATATTAGTGGATCATGGTAGACCCAGGTACTAAACCAGCGATAATGTCAAATGAAGACTGTGCGAAGTTGGATTGGAAGGAAAATAGAACAATACGGTTATGTATCTCAAGTTCAGTATTGTTGAATGTATCTAGGGAAGTTACGGTGAAGGATTTGTGGGACAATTTAGGGAATTTCTAACAATATAAGTATTTGTTGAATAAATTGTTCCTATGGAAAAAGTTGTATAACATGAGGATGAAGGATGGAGACATAGTGACAGAGCATCTGAATGAATTTAATACTATGGTAAGCCAGTTTTTATCAGTTGATATTAAAATTTCATATGAAGATAATTGTATTAGTTTGTTATGTTCTCTACTAGATTCATGGGATAGTTTGGCTGTTGTAATAATTAGCAACACAACTACCTTGAATTTTGATGAAATAGTCTCATCCTTATCGAAGGAGAAGATATGGAAAAATATGGAGGGTCATAATGGAGATGCCTTTTCTGTATGAAGATGGTACCATAACACAAATAAAAATAAGCCCTTGGGTGGGGGAGATATAAATCTAGAGGGAGGTCTAAATCTCCAGGAAAACCTATAATGGTGTGCTAGAAATGTGGAAAGCAATGGCACTTAAAAAATGACTGAAGATCTAAAGCTCCTGAGAAAGGAAAGTGATATGATGATGATCATTCTGCAGAGGAAAAAACCATCTCAGATGAAGGTGGGGATATGTACTTGGCATCTTATTCAAGTACACATGTAGACCATGAGGCATGGTTGATTGACTGAGATGTATCCTTTCACTTCACTCCCCATAGGGAGTGGTTCTGCGAATATGAGAAATATGATGGATGTGATATCTTCTTAGGGGATGAAAAGAAGTCTAGAATCGTCGGATATGGAAAATTCAAGTTGAAGTTGCAAGGGAGAAGCATTAGAACACTTCCAAGTGTTCTCTATATTCTTGCATTGGCCAGAAATCTGATTTTTGTAAGCAATATGGATGATGCAGGTGTAAAAATAGTGTTCGAGAAAGAAACCTAAAAGATGGTTTAGGGAGCACTGGTATTGATGAGGGAATTCCAGATTAGGACTCTATACAAGCTTCTAGGTAGCATTGTTATTGGTGCGTGCAACAATTCTATGGTTCCTGAAAGTGGAGTAGAAAATCTAGTGGTCTTTGGAGAAAATACCATGCTATGGAATCAAAGGCTAGACATATTGGACAGAAGGGCCTTCTAATACTTCATGGTAATGGTATGGTAGAGGTATTTATAATTTCTCGCTGGATTTCAATTTCTATGAAAATTGTGTATATGGGAAGAAGAACTGGGTGAGTTTCCCCTCTGGTGCTAAGAGGGCGAAAGGGATATTAGAGCTCGTGCACAGTGATGTGTTTGGACCTGTGTCAGTTCCATAATTGGGTAAGTCTATGTACTATGTATCATTTATATATAAAGTAATACATGGATATATTTCCTCAGGATTAAATTTGAAGTCTTTGACAAGTTTAAAGAATTTAAGGCTTTGGTGGAAAAATAGACAGAGAAAAAGATAAAGGTGTTGAGGACAAATAATGGTGGATAATTCTACAAGAATGAATTTGAAGAGTTATGTAAGAAGTGTGGTATAGCATGAAAAAATATTTCTCCATACACACCTCAATAAAACAAAGTTGCAGAAACAATGAACAAGACGTTGATGGAAAAGGAAAGAAACATGCTTAGTGGTGTCGGGTTATACTACATGCTACCTGGTTAATAGATCACCTTCATTAGCGTTGAAGGATAAGACTCCACATGAGGTATGGACTGGTAAGAAACCATCTCTTTCACATCTGAGGTTATTTGGCTATGATGCATATGTACATGTTCCAAATGAGAAAAGAACCAAGTTGGATAGTAAATTTGAAAGGTGCATCTTTATTGGGTATAAGGATGGTTTATAAGGTTATAAGCTTTGGAACCCAGAAACAAGGAAGGTTGTGTACAACCGACATGTGGTGTTTAGAGAGATGAAATATCTTATTAAACATGAATTCCTACCAAATGATGTTGAAATTAGGGTAATTTTGAGGTCTAAAACGGGCCTCCTAACGAAATTATAAAATAATAGTGGAAATAATAAAATAAGATTAGATTACATCATCAAATTTTAGAGGGGAAAAAGAAAAAATACTTTTTAAGAACCCATTGGGAGAAAATGGGATTTTAAGAATAAGATGGATGCATAAGGCAAGATGGAGAAATATAAAGCTCGATTGGTGGCAAAAGGTTATTCCCAGGTGCCAAGACTTGATTTTGGTGATATTTTTTCTCCTGTTGCCAAGGTAGCTTCTATTAGATTACTTTTATTTGTTGCTACTACTTTTTATTTTGAGGTATAATAGATGGATGTCAAGACAACATTTCTTCATGGGGATCTAGAAGAAGAGATCCACATAAAGAAACCTAAAGGCTTTGTAGTGAAGGGTAAGATAGAACTGGCATGTGTTGAAAATTGTAATTAGGTTTGTTCTTCATAATGACATGTAATTGTGATTTTTATGTAAATTATGTAAGGAAAGAAAAATAAATTTATTATTTTAATTCTTGCCTCATGGGTTTCATGAGAAAGGAATTTTATTTTTAGTGATGGCTCCCATTGTGAGCCTGCAGGATTTGTCATCTAGTCATAAAATTCAAAGAGAGTCAATATCATGTATGAAGAACCCTTCTTGGGCATGTTACAAATGTATATGATTCAATAGGATTGTCAAGTAGCCCTCCAAGACAAGCACACATTATCCCGCTTCAAGTCGGCCTCAAGATGAAATGAAGTGTAGGTTTTAACCCTGTACAAAAAGTATCTGCAATCAAATTCTTAAAACTAGAAAATAAACAATAGCGAGGGCATAAAATATAAAACATATATACACATATATTTTCCCCTAGCTCCCAAACCGGGACTACAGGATTTATTTTTCATTATATTCCTTTTAGTGTTACAAAACATATATATACATGTCGAAGCATTCATAAACCCCAATCCATTAACCTTGGATTAGAAGATAACCATAGTTCCCTTGACTGGATATACAAAATACCATGATCAGAAAACCATCATGCCCAAAACCATGTGAAAACCCATGCACAAAACCATCAATGGATCTGCCCACCTAATATAGGGTCCAAAAATTTCTTGACACGCTGCCCCAGACCTCATGCATGGGGGCTACAACCCCCCTGCAAACCCCATGATACTAGGGCTACCGCCCACCTTGTGAATCCCCTGTTGTGGTCAGTGCAAACATAGGGGGGCTCCTGTCCCACTCTTACCCCTCGCTTTGCACCTACTTCTAATCATGGAAATAATATAACACACACCCAACATGAATAACTCATGTCATCTTCACCTAAAATGGAGACACAACTATTCAAACTATCATGTCGACTAATATACATGGAAATAATACTATAAAGATGCAACTCGTCCTATTTCAAAGTTAAGAATTTTGGATCATGTCCGAAATTTGAATGGTTAATTGGAGAGACAAGTTTGGTAAAGGAGCTCGGATAAGGGTACAAGAACTCAGGATAATTGAAGAGGAAATTTTAGATAGGATTGTAGAGAATTTTGGTAATCACAGTAAGAAAAATTCAATGTTATCACAGTGATATGATCTCACAACAACAAGGAACACTATCTCTATCTCGATACAGTCAAGGGAAATATTTGTCTCGGTTCAATAAGAAAAATTCAATCCTATCTCACAGTTAAGGGTAATCTCTGTCTCAATACATCAAGGAGAATTCAGTCAAGGGAAATCTTTGTCTCAGTGTCACAACATCAAGGATAATTTAGTGCCACCAGAGTAAGAAGGTTTCAGTGTCATCATAATAGGACAATCTCGGTACTACACAATAAGAAGATCTTAGAAAGAAGGTCTTAGTGTTGTAACGTATCAGTGATAATACAGTAAGGAGACCTTGGTATCATGACAATGGTGATAATATCTCATTGTTGAGAAGGTCACTGTGGAATATGACTTGTGTCTTGGTCTTGGAGTGGAAAATAGGTCAAGGGTCTTGTTCTTGGTATTCGTCAATTGGACTATATATAAGAAGAATTTGTGTGGGTTTTCCTCTCAAAGAGTGAGAGGTTTTGGCAATGGTTGATAGCATATTTCTGTGTCTCTTGTCTCTTTATGGTTTATGCATTGGTATATTTTTTATTAATAAGAACACTAATAACCTAGGTAAAGTAAGATCCTAATATAAAGAAGTAAAAAGTACTCACAAGAAGTTACTAATTGAAGATAAATCACTTTATTTCTATGCCCTAGATTTTTTAACATGGTATTAGAGCTAAGGTGACCATGTCAAGGAATGGCATATTATCAACAGAAACTCAAGGATCAAATCTCAAGGAAGGCATCAAAGATAATATCATCTTGAATTCAAGAATTCTACAAATAAGTATTAAAGGAAAAAACCCTACATCTACTCAAGATTAAGTGTTTTGAAGGCTATTCATAAAAATGAAGCTATATCAAAAGGCAGTGTTATCAAGACTCTCTCTCATTGAAGAAATTTCCTTAACATTGAATACATCAACAAGAAGTAATCATTTATCCTCATCAACAAGACTTCGCCATCAAAAGGGATCTCCCTGTCTTTGAGATCAAGGATCATTATTGAAGAAAACTATCCTCAACAAAGAGAAGTTTTATATTTTCTATATCATAATCAATATTAAGGAAGCACCAAGGATAAAGGAGCCTCCTATCAAGGAAGTATATGACCTTATCTGAATCTATATAATTTTTGTTTTCAAGGAAATCAACAAATTGGTTGGGGCTTCAAACTCTCTTGCATGGAAGAAAAGGATAGATATAAATCTCATTGAAAATGAGGTCATGGATCATGTGAAAGGATCTATCACCAAACTAGGAGAACCATATTCTCAAGCACTTGCCAAGTATATGAAAGGGGAAGTTAGGGCTGAAAGGATTCTCATAGAATCCATCAAGGATCCCCTCATCCCATATTTATCTAAACTCACAACTTCAAAAGAAATCTATGAAAAACTGGTAGAGTTGTATTCCATAAGAACTGTTGGAGAAGGCATCTCATTTAGGAAATAACTCTACAAGCTGAATATGTTTAAGGAAGATAAAATAGACTCATGTTTTATGAGGATATCTAAGGTCAAGGATTAACTACAAGAATTGGGAGAAGTCATGTCTAATAGTGACATGACTACAATTGTATTAAATGCACTACTGGAGAAGTGGGGTAACTTTACTTCAAGTATTTATGGGAAGAAAGAAGCTACTCCATTACAGGATCTATGGCCACTATGAAAGATTGAAGAATATATACCAAAGGCTAAACCTGATGTGCAAACATGTGAGAAAAATCAAGCTTATGTTGCAATGACAAGAAGGAAGGGAAATTTTGGAAAATCTGGTTCTTGGAAAAAGGAAAGGGACATGTCTAAATTTTTGTGCTATGGGTGTAAGGAATATGGAAACTAAAAAATGGATTGTCCTAAGATCAAGAACGACAAAAAAAGAGGAAAATAAGAATCTCATATCACCGAAGAAGTAGAGGAAGCTGAAAAGAAGAAATCCAAGGAATAGGAAGTAATATATCTCTATTACTGAGATAGCCTTCCTTAACTAAATTTCTTTTCAAAATCCTAAGTATTATGTTGTAAGACATGGCTATCTCGATTCAATAAATAGGATGCATCAAGGCATCATAAAAGCATTAAAAGAAAGATCTCGGGACATCATCATAGAGAAGCATGAAATATAATTAGGATGTAGCCCTTGGGAATATCATTAGTGGTAAGGTCATCTAGTACAAGGTTCATCATACATCTGTCAAAAGGAAACATATGTTGATGGGGATACTTTAGAGCCTCAACATTCTCTAATGAAATATTCATTGAAAGGTTCACTGATCATGAGTAAAAGAAAGTGTTTCATCAAGAATTCCAATCTTGTGGAATTCATGGAATGATAATATGATAACATAAAAGTGAATCAACTCAAGGGATTGAAGCTCTTTCAATCAAGGAAGTCATTGCAGGAAGTATGGATGCCCATAGGAAAAATGAGGTAGGTATGCTTACATTTGATGTTGTGGAACTCATGTCATATGGTTGCATGTAAAATGGATCAAAGCTCTATCTTGAGAGCATGATCGAAAGAAAGGATCTACTCCCTCAAAGGAATGCAGAAATGCATGGGTCACACATTCACTAGATGAAATCAACATAATATGTTCTCATATGAAGTATGAGGTGTTTGAAAACAATTGAGGAACCCTTAATGGAAGCTCCTATGAACAAGATGTGTGACAAAATGACAGAATATATCATGTAATATGAAACGATGGTAAAGGAAATCAACATCCAAAATTCCAAGAATATTTGACTAGATATCTCCATGAAATATATGAAGAGTCTGATGGAGTCTGAAAAAGAAAGATAACCTTGACCATATATATCTTTGGGAGTTATGTCGATATGTATGCAATATGTTGATGCAAACTAGAAGATGTCATGATAAAATACCATCACAAAGGTAATTATTATTTAAAATATTCATTCCTTTATCTAGATGGGTTTATGCAGGGTTTCCAAGGGAATATCTATGGATGTCTTCCACCACTGATGCACATGTAGTAGGATGAAATATCCTTAAGTAAACATGGCATGAAGAAAGTAGCATGGCATGAAGGAAGCCTAGATATGGACTAATGATCACTTTCCAATGATGACATGGCTAATTCATGAATCAAAGTGATGGATGGTCAGTGCCCTATGTAGAAGTCCCAAACATGAAGACTCCTAGAATATAAAAAGAAATGCATGACATCGTAAAGAGGAGTTATTCAAGTAGTTGGTTGTCCCATAATCTCCACCTGGGGAGCTATTGTAGGTCCGTAATTAAGAGGGAGCTTGGAAAAAATTTTCTTACTTGGAAGACTCTTGGAAATTCCTAAGCCAAGAGGGAGGTTAGGTACATTCCTTCTGTAGGAATGATTACATTCATTTATTGGAATATATATGTCCTCCCTAATTAAGAGGGAGAGATAGACACATCATTCTTGTCTTCACTTGGAAAGAAAAAATGGATGATTTGGTAAACATCTGGCATCCGATACTATTTGAGGATGTATCACGACATCCAAGATAAGAGTAGTCATAGAGGACCGATATTCTTTCAGGATTGGGAATCTAAGATAATAATAATCATAGTGGAACACACCCAGAGAACCCGGGTGTCGTGTGTTACGAGAGAGACAATGATGGGGGTGTCTATACATCATTGTTCTTGCCAGCATTGTGCTCGGATCTCGTGGAGAGATAGAGATATTAGTCAAATCCTTGCTATGTGACAATGATGGTTGATATGATGCTAGACATATGGGTTACCATTCTAATTCTTCTTATAAGAAATTATCCAGATTGAGAATGGCCAAGTACCATTATGAATAGCTCCCTAATTAAGAGGGAGTGTTGAAAAGTGTAACTAGGCCGAGTCTTCATAATGACATGTAATTGTGATTTTTATGTAAATTCTGTAAGGAAATAAAAATAAAATTATTATTGTAATGCTTGCCTCATGGGTTTAATGAGCAAGGAATTTTATTTTTAGTGATGGCTCCCATTGTGAGCCTTTAGGATTTTTCATCTAGTCATAAAATTCAAAGGGAGTCAATATCATGTATTAAGAACCCTTCTTGGCCATGTTACAAATGTATATGAGTCAATAGGATTGTCAAGTAGCCCTCCAAGACAAGCACAAATTATCCCTCTTCAAGTCTACCTCAAGATGAAATGAGGAACTCATGTCAACTTCACCTAGAATGGAGACACAATTGTTCAAAATATCATGTCAACTAATATACATGGACATAATACTATAAATAGGCATCTTGTTCTATTTCATAGTTAAGAATTGGATCGCCTCTGAAATTCATATGGTTAATTGCAGAGACAAGTTCGGTAAAGGAGCTCGGATAAGGGTATAAGAATTCAAGCTAATTGTAGAGGCAAGTTCAAATAGGATTGCAAAGAATTTCAGTAATCACAGTAAGAAAAATTTAGTGTTATCATAGTGATATGATCTAACAACATCAAGGAACACTGTCTTTGTCTTGATACAATCAAGGGAAATATATGTCTCGGTCCAACAAGGAAAATCTAGTACTATCTCACAGTCAGGGGAAACCATTGTCTCGGTACAACAAGGAGAATTCAATCAAGGGAAATCTCTGTCTTAGTGTCACAAAAACAAGGATAATTTGGTTCCACCATAGTAAGAAGGTTTTGGTGTTGTAAGATCTCAATGATAATACAGGAAGGAGACCTTGGTGTCATGACAGTCGTGATAATGTATCATTACTGAGAAGGTTAATATGGAAGAATACTTGTGTCTTGTTCTTGGAGTGGAAAATAGGTCAAGGGTCTTGGTCTTGGTATTCGTTAATTGGAATCTCTATAAGAATAATTTTTTCAGGTTTTCCTCTCAAAGAGTGAGAGGTTTTTGCCCTGCCTGATAGCCTATATTTTTTGTCTCTTGTATCTTTATGGTTTATGCATTGGTATTTGTTTGATGAAGAAGAACACTAATAACCTAGGTAAAGGAATATCATTATCTAAAGAAGAAAAAAGTACTCATAAGCAGTTATTAATTGAAGAGAAATTACGTAATTTCTATGCCCTAGATTTCTCAATAGTATGCAGGCTAAAAAGCATTGGTATGGGTTAAAACAAACACCAAGGGTGTGGTCTTAGAAATTTGATACATATATACGGGGACTTGGCTTCACCAGAAGCAAAGCAGGTCATTGTGTGTATTTTAAATTAATTGGTGACTGTGTTATTTGTTTTTTCTTGTATGTGGATGATATGTTGCTAATTGGAAATGAAAAATAATTATTTAGAATTTGAAGACCCAATTGTCCTCCAAATTCGACATGAAGGATCTTGGTGCTACAAAATATATTTTGGGCATGGAAATTAAATGAGATCAAGCAAAGAGGAAGCTTTGGTTAAACCAGAAGAAGTATGTCGAGACAATACTACAAAGCTTTTATATGCAGGATAGTAAATCATTGAAGGTTCCTATTCATGTAGGTGTAAATTTATGTGTTGAACAATTTCCCAAGACACAAGAAGAGGAAGAGGACATGTCTTATGTTTCATATGAAAGTGAATTCGGTAGCTTGATGTATGCAATGGTATGTACTAGACCATTCATTGCACATGCAGTGGGAGTATTGAGCAAGTTTATGTAAAAACCAGGGAAGGAGCATTGGGAAATAGTGAAGTGGATTTTTAGGTATTTACGTGGCACTAGAGATTATGGTTTGTGCTACCAAGGAATACTGGGATTGGGTAGATTTTTGGACATCTAGGGTTTTGTTGATGCAAAGTGGGTTGGAGATCTAAATCATAGAAGATCTACAAGTGGGTATGTGTTTAACCTATTTGGAGGAGAAGTAAGTTGGATGAGTAAAAGACAATATGTAGTGTCTCTTTCAACTACAAAGGTTGAATACATGGTAGCCACTCATCCAAGCAATGAAGCATTTTGGTTGCAGAGATTGTGTTCACATATGGGGTTGATGCAGCGAGCTATAAGGATAGACCGTAACAGCCAAAGTGCAATTTTCTTGGTAAAGAACTCTGATTATCATTCAAAGACAAAGCACATTGATGTTTAGTATCACTTTTTGAGGGATATGGTTGAGTAAAAAAATATTTTGTTGATAAAGGTGGACACTTTGAAGAATGTTGCAGATGCATTGACAAAGTCTGTGACCACTGAGAAGTTTTGTTGGTGTAGAGAAACAATGGGCTTCACAGGGCTGGACCAATGACTAATTTCTCATGTGAGCCCTTGAATGGAAAATAAAACAAGTGGGAGAATGTTGAGTGTGTGTTATATTATTTCCACAACTAGTCGTACGTGTGGGGGGGGTCACAAGGGGGGCGATAACCTCCCATGTTCGTTGCGTTGCGCAGAACAAGAGGGTCACAGGGGGGGTGTAACCCCCACTATCAAGGAGTTTGTAGGGGGGTGGTAGCCCCCCTACACAAGGTCCAGGGAAGCGGCCCAGGAAATATTTTTTGACCCTATAATAGGTGGGCAAACCTACCTATGGTTTTGTGCCTGTTTTTTTAACATGGTTTTGGGAATCTTGGTTTTATGCCCATGGTATTTTGTAGATTTGGTCAAGAGAACTAGGGTTATGTTCTAATCCAGGGTAAATGAATTGAGGTTTATGAATGCTTCGACATGTATATTACGTATTGTAACATTAAAAATAATATACTGAAAAATCAATTTGGTAGTCCCAGTTTTGGGATTCAGAGGAAAATATATGTGTATAACTATTTTATGATTTATGTTCTCGCCATTGTTTATTTTTTGTTTTTAGAATTCATCTACATGTAATTTTTGTATAGGGTTAAAAAATCAGTTATGCCAAATCTCCCACGATGTCTTCATTATGGAATGGTTCAATAGAGTGAAGTTGTACGATATGCCATGTGTGATTGTTTCAACATTCGGCCCTGAAATTGTTACAGGACAAACTACAGTTCGTGTAAATTCAACCTCTTTCTACAAAATTCAAATTGAGATGGAATTTTGAGCCTGCAAAATCCCTAACTTCCTTGAATCATATCTCTGAAAATTTAGCGAACCAAGATCTGAAATTCGTACACAAAGTTCACCAATATCTCGTCTCCACGTGGTTGCAATTTTAGCTTATGAAGCCTCGTAGAAAAAATGTTATCGCGAAAATTCCATGATGACCTATTTGAAGTAGCGAAACCCTAGAATTGAAAGCTTTGATACCAAATTTTATGCAACCATCTCACAAAATAGAGAAAATATAGATCAACGACTTGAGAAATATCCTCTTCAAGGGAAAACCTCTTTTACATTAAATAAATGAACAATTCTTTATACAAATGACAAGATCTTCTTTGTATATATAGGAGTCTAAGGCATCACAGTATAATCAGAGCCTACATAACAATAATAATAATGTAAGGGCACAACAATAACAATAGTGGGCTTCTATGAGGCACAACAATAACAATATGGGTGTTAAATGGGCACAATAATAACAATAAGGGGCTACACTAGTGTTATAAAGACCTAAAAAATATTTTACTAAGACAAACATTAACACATATATAGAAAAAAAGTTCTTTAGATTAGACATTAACCAATACAAATTTTAATGTTTATATATATATATTATTTAAAAATATATATATATTTAGTATTTCATTGGCTAAAAATTATCTTATTTCAGAGTTATCCCATGTGAACTATCAAATTTACTCACCCTGCAACTTTATGAGTTTTATGAGTTCATGCCTAAATATTGTTACCTATGCCTAAATATTGTTACCTATTAAACGTTACCTGATTAAACAATTTTTAATTAAGATTCCTGATGTTTTAGCTAAGGAATAATAAGATGTTGTTAAACCATATAAATTCATGTAAAAAGATTCTTAAATATGTAAAAATATTTTCCGGTGACTTTTTTTTCTTACTTTCTTCTCAAATACACTCAAGTACACTCAAGTTTTCAAGAATTCTTTTATTTATTTTATTTATTTCTTATCTTCTTCTAATACTTTTTAATTCATGTCTTCTTGTGATACCTTCTTCTAATACTATGTTATTATATTCATATTTTCTTCTCATACTCCTTTGAAGATCAAATCTCCATGTAACAAATACTAGCTCCAGAGAGTAAAATCTTTTCTTTTGCTATATAAATATGAATGAAATGTTATAATGCTATATTATCCTCAACTAGATGTATGGAAGAAAAGTTGTTCAGCTATTCCAAGACTTTGTCCTCATTGCAGAGAATGGAAAATTGAGCAGTTCCAAATTTATGTTTTTTTCACTAAGTTAACTTCATGGTATTTTTGTGAATTTTCTCACTCTGATATGGTATTACTTGATATTGTTTGCAAAATAATCTCGTTAAGCATGTTCTACAGGAAGCAAACGAGCATTAATTGCAAGCGGAATATGGCCCTCACATAATTACTAACAACTTTTCTTATTAACCACTTTTCTTTCATTTTAATAGATACGGGTATTATTTTTTTATGGTCATGGTATTATATTGTAATAATGATTGCAACAACAAAATTCAGGAGAAAGGGCTAGGTTGAGGGTGTAAAACTGCAGGTTTTATACAATGGATTTTGGGTCTTTTGTGTGAACTCGACATATGCACATATAATTCAAATGTTTGAGATGGAAACCTACATTTTTCTGTTTGCTTTTGATGTTACAGATATCGTCGAGCACAAACCATTCAGAGGTCGAGATGGAAACTTGGGCCAGTATTTCCAGATGAAGTTAAACAGAATCTCAACCAATCTGAAAAGAATTTCTTCAAGAGAAAATGACACCTCAATTATTTTTACTAAAAACATATAATTTACTCATTCGTAAAGTGACAGAAAATATATCATTACTCACAATCGTAAAGCGACAAATTCATAGACGTCATTTGAAGCAGGCGAGCGTTTCACCAAATCCCCAATATAATACCACTGCAATACTCTTACGTCGTCTCATTAACCGAAGTATTATATTTTTAATTGCGACTGTCACTATTCAAATCACTGCGTATTTGAGCAGGTCCAACAAATTTACGTGGAAATAAATTTAAACCAGAATATCCAAAATTGATGGTCATCTAATTTGGTTGGTTTTAACTTCATGGGAATCTCTCAAAATATCAAAGCAAAATTTGCATCGCATGTTTTTTCTAATATATTTATTTCATATAGTATTAAAGTTTAATGAAATATTTTTTAATTGAATTTTTTAATATTCAAACAAAGGATTTAAAAATATTTTAATCGTGATATATATATATATATATATATATATATATATATATATATATATATATATATATATATATATATTTGGTTTTTTGAAAAATATAATAATTATTGTATTTATTATGTGTGAATTATTTTAATTTCTGTGAGTTATTTATATATAGATATAAATAAAATTTAAAAATATATTATTACTAAAATTATGTAGTCTGGTAATTATCTGCACTTTATTATTATCTAATTAATGAATTGATCCATCTAAATAAAGATATTTTCTAAGTTATAAACCGTGCTTGATGGAGGGACTTTATTTACCCCCAATTGGAAGTAGCATCATCTAACTCAGGTCCAGTATAAAAACTATAATAAATAAATCTATTAGTTTGGCACTTGGGCTCCATTCTAATATTTTTTACTTGATTATATTTATTTAGATACAATGTGCTAACAATCTGTTGTCTATTTCATAAAATCTATTGGCGATTTTGACACTGGGTCAACTAAGATTTTGGGATTATTTTCTTTCGTAAATTACTTGCAGAACGTTTTTAAATTATAAATATAATAAATTAAAGTTTTTATAAATATAGTAAATTGAAGTTTTGAAAAAGAAAATGCAGTATCGCTTTGCGGGATTAGACTTTATAGAATATTAGATTAATTACATTTATTTATTTCAAAGAAATTTTCAGTGGAAAAAATAAAAATCGTCCATAGAGTTTACAATGTTGCACAAATTAAGTACAATGTTGAACCAATTAAGGAATTCTTTATTTTTATAATGAGTCGTTGAGTCGTTTTCTTGTTGCACAAACTAAGGAATTCTTTATATGTATTTTTAAGGAATTTTTAAAAAATTGGGAGAATGAGTTGTTTTGAATAACATGGTAGTTTTGAGGAATTGAATGGAAGTGTGTTGTGAGTTGGTTGAGCTGAATGTGAATCAAGACTCGCTGGAGTCCACTCTGCCTGGATCCCGTGCACGCCTTTTTGGTAGTAAAACTAGAAGATTCATTTAAACCTAACATAGGGCCGTCACGTCAGATTGCGTACAGGAGGGGTAAATTTTACATTGTCATTTGCTTGTATTGTATCACACCGAAAACTTGTTCATAGCCCTACACCTCGCCAAAGCCATCTCACGAAGAAACCTTTTCTTGCATGAAAGGACGGGAATTATGATTTAAATTGGGGAGTGCAGCCGGGAATTATGATTTAACTAGCCTTCAACATCCATGCTTTGTTTTGCTCTACTCACGGTATATAGTAAGAGCTGCCTGTACTGTACTGTAATGAGAGCCAAACGAGCTTTAAACCCACCTCCTACCCCCCTCTAGAGCTTTTCGCTTTCCCAGACTGTAGTCCTTGTCGAGGCATATGTTTATGACAATTCCCATCATGTGTCCCAACAATATTCGCAATGCCTTTGAAAAAGCAGAGTACCATGGCTGCAAGGTCACATTGGTCATCCTGCTGAATCTCACTGTTCTGGCCAGTAATATAATTTATACGTTCAGTAACGATTCTAGGTGTGTGGGATCATACTGTTTCCATGCTTTTCTATTTTGAACCTTCGCTCAGAATATCTCCTCCATTTATCCATAAATTCACTTCTTCATTTTCCTCTTCGGCCGAAACCTTCTAAACTATCTCTCTATCCAATATATTATTTCTGACCGGTTACATCCAGCTTTCTGTTCCGATAAGGGGACAATGGATTTTATATGTGCCCTTCTTGGTGGAAACTTACAACGCCGCAAACGTGCTAAAGATCTTCTGGTAATTATGTCTATTATAAGTTAATTTGATGTGATCTATATAAGAGTTTATGCACTCATATGACCCATAACTATATGCTGTATCAGTATCATTATTCATATGGCCCATAACTATATGAGGAGTTATTCATTCATTTAAATTTTTGGATCGCAGACAGTGGAGGTGAAAATTCGCATGGACTGTGAAGGATGTGAAAGAAGAGTGAAAAACTCGGTCTCATCTATGAAAGGCAAGATCTTTGATCCATATCACAGTAATATATATTTTACATACATTAGCATAGTTCCATTTAAAACCTGGATCTATGAGCATGGAGTGGGATTGAAATAAAACCTGGAACTATGAGCATGGAGTGGGATTGAAAAACATAAAATGCAGTAATACACCTATGCTATTTTATTTATTATTTGTTTACATGTGATGTAAGGCTGGTTTTTCCAAGGCATCATATATTTATTAAGCGTTGGTAAATAATTTTGTTTTGATTAATTTGGCAGGTGTTAAGTCGGTAGAAGTAAACAGAAGTCAGAGCAGATTAACAGTGACGGGCAACGTGGATGCGCAGGAGGTACTGGAGAGAGTGAAAGCAGGGACAGGGAAGGCTGCAGAGTTGTGGCCTTATGTGCCCTACAAACTAGTTTACTATCCATACGCTCCAAACACCTATGACAAGAAAGCCCCCCCTAATTATGTTCGGAAAGTGGAATACGCTCTCTCTACTCCAAACCGTGCAGATGAAAAATATACAACAATTTTCAGCGATGACAATACCAATGCCTGCACAATAATGTAGCTTTATTTCTGTCATCTACCTGTTTCCGTGTCTATAGATATATAGTTTGTGTCTCTGTGTTACACTATTTTTTTTTTTTATAGGGAGAGAGAGGGGACTGCTTAAAACATGTGCTGTGAAATCATTCATTCGGCGTGCCAGTGTGGTCAATGCACGCAGTGGTGGTTGGTTTTTTCGGGGAGAAAAAAAATGCTAACTTTTATATATATAAAAGAGAGTACATATTACATATCTCTTTTTCTGTTTAGAATTAAGATTTGTTAGAATTAAGATTTGTTTTACAGTTATCAGAGAAATATAAAAGAGAGTACAGTTTACATATATCTTTTTATGTTTAGAATCAAGATTTGTCTTACGGTTCTTAGAGAAATACATTGTGATTCTGTGTGTATATATATATATATTTTAAAATAAAAAAACTTTCAGAAAACCTTTTACTTATATCTAACAATTTTAAAAATAGTATGTAATGATTGATAAAATGTATTAGTATTTGAGTACTGGATCTGTGGATCATAGCAGGGGTTAAGTAATGGAAATACTCCCTGTCTCAATCCTGGAATCAATTTTGTATACAGCATAATAAATTATACTTGCAGTATTCCTTATTCCTCTTTTTGAAGGCAAGTAGCCATGTGATTCTGCTTCTTGCAGATGTGACTGTAAATGATTTGCTGAAAAATATATTCCATTAAACAAATGAGCTTCATCCAATTTGTTAACACTCGCCAGTGGAATCAAGAGATTCCCCTAATTCGTCAATGATGCGCTTAGAGCCACCAAAAACCTGAAAATCGTTGATATTAAACCATTTTGTAGAGAAAAGAAGGGAGTGGTGGTTGTTTACCGATTGTTTTAAGGAGAAGAATAAATGGATTTGCGAGCCGAGAGGATAAGATAGTCATCACGCCTATGGTATCGGGACGAGGTTGTAAGCACATTTTTTTTCAAGTAAGAAAAAACCTTGTTTATATGATGTACCAGTACAAGTTAGCATCATATCTGCTTACAAATATTCATAAAATTCCCTTAGTATCAAGAAAAATATCCCACTATACTATCAATCAGTAATGCCCAGAGAGCAGTCCATATAATCATGATATAAAGAAACCATAAATCCCCCATATAGTGTAGCTCACAAAGAAAGTAATATCAGTCACAGAATCAGGTGGACAGATCATTATGTTCAGTAAGTGCCTATACCACTTGGCCTAAAACATGATGAGGGTGAAAAGTCTAAACTTACCAACAGTCTAGGATAAAACAGAGTGTCGAGACACCACAATCCAAATGGTTCATCCCGAGCTAAAGATAACCAAAAGTAGCGTTGGGAAGGAGTACAAAAATGTGAAAGAGCACGGGGGGAATCAAAGCCATCTATGCAATGTAATAGCAAAGGAAATAGCCAAAAAAAACCAAAAAAGAGTGCCATTGTACCCCCAATGATGATGGGGTAAGATTGTGCCTTGTGCAAACATAGCATCCACATCTAAGAGTGTGTAGTGCATGTGGCCAACGACAGTCCTGAATCCCATCTTTGATAACCCATTGACCACATCATTCTACTCCCTGTATCTGTGAGTGAGAGAGATATACTGGAATTTGTCCCACAACTTATCAATGTGCACCATCCATTATGCTAGTTGTGTAGGTGCAAATCTATTCATGTGATTCATTCAGTCTATGATGACCTTTGAATCACCAAAATAGCGATCTTATCTATTGATGTGTGTCTTGAGAACCATAGTAGTCCCCATAATGCCACCGCTTCGGCCCTGTTGTTTTTGCCAATACCATAGTTCTAGTGTATCTTATGCTGTGCACGTCAATCCAATCTAATACAAACAACGCATCAGCATCGGCCTTGTTGTGTTGCATCGTCGAAGTAGTCAGCCGAGAAGGAGATGGTATATCGTCTACTGTGACAGGAGAGATCCGTAGAGTATCATGATCCGTCTCGGTCCCCTCCGAAGCCCTCATAACACACTGTGTGACCCGTAAAGTGCATGCCAGTGTGCCCACGAATGTGAGCTTGTTTCTTTCCAACCATATGTGCCATGTCAGGAGTAATGGAATTTGGATGTTGGTTCGACCTCTTTTCTTCCCCCAGATTATACACTCCTCCATATTATTGAAAGAAATATGTTGTACCTACAAAATTGAACAGATCTGAGACCAAATTTCGATAGCAAAATTACATTGAAAGTATAAGTGTGTGTTATTTTTCATCTCCCTCCCGTAGCAAGGGAAGAAACCAGGACCAACCCATCCATGTTTGCATAAGTTTTCCCAAGTCATATTTTTGTTGAAAATATAAATCCACATGTTGATTTTATGCAGGAGGACAAAAGGACAGCAGGAGAGGTCCTTGTTGAATTATATTGTGCAGAAGGAGCTTCCAGGCTCTGCAACAGCCACTTTCCTCTTTTGTCTTCATGTCTTTATCATACAACCTCTTTCTGTTTTGGTTGAATAAAAAAACCTTACAGTGCTTTTATATTGAAAACAGAGTTTTGTTTCTATGTACGCGAGAGATTATTTCAAATTTTTTTGTTTGATTAGTAATGGGCCATGGGAGCAGTGGTCTCACTGCCAGCGCACAGGCGACGTGGACCAATCACGCGTTATCGTGCAGTTTTAGTACCTACGTCACCAACCCAGAAATCGGACCCGAAAAGTTTACAAACCGGATTCTAAAGAATTTCGTGTTACAAATGGGCCTGACGTCAGCAACCCCATTTGCTACGCGAACTTTTTATAAAACATGGCTTATTTTTTGGTTGGAGTCCGCGGGCCCCAGTCCTTGACCAATGAAAACGCGATCGCGCGGAGTTTTGAAGAAGTGATGTCATGCATAATTGCTACACGATTTTTCATTGAAGTTTGGTTTATAGTTTTTGAAGTCCAGGCACAAGTTTGTTTTAAAGTTTGGATAATGTTTTATGTTATAATGTTTTTTTATATATATCGCGCATTGAACTTTTGTTATAAAACTTTGGTCACACACACACACACACATACATATATATATATATATATATATATATATATATATATATATATATATATATATATATATATATATATATATATATATATATATATATATATATATATATGTTTTAATACATATTAAAACATATGTGCGTTATTGTAATATGGGTCCCGCAGGCCCATACATAGTTTTTCCATTCATTTCAATAGTTTGTTTTTATTTAATAGTTGTAATGTTCAAATGTGTGCTACGCCACGCATATAAAAAGCTTGAGAGTGTAAAATGTAATTTTCTTAGTTGATACACAGCAGTGTGTTAAAAAATTGAGTGTATTTTTTTTTTGTAATAGCGAGACAGAGCATTTTAAGCACTGTGTTTATAGCAGTCACTGTGTAATCCCTCAGAGAAGGAAGACCAAAATTTTGTAATAGTTTTTACAGTTAATGAAATAGAAAGTTTGTATGCAATCTTTATCTCGCAGTGAGAAAATTTTTGTTTTAATTCTCTGTGTTTGAAGGAGAGTATTATTCTCTCTATGTTTTGTTATGGAATTATCATAAATTCCAACATGGTATCGAAGCTTATCCAGGCTCTTTGAAGGTGTCAAAGAAGCTGAAGGAAAAAATGATTTGTTGCAGCAGTTCACCAGCAGAACTCTAGCAAGCCCATCAGAAGTATAGTCCAGGTATTTCTCGAAAAACAGAGTCGTTGTTTTGTTTAAAAGAGCAGTCCTCAGAAACAGATTTTTGTCCTTTAAAGAAGGAAAGACAGTTTGTTTAGAAAAACACAGTCAAGTTTATTTCAGGGTTTAGTCTATAAGCAATGGCTGGACCAAGCACTAGTATGAGTATTGGAAATACCCAGATTCCCCAATTTAATGGGAAGAACTATGACTATTGGGCCATTACCATGAGAGCCATGTTTGCCTCCCAGGAATTATGGGAATTTGTAGAAGACGGTTTTAAATAACTAGTTGATGAACAAGAGTATAATTCCTTAACACAGGCAGAGAAGGATTTGCTGAAGAGCAATAGAAAGAAATACTCTAAGGCCCTCTTCTATCTCTATCAAGTAGTACATGAGAGTGTGTTTCCAAGAATAGCAGCAGCTAAGAGATCCAAGGATGCATGGGATACTTTGAAGATAGCCTATCAAGGTATGGAGAAAGTGAAGACAACAAAACTACAATTGTTGAGGAGAGATTTTGAAACTCTCTGTATGAAAGAGTCTGATAACATAGACTCATTATTCACACATGTGATTGGGATGGCCACACAGATAAGGTCTCATGGGGAGACACTTGAAGAAAGAAGGATAGTGGAGAAACTATTGAGGAGCCTACCCTCAAGGTTTGATGTTATTGTTACCACCATTGAAAAGACAAAGGATCTCTCAAAGTTCACAGTAGATGAACTTCATGCATTGCTGATGACTCACGAATAGATATTGGGAAGATCAGTAAACCCATCTCTAGAGCATGCCTTCAAGACCCAGGTGTCTTTTGGAAGAGGAAGAGGTCAAGGTAGAGGAAGAGGAAGAGGCAGAAGCAAAAACAGAGAAGGAAGAAACAACTCTTCACATTCACATGGAAGGAGCAACAGTCAGAATCAAAGCCACGGCCAAAGCAGTAGCTAGCAAGGTGGACACCAACATGCTCAAGGACAAAGGTATGACAAATCCAATGTCCAATGTCATTATTGCAAAAAATATGGGCACTATGCCAATGAGTGTAGGAAAAAGCAAAATGACATGAATAATAGGCAGATTTCTAATGTAGCAAGAGAAGAAAAGAACCCAAAGAATGTGTTGTTAACATGTAATGTAGCACAAGATAGACAGGATGATGTATGGTTCTTAGATTTAGGCTGCAGTAATCACATGACTGGAAACATATCAACGTTTGCCAATCTTGATGAATAAGTTAAATCAGAAGTAACAACAGGAACTGATACTAAGATTTATGTCAAGGGAAAAGGCAGAGTTAGTATCCGTGAAAGAAATGGGGAGCAGAAATTTGTGCCAGACGTGTACTATGTTCCTGGCTTGAAGTGTAATCTTTTGAGCGTTGGGCAGCTCATAAACAAAGGTTACAATGTAGTTTTTAAAAATGATGTGTGCACAATAATGGACATACCTCCAAGCAAGAAGATTATTGCTGAAATACAAATGATCAGCAATAGAATGTTTCCACTCAAGCTCAATACAGACTTGAAGGGAAAAGAAAAATGTAGCAGCTGTAACTCAAGAGGTCTTTCAGAAGGAAGTGAAAGATGAGAATTGGTTATGGCACTTGAGATTTGGACATCTCAATTTCGGAGGTCTGAATTTGATGCACAAAAAAATAATGGTAAGAGGACTACCATTGATTGAGAAACCAGACATCCTATGTGAATGTTGCATCTTGGAAAAACAACACAGAGAAAAATTTCCATCAGGAAAGAGCATAAGGGCGAAAGCACCCTTAGAAATTATTCATTCATATTTACGTGGGCCAACGCAAATAGCATCAGTTTCAGGCAGCAGTTACATGCTAACATTCATAGATGATTTCACAAGGAAAGTATGGGTTTATTTCTTAGAATATAAAAGTGAAGTCTTTGAAAAAAAATTCCATTTTAAAGCTCTAGTAGAGAAACATAGTGGGCAGCATATCAAAGTTCTAAGAACTGATAGAGGAGGTGAGTACATCTCAAAATAATTTCTATGTTTTTGTAGAGAAAATGACATACACAAACAGTTTACTACAAGATACACACCACAACAAAATGGTGTTGCTGAAAGGAAGAATCGAACCATAATGGAAATGGTGAGAAGTATTCTAAAGGCAAAACACTTGCTAAATGAGTATTGGGCAGAAGCTACAAATTATGTTGTGTATATTTTAAATAGATGCCGAACAAAAGTTGTAATGAACAGAGTTCCAGAAGAAGCGTGGAGTGGCAGAAAATAGGGAGTCACCCACATGAGAGTTTTTGGGTGTGTGGCTTATGCACACATTCCAGAACAATTGAGGAAGAAATTGGAAAGTAAGGGGGAGAAGTGCATCTTCCTTGGATATTGTGAAGATTCCGAGGGATATAGATTATATAACCCATCCACAAAGAAATTTGTTATAAGCAGAGATGTGCAATTCATTGAAGAAGAAGCATGGGATGGAAGCATTGAGAAAACAATCAATGTTAAAAACTATTTGTCTCATGATGAAGATGAGGAAGATGTGGCTGAAAATAATATCTCATCAGTAGCACAACCTCCACCAACACAAGGAAAACAAGGGACACCTCAAGCAGGAGTAAGAACACCCTTGAGAAAAAATGAGAGTGCTTCTCCAAGCACACCAAATGGAGCAGATTTGAGTGCTACTTCAAACACAAGTACATGTAATGAAATAGGAACAAGATTCAGAAATTTAAATGAGATTTATGAGCAAGAGACAGCAAATGAAGGTATGAATTATTTATTTGCTTTGTATTTTCATGTTGATGATCCTATTCATTTTGAGGAAGCTATAAAATATAGAAAATGGATAGAAGCCATGGATGAAGAAATTAATGCAATAGAGAAGAACAAAACATGGGATTTGGTTGAACTCCCAAAAGGTAAGGAAGTCATTAGAGTTAAATGGATCTACAAGACCAAAAGCAATGTTGAAGGTAAAATTGAAAGTCATAAGGCTAGACTTGTTGTCAAAGGTTATAAGCAGCAACATGGAAGAGATTATGAGGAAACTTTTGCACCAGTTGCAAGAATGGAAACAGTGAGAGTAGTGTTGTCCATAGCAGCACAAAATAAATGGAAGGTTTACCAAATGGATGTAAAATTAGAATTTTTAAATGGAGTGTTAATGGAAGAGGTTTATGTTGAACAACCTCTAGGCTATGAGAAAAAGGGCCAAGCGCACAAAGTTTGTAGATTGAAGAAAGCTCTTTATGGTTTGAAGCAAGCACCAAGAGCATGGTACAGTAGGATAAATTTCTATCTACTGGAGAATGGGTTTGAAAAGTGTGAAGGAAAACCCACATTATATATCAAAGAAAAAGATGTTAAGATGTTTATTGTGGTTTTATATGTTGATGATGTGATATTCACAGGTAATGATAATTACCTTATTGAAAATTTTAAAATAGTCATGAAAGATGAATTTGAAATGATTGATATGGGATTGCTGAGATACTTCTTAGGAATAGAAGTAGAGAAAAATGAAAATAAGATTTTTATTTCTCAAGCTAAGTATGTAAATGACGTTTTGGAAAGATTTAACATGCAGGATTGCAAAGCAGCAATAACACCCACAGTAATGGGATTGAAACTAAGCAAAGAGGACAGCAATAAGGATTTTGATCCTAGTTTGTACAAGAGCATAGTTGGTAGCCTTATGTATTTGACTGCAACTAGGCCTGATATTATGCATGTTGTTAGTTTAATTTCCAAATTCATGGCGAGGCGAAAAGAAGCACATTGGCAGGCAGCAAAAAGAATTCTGAGGTATGTGAAAGGAACTAAAAAGTATGGTATTTTGTATACTACTTCAGAAAATTCTGAGTTAATTGGATACACTGACAGTGATTGGGCTGGAAGTGTAGATGACCGGAAAAGTACATCCGGTTATGTTTTTCATATGGGTTCAGGAGCTATTTCACGAGCTTCTAAAAATCATCCTATTGTAGCATTGTCTACAGTAGAGGCAGAGTATGTGGCAGCTACAACAACAGCATGTCAAGCAGTGTGGATGAGGAGAATGTTGAGGAGTATATGTCAAGAACAGGTAAAAGACACAGTGATTTATTGTGAAAATAGCTCAGTCATAGCATTGTCTAAAAATTATGTGTTTCACAATAGGACAAAGCACATAGATGCTAAGTTTCACTACATCAGGGAGCTAGTGAACAATGGAGAAATCATTTTAAAACATTGCAAGACTTAGGAGCAATATGCAGACATTCTGACAAAGCCATTGGGGAAAAATAATTTTGTTTATCTAAGAAAATGCATGGGTATGATAGATAACCCAACAACTGAATTTAAGGGGGATTGTTGAAAATATAAATCCACCTGCTGATTTTATGCAGGAGGATAAAATGACAGCAGGAGAGGTCCTTGTTGAATTATATTGTGCAGAAGGAGCTTCCAGGCTCTGCAACAGCCGCTTTCCTCTTTCATCTTCATGTCTTTATCATACAACTACTTTCTATTTTGGTTGAATAGTCAAGTCGGGGTTTAAAAAACCCTTACAGTCCTTTTATATTGAAAACGAAGTTTTGTTTTTGTGTACGCGGGAGATTATTTCAAGGTTTTTTGTTTGATAAGTAATGGGCCACGGGAGAAGTGGTCCCACCGCCAGTGCATAGGCAATGTGGACCAATCGCACGTTATCGCGCAGTTTTGGTGCCTACGTCACCATCCCAGAAATCGGACCTGAAAAGTTTACAAACCAGATTCTAAAGAATTTCGTGTTATAAATGGGCCTAATGTCAGCGACCCCATTTGTTACGCGAAATTTTTATAAAACATGGCTTATTTTTTGGTTGGAGTCCGTGGGCCCCAGTCCTCGACCAATGAGAACGCGATCACGCAGAGTTTTGAAGAAGTGACGTCATGCAGAATTGTTACGAGATTTTTCATTGAAGTTTGGTTTATAGTTTTTGAAGTCCGGGCGGAAGTTTGTTTTAAAGTTTGGTTAATGTTTTATGTTACAATTTTTTTATATATATATCGCGCATTGAAATTTTGTTATAAAACTTTGGTCATATATAAATGTTTTAATACATATTTAAACATATGCGTGTTATTGTAATATGGGTCCTGCAGGCCCATACATAGTTTTTCCATTCATTTCAATAGTTTGTTTTTATTTAATAGTTGTAATGTTCAAATGTGTGTTGCGCCACACATATAAAAAGCCCGAGAGTGTAAAATGTAATTTTCTTAGTTGATACACAACAGTGTGTTAAAAAACTGAGTGTCTTTTTTTGTAATAGTGAGATAAAGCATTTTAAGCACTATGTTTGTAGTAGTTACTGTGTAATCCCTCAGAGGAGGAAGACCAAAATTTTGTAATAGCTTTTATAGTTAACGAAATAGAAAGTTTGTATGCAATTTCTGTCTAGCAGTGAGCAAATTTTTGTTTTAATTCTTTGTGTTTGAATGAGAGTATTATTCTCTCTGTGTTTTGTTATGGAATTATCATAAATTCCAACAGTTTTTGTTTTTCCAAACAAGCCAATTGTGAATGATGGTTTTATAGGGGATAACAACCTGCCATACCTCAATAAGCCAACATTTTCCATGTTGGCCCCTACCCATGGAGATGAGATACATGTAAGTGTCCTTCAAGTATACAGTGTTCCGCTATAAAATACTGACCCAGGTAATATTGTCACCATTGTGAATTTTATGGAAACCAGCACATCGCACCTGTTGACGAAAATACTGCCATGTTGTGGACGCATTACCCACAAGGCCCAAATCATCTGCCCCCATTAAGTGTGGCATCTTGTCCTGCCAACGGATGATGGTCTGCGTAAGATAGAAAATTCCCTTGGCATGTAACCTATGTAACAGGTCGTTGTTAAGTCTAGTATATCCCAGCAAACCACCAATATTATTCGCACCCAAAAATTCCTATGTCCATCCCCAAAAGACCAACAGAGACGTCCGCAAAACATATTCCACATTTTCCTAAAACCCAGCTAGATGCGAGATCCATTTTGAATGCCCGGTGTGCTAGCCCAATACCAACGTTCAATGTTCCTCTGTTGCAAGTACTTGTGTGTAATGATATTGTTCCAATCCCCATAATTGAAAAGGCATCTCCACATGGATTTAATCAGTAATGCAAATCCAAAAATTTTAATATCGAGTATTCCCCAGCCACCCATATCCTTCGACATGGAGAGGCTATCCCAATTTGTTAAATGATACTTATGACCATCTCGACCCCCATACCATATAAAATGTGCCATTATAGAGCATAAGCGCCAAATGATAGCTCCAAGGAGCAAGTATAAATGAGCCCAATATACAACGAGTTGTTTTAATACTAAGATTTCAAAGACGTATCGTCCACCCATGGAGAGCCAACAGAGAGACCGAACCTTAATTTTACTCTTGTATTTATCAATTAACTAATACCAGTTTGTGGCCCTATATCTAGCCGACTTCAATTTGAAACCGAGATATGTAAGTCCATCTAAAATCTGACCAAACTTAAAATTGAACTGGTGGACAATCAGCTGGATGTCCTCCATGTCACCATTTGAATATTGAAATAAGGATTTATGTTCATTTGCCACCAACTCTGATGTATTTCCAAATTTAATAAATATGCCATGTAGTAGAATCCATTGTGAAATGATCAAGCTTTCGAATATCAAAATGTCATCCACAAAGAGATTATGAGAGGCTATCACTGACCCTCTAGTATTTATACCAACAAAGCTACCTGCCCACACCGCGGCTCGAATCTTGATGCTAAGACAATCCATCACAAGAATGAAAAGTAATGGAGAGAGTGAAAACCCATGGTGTAGTCCCCGATCCGCTCAGAAAAAATATTATGGGAGTCCATTTATAGTGACAGCAAAGTGTGTGGAGTTAACGCAACACATAATCCACTCCGTGATTTGTATGGATAACCTGATTTTAATAAGTATGAGTCTGAGGAATTCCCATTCTACACATGCGTATGCCTTGCATAGGTCCACCTTCATGGCTATGGCCTTCAATTTGGTGTGTATGGCCTCCTGAGAGATAGCTACTGCGTCGTGGATTAACCTGTTGTTGAGAAAACCAAATTGTTGCTTGGTGATGTGATAGGACATAGTAGAATTTATGCGCCCAACAATGATCTTAAATATGAGCTTATATGTGGTGTTTCATAATGAGATAGGGCGGAAGTCCGCGAAAGAGGTGGGAGTGGAGCCCTTTAGAATGAGGGTGATAAAAGTGGAATTTATCGCACTAGATATGTGCCCCCGCATTCATGACTCCTCCACCATCTTTGTTAAGTATAGCACTAGTGTATCATAGAAATGCAGGTAGAATTCAACCGTCCAACCCGGTCTCGAGATTTTGTCACGTGCAAAAGACTTGAGCACCCTTAAGACCAAGCACCCTTATGACCTCATTAGCAGTCACCTCCCAGTACATAGAATCATTTAGTGCTTCATTGAACAAGTGTGGATAGTTCGTAGTGGCCCATAGTTGATCATTGATGTGCCATCCCTACTGTTGTCTAAAATGTGACTCAAAATGTCGCAGAACCTCATTTTGGATGTCCTGAGTGGAATGAACAGAGTGTCCCATGGAAGTTCTAATCTCCCATATGTTGTTTATCTTGCATCGCTAATTTGCAAAATTATGGAAGTACTTATTATTTTGGTCACCATCCTATAACCAAATCGCCTGGCTTTGTAAACACCATGGTTGTTCCTGAATCAGTAAAATTTGTCTTTTTTGGCCTTCCAACTACTTTATGTGTGCCAATGTACCAGGCATCTCATATTGTGAGTCAAGAAAGTTAAAGGCCATCCCCAATTCCACATTTATACACTCTAGTTCAAAGAGGTGTCTCCACTTTTTTTACCACTCCCATTTCTTAACCTTGAATTTTAGGCCATTTAGTGTGTCCACCATGTGATTCATGGGAGAGGGGGACAAAAGGCCCCCCATGGTCACCCAATGACCCACCACTAGTCGATTGAAATCCGGGTCCTCGAACTAGACCCTATTAAATTTCAAAGGGCCCCTCTGAATTAGTCGGTCCATCGTCCAACTAAGAATAATAGGGCGGTGGTTAGAGATGAGTACATCCGCCACCTTTGAAGACACATGCCCCAAGCATTCCATCATATTCTCATGCATCATAAACCTGTTAAGCCTTTTTGCAATGTGATCCTCACCTTTACGACCATTATACCAGGTAGGACAAAGCTTGGGCGGGAATATATCTCTAAGATGGTTTTCAACAAAAAAATTGTTGAGATACTTCGACATAGAGTCCCTATGGCACCTCTAACCCCAATGTTCCTAAGAAGATAGCGTGGCATTGGAATCCCCCGCTAGTACCAGGGAACCTATTTTGATGATGTGGCAATCATCCATACAACACCAAAATGTGTGTTGATCAGCATAAGGAGCGTATATGTTGAGGATGTATATAGGTTCTGGAAGGCCACATATAAAGCTAGATAATAGAATGCCTGAAAAAGTTTTAAGAGCCTTAAATTTTTCAAACTATGGATCCCAAAGTGCCACCAAACCACCGAAAAGTCTTAAGTGAATCCACTGCAACCATATGCCAATTTGGAAACGTATCACCAAAATATGAGTATACCCAGGTTGTACATGTCATGGTTTCCTGATAGAGAACTAAGAAAGGGAAACAAGAGAGAAGAAAATTTTTGAGGGATAAAAACTTCTTGTGGTCCCTAGTCCACGCACGTTGATAGAGAAACAATTCATCATGTGCATCCCTTTTCGGGCGATAATGCTCTAAGAACCTGATTATACACAGTGGAGATGGGAACCTCATGGAGGTTCACAAACTTAGGAGGCGAAGTGTCCATATTTTTCTTCCCCTGACTGCTTCAACCGCCGTTACGGCAGGTCGTGACATTTTTAGTAGAAAGTGGGCATTTGGAAATGGGGGGGGAGGAGGTGGCGTAGTGATGTATGGGGACATTGGTGATGTCAATAGCTAGATTAAGGAGAAGGAATCCCAAGTCACTCCTGAAAAAGTTATTGGGTGATTTTAGATCGGAGGATCAAGGTGTGGAAGTTGGCATGATCAAGGTGTGGAAGTTGGCATCGAAGGGGAAAGGATGGGCGAGACAGGGGGAGCCCCAGGGGGGTCGAGCAGGGAGATGGGGGAATGGTCCTCGTCAGGGGGCTTCATAGGTTCTCATGAAGTGCCCATCATCACCTGTGAGTTCAATAAGTGGCCACCGGAAGGGGGAAGGATGGGCGAGACAGGGGGAGCCCTAGGGGGGTTGTGCGAGGAGATGGGGGAATGGTCCTCGTCAGGGGGCTTCATAGGTTCTCATGAAGTGCCCATCATCACCTGTGAGTTCAATAAGTGGCCACTCGAGGGACTAGATGAAATATGGTTGAGAGACATCGAATGCCCCAAAATGGGGTGAGGGCAAGGTAAATCAGGTTCATCCGAAGGAAGACGAGAGGCTAGTGGGGAAGGGGTAATATGAGAAAAAGATACATTGTGGTGAAGTGGTGGTGAAACCGTACTTGCAAGTCCCGAAGAGGAAGGAGAAGACACCGGGGTTGAAATAGGAGACCTCATGTTTGCCTCCCGCCTTGGTAGACAACCACCATGAGGGCCAAAACGAAATGGGCAAGATTTAAGTATATGTCACGTGTTATGACAGAGTAAGCCTATGAAAGGGACACACCAGTAATCCAATATTTTCCTGTGAACCACATATTCCCATGCCAGGCCAATTTGTGTTGGAAGACAGCTCGAAAACCCAATCTCCACCAAAATCTAGGCAATGTGCTTATCAGCCTGACCCAAATACTTAGGATCTACGTAGATAAACCTTCCAATGGCGTTTCCAATCGATGCAAGGACATGTTTTGTCCAAAATTCCAACGAGAGGTCAAGTAAATTTTCCTAGATGATATGATTTTGGGGCGTCTTTGTGTTAGGATTGAAGCCAATGTACCACGGGTGTAGAGAGAGAAAGCATCTACCATGGACCCAAGGAATGTCCAAGATAAGTGCAGCCTCTGTCTCAGACATAAAGTGAAAACTGAACCATCCGATTCATCAACCTATAGACCTTAGATGAGACCACTAACCATCAACCTAGTTTTGCATATCATGATCCTTCTCCTAGTCGAAGTGCCATCTTCCGATGAGGGCGCGCTCCTGCAGACTAGCCACTCGATCCCACATGACGTCATAACCAAAGCTGAGTAATTTGATATCCTGCGACGGACGATGAGGTTTTGAGTGTGCCTTGTGAGGTTTTGAGCGTGCCCAACATGCAAACCATCAGCGGATGTGGTAGTCTCAATGTAATGGTCATGTGGTGCTGTTGCATTTATCGCATACCCGCTTGCATGGATCCTACATCCTGCCACCCAATTCGCCTTAATCACGGCTTCCTGTCCGATGACATAAGTCTCCAATGTGGTCAAATATTCTACTATGTATGCCATCCCGTATGTCCCCACTCTGGAGAATATAACCTAGAGATAAATATGACAGGTGAAACTGATAGACGGTCGTCACCTCAAGAATCCCCAAGACAAATGTGGCGGCTTCCTCCAGCACCCAACTGGCAAAGAACTTAAATCCCCAAAAATAAAAGTAGTTTGCCGAACCCAAAATGGAGGTATCCCACCTAACTGCGTACAAATAAAAAAGTTTAAATATAAGAAACTCTGAAGTAGTGCCGCAAGAGGGAAGATCAACAATGAAGAATCGACCCGATCCCTCGGTATATGCAGCCGAAAGGGCACCAACACCAACGATAAAAAATAAATGTTGAGTGGCCTCCAAGGAAAAGCAGAGGGGAAATTAATTGTGGAGACCATCCCAATGGGTAAATATAATCCCAGTGGGATCCGTCCCAGGAAAACCAATACACACCTAATTAATGGCCAATCGCAATAATTTTCAAAATCTCAGAATTCTCGATTAGTCCGCCATTTCTCGGTTGAGAAAAGCGAGGAAAGAAACTGGAATAACCAGTACCCCACTGACTCTAATGAAAGCCAATCCTCCGCTATGAATACCTGCAATTAATATTAGACATATATAGAGCACCAAATATGAGAAAGCTCACTCCACAAAAGCCATTTTTGTGGATGAAATAATATTGACCCGACCCAAAAAAATGGCACCAATATATTAACTTCTACTAGAAACAACAACAAGAATAACAACCACAGAGGTGCCACCACCCGTCACAAACCCTACAACTAATACTCTTGCATGGACGTGAAATAATGAAATATTTCAACCATCTGCGCCAAAGTATGGACACATTTTGTTGTTCCACATCACCGCCTTCCTTGACGTCCGCTGCCAAGAAACTTTTAAGGAAACCTCGCAATCGCCCCCACATACTGAAATATATCTACGAGAAAATGGAACATAGCAAGTTCATGGAAGACCCCATAAAAACATGACAGGAACACAAAGCCGAGAGAAGCTGAGAAAAGCTTCCTCCATATTTCTTAAAGTCTCAGTGTTTCGTCACTCGACCCATACTCTCTAAAAAAAACTCAAACAATTTGCATGGCTCCTAACACACAAGGTTAAGTTATTTATCTGGATCTGAGCTTATATCAAAATTGGTTTAAGATATCTAAGATGTATGATTTCAGCTGCATAACAGACTCATAATTGAGGTTGTACGCGCATTTTTATTTGGATGGATTAAACTTCAATTGCATTCAGTTGCCAGTTTGTCCGCAACGAAACAAGAAAATGATTAAATTTGAACGACGGGTAGGCGGTGTCACCTTTCACTTCATTAATAAGATTAAAAATCAACCTTAGATTATCAGAAGTTATCTCAAAGAATTACTAATTAGATTTTAGAATTTACAAATCAGTCGGTACTAAAAATAAAATTACCATCTAAACTAATAACAATTAAAAAAATGATAAAATATTTATTTATAGTGAGACATACCATCATATCTATTAATTTAAAATATTTATTTTTATCATATACTTAATCAATCATCATATTTATTAATATCTTCATTAATATATTGTTCGATAATACATAATTGTAATTAGTATCTTTGTTAATTATTTGAAGACATATGTATTTTAAAATAAGGTTTCTAGAATTTTAATTCAATTATCCAAAATTATTAAATGGATGGTAAGAATTTAATTTCCATGAAATATTCTATAATACTCATTATAATATACATAAAATTAAGCTCAAGATTATTTTTAAAATCGTTATGCTTTTTTTGTCTTTTTAATTAGATTGATTAATTAAAAAAATGGATATATAAAAAATGTCATATATTTTTTAGGCATATGTTATTGGAAAATTAAAAAAATTCATAAAAAATGTCATAATGGTTTTTTGGGCATATGTTATTGGCAAGTCATTGTATTAGTCCATGTTATTGTAACAAAGACTATTTAAAAATATTATAATTTGATACTTATTAGTCCCTACCAAAGCAAGATTCTAACAATCTATTTTGTCTCTTGACCACTATTAGTTTAGTCAAATATTTAAGACCAAGAGCAACATTGGTCTATAAGGCCAAGAGCAACAATGAAGGAAAGATTCAAAGACATAAAGCAAGACTACTTTTCAAAGGATACAAGCAGCAACATGGAAGAGATTATGCAGAGACATTTGTGTTAGTGGCGAGGATGGAGGCAATGTGTACAGTGTTGTAAATTGCGGTGCAACATAAATGGAAATTATATCAAATGGACGTAAAATCAACGTTCTTGAATGAAGTGTGAAAATGTGAAGCTGGGTTACACTTTTTGCCCTTTTTTGAGAAATTTTTTTCATTTTTTCGGTTTCTTCAACTTTCTGCAAACTATAACAATTTTTCTGTGTAGAATTTCATTTTGCGATAAAAATAAAAGTTGTGAGAAATTTTGTTAGCTTTCTATTACTTATTTTTTGAAATTTTTTTATGTAGATTTGATATGTCAACTTAGCGTTTCTTTGAGTGTGTTTTTCTTAACAATCAAAGAATTCATAAGAAGTCATGTTATGTGGCAACGTTGTATTCATTGAAAATTTGTGTTTTTGAAAAAAAAAATGTGTTACAACAATCTAGACAGAGTCTACTTTGGTTTCGTCATATTTACAAAGCCAATGGATGCATATCATAATTACTAGAATTTTTTGAACTTGGTCCAATACAAAAAACTACGTATTTTTTATATGTTTCGCGTGGCAACATATTTCTTAACATATAAGTTATAAACTAAAAATCTAAAAGCTACCCATTAGAGTCAACGGACCAATGTAATGCCCTATAATTTTTTCAATTTTTTTTATAATGTATTTTGGGAGATATAAAATTTTGATTTCAATGAATCACAATGACCCTCAGAAATTGTTTGCACCCATTTTATTAGAAAAATAATTAAAATTAATAAACGTTTACGAAATTCCATAAAAGTTATATTTCCTGAAAGTAGATTCAATTCCGAAAATGCTTGTCTTGGTTCCGATAGTTAATTAACAACCTTTCATGGAGTTTAATCAGTCCAAAGTTGCAGAACCGTTTTCAGAGCCTGGTTTTGCGTAATTGGTGACGCGTTAGTTCGGCCGAACTTTTAGTCCAAGTTCGGCCGAACTATGTTTTCCGTTTATGAGTCGCTAAATCTAACGTCTTAATAGTTTGGCCGAAATTCTTCTGAACAGTTCGGCCAAACTATTGTGTAACTCTCTGTCGGCCGGAAAGTTTTGTGGAGCCCCCTCCAAAAAACACATTTCACGTCAATATAAATTGCCACGAAAGGATTCACAATTTTCGCACATTTCGCACTTCATCTCATTTTACAAAGACTTGGTTTGGGTTCAAAAACTTTTCTTCAAAGTTTGGGTTTAAAAAACTTTTTTGGAAGACATTTTTTGGAGGCGGCGTGATTTTTCTTGGAGGTATGTACGTGTTTTGTGTTGAAATAAATCTTTTGAGCTTCTTTGTTCAAAAACTTTTCTTCAAAGTTTGGATTTAATGAATTGGGTTTAAGAGCATTTCTTGGAAGCAAATTGATTTTACAATTTTGGATTTAAAGAATTTTTTTGGAAGACATTTCTTGGAGGTGGCGTGATTTTTCTTGGAGGTATGTACGTGTTTTGTGTTTTTTAAAGTGCGTGTTTTGGATTGGATTACGTATTTTTTACAAAAAATTTACACTGAATTTTTTTTAAATTTTTTTTAAATTAAATCTTTTGTGATATTTTTTGTAATTGAGTTATTGTCTAATTTTTTGAAGGAAATTTTTTGAACTTCATACCCTATTATCATGGGAAATCGAAGAACTTGTGCGAGAAAATATGATCGAAAAAGAGACCCCGAGGCACGTAGAGAAGAGACGAGACAATATCGCAAAAGAAAGTTAGAAGCCCTCTCAAATATTGAAGAGGAAAATCAACCTCAAGCAGAAATTGAAGCAGGTATGTAAATGTAAATATTATGATCTATTGATATATATTTAAAATTTTCCTAATGTAAAATGTGAAGCTTAATTTTTATTCGATGAACTAGTTTGAAAAATATTTTGTTTAATGTAAACAGATAGAGATATTCCTCAAAATATTGAAGAAGAAAATCAACCTCAAGCAGAAATTGAAGCAGGTATGTAAATGTAAATATTATGATCTATTAATATATTTTTAAAGTTTTCCCAATGTAAAATGTGAAGCTTAATTTTTATTTGATGAACTAGTTTGAAAAATATTTTGTTTAATGTAAACAGACATAGATACTCCTCAAAATATTGAAGAAGAAAATCAACCTCAAGTAGAAATTGAATCGGGTATGTAAATGTAAATATTATGATCTATTGATATATTTAAAATTTTCCTAATATTTATTGACATATTTATTAATTTAGTTATTTATTGAATATGTACTATTTTTTCGAATATGTACAGATGAAATCACTATCGATAATGAGATGTTAGAAAATGTCGACACTCACACATATGGAGATAAAAAACCTGACCATGTTATACGATATCGTGTCGATAGAATTTTTGAAAAGTATTTCAAAAATGAGCAAGTGACAGTTCAAGCTCAAATGTTGAAAGGTCTCCTATCATCGAGAAAATTAAAAGAAGCGACGACACTATTGGGTATTCGAAAATCAACCAAAGATAAAAAAATGAAAGAAGAGGTGATAAAAAATATGAGTAGTGCTATAGAGTCAATTAAGAGATCTAGAGATAAATATGTTTCAAATATATGTAGAGGAATACAGATGGCAATGGTTTCACCAAGTAATCAAGAGAATCGTTTGATAACATCTATGGCACGAGCACTAGGAACCTCGCGAAAAACTCTGTACAAACATCGAAAATTTCGACTGCAAATAGATGTAAATGATGAACTCGCTTGTTGGAGAGCTATTTGTAGGCAACCATACAAAGATAGACTTGGAGACGATGTTAAAAAAATAATATATGAATAATGGAAGAACAATTCGCGTGTTTCACCGATTGCAAGACATGTGATGCGAAGAAGAATAGCACGGAATCAATACGAAGAACATGAAAAACATCTCTTGGAAACCACTCAAATAGAGTTATTCAACAAGTTCAAAGAAGATAATCATCAAATTCATGTTTCACTTAGTGCTTTTGTTCAACAAAAACCATGGTATGTAAAACCTATCACCGTACGCGACACTTGTTGTTTCCGTTATCATGTGGAATTTGAGTTATATTATGACACATTCCTTGATTTCGGTAGAACATTATGGAAGGATTCACCTCCTCCTTCCACTATCCGCGAATTCATATCTCAAATTCTATGTGAAAGAGAAAGTGATGAACTATTTTACAAAAAGAAATGTGTTGGTGGTAAAAAATGCGATGATTGTGGAAATTTGACTAAATTTCAAAACAAATATCGTATTGATATAAATGATCAATCATTGTCCAACATGAAAGTGAAATGGAAGAGATATGAGTATATCGGTACATTGATTCAAGGTGCAGATAGTGTTAAAAGAATCGAATTACAAGAAGACGAAATTTTTTTGATAGACTTTTTGAGAAAGTTTGAAGCAGAAATTTACAAATACACCAAGCATTCCCATAGAGCTCGATGGAAATACTTGCAATTCAAAAAATCTCGTGAATTTTTTCCACCAGGGACCATTTTGTCAGTGATTGATTTTGCAGAAAACTACACATTTGTTCCACAAAAAGAAATTCAAAGTGAATACTATCACTCTGACCAAGTCTCCATGCTCGTCCATATTCTATATAGACATGCTGAACAAAATGTCGATCATATAGAAAGCACGAGTGAAAATCGACATATCATTAAAGAATATCACTTTTATATCAGTGATGATCGTAAACATGATACATGTTTTGTACAACATTGTTTTGGAAAAATTTATGATTCATTGAAAAATCGTGGAATAACATTCAATGAACATTGGATATGGTCAGACGAATGCGCAGGTCAATTCAAATCTGCACGATCATTTTTTTGGTTGTGTCGTCTTCATAAGAAAACCTCCATTAAACATTGTTGGAATTTCTTTGAGACTGGCCATGGAAAAGGAGAACATGACGGTGCAGGAGCATGCATAAAACGAGTACTTCGAAGATATCAAATGAACCACTCTACACGCCGACTTGTGAACGCTGAAGAAGTTGTTCAATGGTGCATCACTGCTCTAAGACATGAAATTAAGCCATCAAGAGAAGTGTGAAGGTACATTCAATTTAATTTATATTGGAAATCTAATTTTAAACATTGTACATTTATCATGCAATGATTATTTTTAATTGTATTTTGATATCATATTTACAAATTCTTTTTCTAATTTTCCACATAAAGGTTTTTCTGGCATATTGGAATCGAAGACATAGATAGATCAATTGGAAATGACATTGAAACAATAAAAGGGACTCGAAAATTGCATTCAATTCAAACAAAGTTGTCCAGAAATGTGTTTGCATTGGGTAAAAGAAAATATTCTTGTTTTTGTGATTTTTTCATAGAAAACACAAAATCCAATGACGTTTGTGAAAACAAAATGTATGTGAACGATTGGAAACATACAGAGCTAAATACAAAGGGAAAAATCTCTGTTGCAATGTTTGAAGAAATGCAATCAGAGGAAACTACAATATCATCCGATGGTGATCGAGTTTCTGATCTTGTTAGAGAAGGTAACATTTGAATTAATTTCTAATGATTTAAAGATCTATAAATAAATTTAAATATGCATAATTAAATGTTAAATTTATTTTATTGTGCAGGAGATGTTTTTGCTGTAATTGCACCTATTGACAACGATGAAAATGTGAAGTATTATTTGATGCGTTGCACTGAACAAAAAATGAAATTATTACAAGACTATAATGATCACGGATTTCGGTATGACAAAGGGTCTATTATACTGAAAGGTTATTTTTTCAAACAAACTCGTCAAAGTGGAGACTTTGTTTACTTCGAAGACTATGAACCTGATTCCATAAGTTGTCAATATAGTCACTTGGTGTGTGCAGCACGCATAAAGTTGATAGAAGTTCAATCAAAGAAAAATTCAAAAATTAAGAAATGGAAAATGTCAAAATCCGATCATGAACGGATTATTGAGGATGGAATTCCATTAGAATTTTTTTGAGTGAAGTGTCCAACAATTTATTATCTTTGGATTAAGTATGTTTTAGAACTTCCAGTACTCAACTAAAAATTGAGTTGCTTATGTTATTTGTGGTTTGCAAATGTTACAACTTGTTTGGGTACAAGCACGTGCTCTAGTATCAACTGAAAGTAGTTTTTCTATACATGTGCATTGATGAAAAATGTTATATGTATTGGATATATATATAGATATATATTCTAGAATGAAATTAATTGTTCTTGTATATTAATTGTTCTTGTATATCAGTAACCGAGCATATGGTACAAATTATTTCACTTTATTTTGTAAGGTCAGATTCGGTCCCCATATGGCCTAGCCTGCAAGGGACGAGATAACAAGTGGTTGTCCCCACTTGCCCGAATCTCAGCTTTTAAACTTACATGAGTACAATTTTATTGTTTATGTCAGGCATCTTACATGATGTCCTAGCCAAAGATAGATTCTCTTTGTTTCAAGTTTCCGGTAAAAGTTGTCACGAATGACCTGCTCGAACTCTTGTAGTAAACACCATACCTTATCTCTCTTGCTCTCCAATATTATTAGGTTTAATTATTATAACACAAAAATCGTTCTACATTGTCAATAATTTTTTGCGCTTACACTGAAATCAATGAACACTATTGATCCAATGAATTTACAAGTAATGTACCATCATACATGCAATTATATCAAATTAGAAATCAACATATACAATGAAATCAATGGGGATTGTCTTGTTACAAGTAACATAATTTCAATTTACCATATGTGCAAATGTAGGTTGAAACCATCCAAAACTTTAAGTTTTAAAACCCTTTTTATTATATATTGTGAATCATTAAAACATTTAACATTTAAATTTCATTAAATATCACATGCAAAATGTAGATTGAAACCATCCAAAACTCGAGTTTTAAAAACTTCACATGCCATGCCAATTATAATTCAACTATCCAACAAAAACATTTAACAAATTAAATATCACATGCCAAAGTTGTTTCAAGTTTCCGGTAAAAGTTGTCACCGAATGACCTACTAGGATATTATAAATAATAACTTTGTAAGATCATTTGGCATTCGGAAAAATTCGAAAGTCTTAGACTGTCAATCAATTTAAAGTATCATTCACCCTAGGGAGTGTAAAATATTCAATGTAGGTTGGTGACGATGCTCACTCCTAGCTTGAAGCAGCTCCAATGACCAATTCTTTAATGAATTCCAATGTCGTATTGGAGCAATTAGACATAATTCGAAAAGGAAAGAGCTTGAACCAATTCAAGCAGACCCAGGATCAGGTTGTTCTATGGAGCTTCATGAGAAGAGATATGTGAAAAGGACTGTTAAGCCAAGGGCTAGTTCGAAAGACATATTGGAAGAGGAAATGTTGAAGAATATTGCGGAAGTAAGGCGCAAGACAAGGAGGAGGAATGATGATGAAAGTTCCTTGGACTTGAGATTCATGTCTACAACCATAAATGGGAAAAATTTCTCTGCTTTGATAGACACAGGGGCTACCCATAGCTTCCTAAGTCGAAAGGAAACTTCATCTCTTAGAAAGAGGAAGGCTAGCATGGAGAAAGAGTTGAGTGCTTTCAAGGCAGTCAATTCGAGGATGAAAGCAGTGACTGGTGTCATGAAAGGCACACATGTGAGAGTAGGGTCAAGGTTTGGAAAGATAGACTTAAGAGTAATTGACATGGATGATCATTCTATGGTGTTGGGACGAGACTTCATGGTTGCAACACAAGCCATACCAATGATGGACCAAGACATTCTCTTAATTCTTGTGATCAATCTTAAACTATTTTCTGAACTTCTATTCTTATTGTCACCCTTATTAGTTTTGTCATCTTTCCGTATCGATTATATTAAAAAGAAAGTAAAAATCATAAATCACAAACCATTTAAATATTTAGCTCGAACTCTTGTAGTAAACACCATACCTCAAGTCTCTCTTGCTCTCCAATATTATTAGGTTTAATTATTATAACATAAAAATCATTCTACATTGTCAATAATTTTTTGCGCTTACACTGAAATCAATGAACACTATTAATCCAATGACTTTACAACTAATGTACCATCATACATGCAATTATATCAAATCAGAAATCAACACATAGGTACAAACCATTTAAATATTTAGCTCGAACTCTTGTAGTAAACACCATACCTCAAGTCTCTCTTGTTCTCCAATATTATTAGGTTTAATTATTATAACACAAAAATCGTTCTACATTGTCAATAATTTTTTGCGCTTACACTGAAATCAATGAACACTATTAATCCAATGACTTTACAAGTAATGTACCATCATACATGCAATTAAGTCAAATAAGAAATCAACACATAGGTAAGCCATTTAAATATTTAGCTTGAACTCTTGTAGTAAACACCATACCTCAAGTCTCTCTTGCTCTCCAATATTATTAGGTTTAACTATTATAACACAAAAATCGTTCTACATTGTCAATACTTTTTTTCGCTTACACTGAAATCAATGAACACTATTAATCCAATGACTTTACAAGTAATGTACCATCATATATGCAATTATATCAAATCAGAAATCAACACATAGGTAAACCATTTAAATATTTAGCTCGAACTCTTGTAGTAAACACCATACCTCAAGTCTCTCTTGCTCTCCAATATTATTAGGTTTAATTATTATAACACAAAAATCGTTCTACATTGTCAATAAATTTTTGCGCTTACACTGAAATCAATGAACACTATTAATCCAATGACTTTACAAGTAATGTACCATCATACATGCAATTATATCAAATCAGAAATCAACATATACCGTAATGAAATCAATGGGGATTGTCTTGTTACAAGTAACATTTCAATTTACCACATGTGCAAATGTAGGTTCACATTCTATCATTCATGTAGTTTTAAAAACTTCAGATGCCATGCCAATTATAATTCAACTATCCAACAAAAAAATTTAACATTAAATATCACATGTCAAATGTAATTCAGATGACAACATTACTTCACATTCACATGCCAAAATTACTAAAACCATCCAAAAATTAAATAAAACAAATTATATAATAACATTGTAATAAAATATGTCCAAAAATTGTAAATCTCACTTGAGTATCAAACTGTATCAAGTTTAACAAATTTTAAAACCATCTAAATTTTGAAATCAAATCTACTATAAATCTTGTCCATCAAATGGAGGATCTAGCGTCTGGGTCTCGGGTAGCACCCTATCCTGTGAATAGGAAACCTACATACACAATGCACATGTACTTGAACATTAAAATTTGAAGTTTTAAAAATGAATGAGAATATATATATCTAGAACTTCATGTAAAAAACAAAATATAACAAAAACATAATGCAATACCTCGTAAGGTTCCCTCTCCATTTGATGAACAGGTTCTCCCATAGGAACATCTGCAGTGGTAAACTGTACAATATACATGTACAGTTAAATGTAAATATGTACACACACACACACACACACACACACACACACACACACACACACACATATATATATATATAATTTATATAAATTAAAAACTTTCAAATGAAAATGCACGTGTACATATATAAAATTATTTTCAATAATATTAAAAAAAGGAACTAAAGACAACTTGTTCAAATGCTGTGGATGTTCCTATCTCCGTCGCTAGAGTCCCCGGATTAAAAAAATCTTCTATAGGAACCTAAATTCAAAAAAATTTAAATAACTCAAAATATAGATCTCTCTCTCTATATATCTCAATTTTTAATGGAACTTTTTGAGGTAACATAAATTTTGAACTTGTGAAAAATTGTCCATACTTGTGGCGCATCTCCCAATGAAGTAGAAGGTATATCTCCTAAGGAAGAATAAGGTACCACCATCCCAAAAACATTAGACGAAATCGGTACCTGTTAAAACATTTTATCAAATTATATATATACATACATGTACATGTGTGGCAATAATTATTTATTTTAGAGTCACCTAAAAAACACTAACATACATGTGCCAACATATCATGACGGTCAGACCCATCTGCATCGTTTGAGCCAAAGGTCTCGAACGTAATATTAACATTTTCATCACGCATCATGCCTGAGAACTGCAAATGGTGTTTTAACATATAATCATACATTTTTGTTAGATTAATGTACACATACAAATAAATGTATATATGTACATACACATGTATTTATTACAAATTGTACACATGTATATGTAAATATAATTTCAAACCCTAAGGTCACTAACACATACCGTTCCGGTGCCCTCTTCCTCACGAAAAATTAGGTCTTGCAGACCATTGCGACAATTTATTGCATATGTTCGGAGATCTTCAACATTCATGTTATAAATCTCCTCATCTGTACGATAAACAAAATTGGCACGTGAATTTTCACGTGCTCTTTGTCGATTTAAACAAATATCGACTCCACTCAATCCACTATGAACATTGTCGATCATAACATCTCTTGCTTCACGACTTATTTGAGAAGTCGCATCCATCTCTTATCGCAGGGTTTCGACTCGAAACGGTCGACTCACCAATGGCGGCTCAGGGCGAGGCAACTCCACATCTCACTTCGCGCCCTTACGTTGATATAATCGACCTCTCCCCGGGCCAAAAAATTCTGAAGGAAGGTCATTGTAGTCGGGTTTCATACCCAAAAAAAATTCTGCATAAAACATTTGTGCAAAATAAACAGGAACCTCATCATTCCATGGAAGCCTTCCAAAGGCCGCAAGATGTCGATCATACAAATAAGTAGCTTTGTCTGGGTGCTTGAAATACTGCACCTTCAACATTTTTCTTTTTGGCCCTTCTTTATAATTAAACATTGACTTGGCATCTGCTCTTGTAACTTTTTGTTTTATGTCCTGCCATTTATCGGGACCTATCACTGTTTCTTTTCTCTTTCTCATCAGTTCTACAAACGAATCAGTTGTTGGCCCCAAATTTCTGTACACCTCTACCATTTCACCCAATGAATGTGTAACTATTTCGAGGCTTTGTCTACTCTCAGCAGGTAGAGACAAAGCCTCGAGATCTCTTTGCAATTTTGCATGAAGGCTTTGACACCTTTGTAAGGTGCATTCTGCCATGTTCGTTTCCCATGGTATATCAGTAATCTCAGCCGGATAAGTTGTGGTGGGTTGACAACCTTCTTCTTGAATGTAGCGCGTTGCCCTGCGTCTATTTTGACCACTGGTTCGAACATTTTCACCCTTTGCATCAATATATATAAAATTTCGTATATTAGAAAAAACACGTGTAAAAAAATTTGCACAAATTTAATGAAAAAATATTGAAATTGATGTCAACCTTGATGTTGTTGGTTAACATCATCTCCAACATGGCCCTGCTGAGAACCAACCCTAGAATGACGTTGTTGAGAACCAGACCCACAGTGACCCTGTTGAGAACCGGCAGCCGTTGATTGGCCTTCGGGGGAATAAATATCACCCCCTTCCCGCAACCTGCTACCACTCATACCTCGATCGGTTGAACCTTGGACACGCTCCATGGATGGAGTAGAAACCCTTCTCCTCTTGCCTCCTAAAAATTAAAATATGAAATTTATTAACAACTAATTTCACTCACAAAGTTAATAAAAAAATCAATTCCATATGTACACACATGTATGGAGATTTAAGATTATATTTAAATACCGTGAACATCCTCCGATCCCTGAACCTCCATATGGGATTCGACTGATCTTCGTCTTTCATCCTCCATGATATATATCTATTGGTTGACATTTACACAAAATAGATTTCAAAAAATCAATTTGTAATTTAGTGTACATAAATTATGTAGAACACAACTTTCAAAGCAATAATTGATCATGTGTGAAACTAAATTTAATCGAAAAAGATATTATAAAAATGATAAGTTCACCAAATTGCACTTTACATGGTGGGAGCACACTTGGTATAAAATTTCCTACTTATACACTTTAGTTTGTGGAAGAAATGACACATGCACATAGTTTACCTTAAAGTAGTTGTGTTTTACGGATATTAAAATGAAGAACTTCTATTTAGATCCATTCCAAAGATTGACTGTAGGGGCATTTACTAGATATGTCACCTTTCATAAAAGATGAGATCCAGAGGCTACCTGGCCCTTTACAGACTCTGCTATAGAACTTGTAGAAGTAAACACTAGAGGCAAAAATGTATTTTGATGTTTCATGAATTTCTTTGCAAATTCAAAGTATAGTGCATGTTGCATGAAGCAAGATGTTGAAAGTAGAGTTATGTTGACACACTTAAATGCAACAAATATGGAAATTTGTACCTGATCTCTACTATTTTACTTGAGAGTCAGTTGTTTGAAGAGGCATGTTTTGTCAATTTGTGTTTGGTTGATGGTTTTGTACACCAATATGTAAGAGTACATGGAGATATTCACATGATGTGAATTTTTTTTCTTTGAAGGAGAAAAATGAGAATTACTTTAATATGTATTACATATGGTCTTGAATGAGCTTTTGGACTCTTTAGATATATATCTAAAGAGTCCAAATGCTCATTCAAGACCATATGTAATCCTCATCTAACTTAGCCAGGGATTTGCAATACTATATTTGAGTTGTCTAGCTCCATTTCAAGATATTATGGTTATCCAAGAGGGGATATAAAAAATGAAAAGAAGGATATTGAACTGTAGGTTATCCAAGTTGGACATAGAACCAGTGGAGAAACCTAAGGAAAAACTATGTTTCCAAGTCGAACCAAAAGAAATACGTGTCACACAAAACTACTTGAGTGGAGCTCGAGAGTCGAACCTTTAAACTAAAGAAAATACATGTCACACGCACCTTCGTTAATGAACCACTTTCATAACCTTTGAATGACTCCTCCCCTCGAAAATCACAATTCCCTCCCTCCTTCCCTCCCTTGTAAAATAATTATGTTTTGCGGGTCAGAAAGCCAAAATATGGAGACAATTATCATCAAATACAACGTACGATTATGCATGATGGAGAATCTCTAGCGCTTTCCCTTGTTAATATATTTAATAATCTCAATATTTATTTAAAAGTATCAATAGTATTTCGATGATATCACATTGTTCAAATCTCATGGTCGAAATACTATTGATACTTTTAAATAAATATTGAGATTATTAAATATATTAACAAGGGAAAGCACTATAGATTCTCCATCATGCATAATCGTACGTTGGATTTGGTGATAATTGTCTCCATATTTTGGCTTTCTGACCCGCAAAACATAATTATTTTACAAGGGAGGGAAGGAGGGAGGGAGTTGTGGTTTTTGAGGGGAGGAGTCATTCAAAGATTATGAAAGCGGTTCATTAACGAAGGCGCGTGTGACATGTATTTTCTTTAGTTTAAAGGTTCGACTCTCGAGCTCCACTCAAGTAGTTTTGTGTGACACGTATTTCTTTTGGTTTACATCTCGACTCTCGAGCTCCGGTCCAGTAGTTTTAGTTGTGGTCTCCTAAAAGCTTTTATAGCAATATTTTTGTTAAGAAAATGGAGAACTATCTTCACGGGAGAGGTTAAGGAAGGGAAGTGAAGTGGTAGGAATTAAATTTCTCAAAAGAGGTGCAGGCTCAATTAAGCTTCGCAAAATCTCATGATCATAATTTTAGTGATTTTTTTCTCAATATGATAAATGACTGGGCTCTTAACTAGAGTTAACCTAATTATAGTGATTAATAACCACAATAATAATATTAGCTTTTAGTTTGTTGACATCATAAGCAATATATATAGAGAAGAGGTAATATATAGAGTAGAGAGAGGTAATTTTAATTATTTTTACTAAAAATATATTAAAATAATTAAAAATGTTGATAATGTTATTTTTGTTAATCTGGTTGGAATGGTAGTGATATATGGTAATTTTATTTTAGGTAAAGTTTTTATTATCAAAAGTTGATTTAATTTATATATATATTTTATAAAAAACAATAATAAAATGATTTCATTTAATGATAATTAGAATTAGATAAAAAAATGATGACTAAAGTTTTAGTCATCTTAAAATTTCATGTGGTGGCATAATATTCATGACAATGTTTTAGAATTATAAATTGATATAAAAAATGCACCCCTTGTCCCTCTGTTAAAACTTGAAAAGTAGAGGATTCACATTAATCCTCCACTATTGACTTGAGATCACACAATGTCATGATGGTATTAACCTACTAGACTATGGGCTCTAATGCATAGCAACTTTTCTAGTCCTCGTGAGTTACTTGAAGTACTAAGTCTTCGTTCGAATTGTACACGAATGCAAGAGAATCACCAGCTTGAACCTTGTTTCATCTTACCCATAGATTTCTCTTTTTATATAATCCGGTAATGTCCAACCATCTCTACCTCTAACTTTGAAATCATGAGCATGAGATATAGTCTGCATGAGTGTCGAAAGCATACAGGAAGTGATGATTTCCATAGGCATATGTGCATGTTCCATGTAGAAACATTTGGATATCTCTATGGATTTTGTTGATGAATATGGAATCAATAGGTCATTAATTAAAGCTTCATCTAACTGGATTCCTAGCCATCTTCCTGCCAATGTTATTTCCTATGAAAGTGTAAGTCCACAAAAGCCTGCTTTGGAATCATTATAAGCTGTAATGTTTTGTTCACTTTGCAATGAACATGTGCTTGAGATGTTAGTTATACTAGAGAGGCCTAGTGGCATGCATGGTAATGCCAATGTTATTTCCTATGAAAGTGTAAGTCCACAAAAGCCTGCTTTGGAATCATTATAAGCTGCAATGTTTTGTTCACTTTGCAATGAACATGTGCTTGAGATGTTAGTTATACTAGAGAGGCCTAGTGGCATGCATGGTAATACAACTTCTGATAGGTAGTAAGCTCCATTCAAATTGGCATTGATTGTCTCTGCAAATGCCTTCATTGGATCTTCATCATCCATAATGGTATTTTTTCTTGCAACGTTATTAATCAAGACATGGATACAACCACCAAACCATCGTTCTTTGACAACAATCTTAATTTTTCCCAGATGACTAATATCATCATACCCAAAGTGGAAGAAATCAAATAGTAAATTAGAAGCAAATGTGATTTGCAAATCACTTCAAGCTTCCATAGTTCCATTTTCAAGAATTTTAATATCTAACCCTGAAACTTTATATCCCTGTCCGAGAAAATTGTGGACAAGGCACCTGCCATATTCAAATCAAGTTGGTATCAAAGTACAATTTAGCTCATTTTAGTCAAGGTTAGTTAGAAGAATTATCTATTGGTTTCTGTCTTCAATTTCCTCTGAAAATGAATGTGTACGTGCTTTTGAGAGACGCTAGAGGAATAAGGTCCAAATTTTTGATGAAAATGTGCTATGAAAGTAAAGGGTTTTAAAGGTAAGCATGTACAAGGCATAGTTGAGTACAAGGCATAGTTGAGCCAAATTTTCTTCAGGAAGGGCCTAATTATTTGGGTCTTGGTTATGGAAAACATGGAAAATGCTCCAAAGCCAAGGAGGCACATGAAGTTGTTCCAAGAAGGAATTTTATTTTGTGTTCATTACCTCAAGCTTGTGAAGCTTGTGTTCATGATGAATGGAAAAGTTTGACACCCACTTTGCAAGAAGATGTTAATAATCATGTAGCTAAAGGGTTTTAAAGGCAAGCATGTACAAGGCATAGTTGAGTACAAGGCATAGTTGAGCCAAATGTTCTTCAGGAAGGGCCTAATTATTTGGGTCTTGGTTATGGAAAACATGGAAAATGCTCCAAAGCCAAGGAGGCACATGAAGGCACAGGAAGCAATTCAATGTGATCATCCCCAACTTACTTTTTATGAAATTAGGCTTGGAATCCTCTACAACCTGGTGGATGGAGTTGAATGGGAACTAGGTTGAAAGGCCTTTACAAAATACGAGAGAATGACATTTTAGCCCTATTACTCATGCATGGCAAGCTAGCTACATGTGGAATTTTAACAAGACTCTAAAAGGTCTAAAATCACAAACCTCGTTAATGGTTTACAGAGTCAAATCTTACACCTAATTGGCTATCACGCTATGTTAAATACTTGGCCACTAGGAGGAATAAGAGTTCCATTTTGTGTTATTGTATTTTGTTCCATAGTTGAAAATACAACTAGGAGTGTGAAGTTAGAGAGAAAAATTTATGAAGTTAAGTTTTTATAGCAACCTTACACACTAAAATTCAGTAGCTAACTCTAGAGCATGTTTACATTTTAGTGTTGCTTTTCTCCCATAAGGATTTCCTAGGGAAAAAGGAGTCTAGAGCATCATTACTTTTTAGGGTTGCTTGTCTCTCTTAAGGATTCATAGGAAAATAATTGTATTGATTGTCTAGAGATATATGTATGTGTTTGTTTCATTATGTTCTCTATTTCTTATGTTGTGTTTCATTATGTTTTATATTTCTTACATTTCTGCCCTCCTATTTTTCTTTCCAATCAAGGTTTATAAAATAACATGAGAAGCAACATGAGACTTGGAACAATAATTTTCATTATCTATATGGCAGGAAAGAAGGATTATATACCCTTAAGCTTAAACTTATGTAGTTTGTCAATTTTTATCATATATTTTTTGGTAAGGGTAAATGTTTTTTTATCTATAGTACAAGTCATGAGTTCCCCAATTTTACGTTGTATGTAAAGCATGATTCTAGGATTACTACAATTTGTACTTGGTTTTTTATTGTGATGATGCCCTGTCTCAATCTAGACATAAGTGATGATGGTCTTCTTCAAATCAACTCATGTATCCTCATTAAATTTATACAAACATTTCAAATTCATATTTTCTTTCATAAAATTCTAGGAATATTAGAAGAATCAGTAAAAAGTGAGATAACCATCTCAATATGCCCCCCATAGTTCATTTTATAAAAGATAAATTTGTAAAATCCCTTTCGGTAATAATGGCCGTTATTAATTAATTAAAAAACATAATATATAATAAAAATTTGAAAAATAAATTTTTTGATGAAAATGTGCTATGAAAGTAAAGGTTTAAAGGAAAACATGTACAAAGCATCTAGTTGAGTACAAGGCATAGTTGAGCCAAATTATTATCTATTTATTGAACTAGAAAGGACATATAATTATTACACATGTTTAATTTACATTCAAATGCTTCTTTGATTTATCTCCTATAGCTTAATGTACATTTGTTAGATATATAATTTAAGTTGAAGGCCCATGAGATAAATGTTGTTGTAGGTTATCCAAGTCGGACATAGAACCAGTGGAGAAACCTAAGGAAAACCTATGTTTCCAGGTCAAACCTTTGTAGAGGTTCTAGTACCTGAGAGTAAAATCCAGTTTGGGGCTGTTAAATTCTAACTGTACTAGTAATTGTGCTAGGGGGGAGAAATAGGATGTAATTTCCTCTTCTCACGATTGGGAGTCTTGTTTTTCATGTGGATTCAACCAAAAATATTGTACATATTAAATGAGGACATAGTTATTACACATTTTTAATTTAAATTCAAATGCTTCTTTGATTTATCTCCTATAGCTAAATGTATTATGCTAGATATATAATTTAAGTTGAAGGCCCATAAGATAAATATGACTTCTATGTGACATTTGTATTGAATCATCTATTTGTTGTGTTATATGAACATAATTGGTACACATATCTAATTTACATTACTTTAATATGTCATGCTTCTTTAATTTATCTTTTATAGATGACCGGAGCATCCCTTTTTAATCTATCCCTTTTGACTTCGGATATGTGGGCAATATTCATCTGTATATTTTTCTATCATAAAGCAGTGAGTAAAATTGTATTCCATTTGTGTCAATGTTAAGGTTAAGCACATGGATTAAAGTTTTATATATTAGATGAGGAGGCTATGTATTACATATGGTCTTGAATGAGCTTTTGGACTCTTTAGATATATATCTAAAGAGTCCAAACGCTCATTCAAGACCATATGTAATCCTCATCTAACTTAGCTAGGGATTTGCAATACTATATTTGAGTTGGCCAGCTCCATTTCAAGATATTATGGTTATCCAAGAGGGGATATAAAAAATGAAAAGAAGGATGTTGTTGTAGGTTATCCAAGTCGAACATAGAACCTGTGGAGAAACCTAAGGAAAACCTATGTTTCCAGGTCGAACCTTTGTAGAGGTTCCAGTACCTGAGAGTAAAATCTAGTTTGGGGCTGTTAAATTCTAACTGTATTGGTAATTGTGCTAGGGGGGAGAAATAGGATGTAATTTCCTCTTCTCACGGTTGGGAGTATTGCTTTTCATGTGGATTCAACCAAACATATTGTACATATTAAATGAGGACATAATTATTATACATTTTTAATTTACATTCAAATGCTTCTTTGATTTATCTCCTATAGCTTAATGTATTATGCTAGATATATAATTTAAGTTGAAGGCCCATGAGATAAATGACTTCTATATGAAATTTGTATTGAATCATCTATTTTTTGTGTTATATGAGCATAATTGGTACGCATATCTAAAGAGTCCAAATTGACAAATAAAATTTTTGATGAAAATGTGCTATGAAAGTAAAGGTTTAAAGGAAAACATGTACAAGGCATAGTTGAGCCAAATTATTATCTATTTATTGAACTAGAAAGGACATATAATTATTACACTTGTTTAATTTACATTCAAATGATTCTTTGATTTATCTCCTATAGCTTAATGTAATGCTAGATATATAATTTAAGTTGAAGGCCCATGAGATAAATATGAATTCTATGTGACATTTGTATTGAATCATCTATTTGTTGTGTTATATGAACATAATTGGTACGCATATCTAAAGAGTCCAAATGCTCATTCAAGACCATATGTAATCCTCATCTAACTTAGCCGGGGATTTGCAATACTATATTTGAGTTGGCTAGCTCCATTTCAAGATATTATGGTTATCCAAGAGGGGATATAAAAAATGAAAAGAAGGATGTTGTTGTAGGTTATCCAAGTTGGACATAGAAGCAGTGGAGAAACCTAAGGAAAAACTATGTTTCCAGGTCGAACCTTTGTAGAGGTTCCAGTACCTGAGAGTAAAATCCAGTTTGGGGCTGTTAAATTCTAACTGGACTGGTAATTGTGCTAGGGGAGAGAAATAGGATGTAATTTCCTCTTCTCACGGTTGGGAGTCTTGTTTTTCATGTGGATTCAACCAAAAAAATTGTAGATATTAAATGACGAATTTCGCTCTCCCAATAATTTCTAAATCACCCATATCGCCAAGAAAACATGTTTTAAAAGAACATACTTTAGTATGGGAAAGGAGGGGTTTTTTAAATTGGGAAGGTGTATTGGGTTCGTATTGGTAGGGGGTTAAATAATGTGATTTTCAAAGGTATTTTCCAATATGTAGTCAAATTAAGGGTATTTTTTAATATGCCACGAATGCACGCGATATGTCAAAGCTTCATTGAGTGAAGCCCCTGTGGTGAGAGGTATGGACACAAGTGCAGATGTTGTGATATAAATAATTGCATATGTTGTGATGTAAGGGGTTTGAAGATTGATGCAGATGGTCATATGAAAAAGGGAAACTTTAGGATTTAACTTATTTAATATTTTTATAGTATTTGTAGGGTCATTAATTTTGTTTTCATATCCATAGATTGAATGAATTTTGAAAAGAATAGGAAGAAAACAAAGAGACAACCATAAAGAGAAAAAATTTCATTTTAGATTCCTACTTGGAACATTAATAATTAGCAAGTTATGAATTTAAAAACATGCTTTTTTAGATGGTAGAATAGTTAGCTAGCTCGTAAAAGAGTTGACTAAGTTGTTGTGAGACCTAGTTAGTGCATTATATGGATAAGAAAAAAAAAAGATAAAAAAATGTGTAGAGGAGCAAGAGATGAGAAACTATAAAGAGGGAGGAGACAAAGTTCAAAGCAAAGACAAGCGAATGAATTTATTCGTAATTAAAAAACAAGCAAGGTTAAATTTTTTATGTATGAGGGGATTGGTGTCTCCTTTAAGGTAGTCGCCTTAACAAGAATAGGTTGTAGTGTGTAGAATTACAAGCGAGTTCTTCTAGTAAGTCGTAGCCCGCAAAAGAAAAACAAGGTTGAAGCCTCAGGTCAGTAGGAGCCTACAAAAAACTAATGTAAGTGGGAGTGAGTTCTTCAAGCAAGTTGTATCTTGAAAAATATAAAGGTAAAAATTGTAAATTGATGACCATGAATGCACTACACTGATTCAACCCCCATTGCATTATAGTCAAGTTTGCAGCAATTGGTATAAAATCCAATTATTTCTATATTAACTTAACTATTGGAAGGTACAGCTAGTTGAATAATAGATCATCAGCGTGTGTGTGTGCTCCCTTTTGCAAAGCTTTGGTAAGGCAAATTATGAACTAATTGTTTATGCATTTGAAGTTTGAAAGGTAGTTACTAATGGTTATGGTGAACATACCCCTTCAAAAAAAATTCAGGAATGGAATGCGTAGGCCAAAAGCACAATTTACAGTAAAGTTCATAATTTGGATCTTGAGACAGAAGTAGATCTAAAATATGAAAAATACATATGTAACAGGTTGTAGGTATTCCATTCTTACAACCATCTTATAGTAGAAAAAACCATCTTATACGAGAAAAATTAATGCTTTCCTTTTATAATGGGAACACAAACACAATATATATTAATATAGTCCAAATCTCATGCAAAAATTCCCTTATTTTTCCAATAGAAACAAAAACAATAGAAATATAGTTCAAATCTGATGAAAAAAATTGTGAGAAAAAACAAAACAGTATCAATATAGTCCAAATCTACAAAGTTGTGATGCAAGTTGTTTATCAATGCAGTCCAAATCTACAAAGTTGTGATGCAAGTTGTCTGTAGTGCAGCCCAATGCAACATTGTGATGAAACTTTACAATACTTTCTATCCAACATTACTTCAATGCAAAAAAATGCAGGTTTGTAATACTGATCTATTGTAATACTGAGCTAAATGTAAAGAAATGCAGGTTTGTAATACTGAGCTAAATGCAAAAAAATGCAGGTTTGTCATACTGGGCTAATGATCCAAAATTCTGATGAAGGTTTGTAATACTCAACTAACCACAATTTGCTTCTTAGTATGACATACTCCTCACCACACGAACATGTTGTGGTCGACAAGTTGGCCATTTATATGAACAGTTGTTGCAGCTGGAAAAAATATCTATTACAGTTGCTTCTTAGTTCGCTAATACAGATGCTACTCACCAGGAAGTTATGGTCGAAAAGGTGTCAATGTACACGAAGAATTGTTGCAGGTGGAAACAATTGTTTTATGTTCTTCACATGATATGCTAATACAAATGCTACTCACCAAGAAGTTGTGGTCGACAAGGTGTTAATGTACATGAACAAATGTTGGAGTGGAAAAAATAGTTGTTGCATGTGGAAAAAATTGGTGGCAGGTGTAAAGGGAGACAAAAGCGGTGGACTTTGTATTAAAAACAATAAAGAGATTTCCCTGCGTATAAATTAAATCTATGAATTATCTTTTCTTAATGCAAGTTTTAAGAAATATATTGCAATACTTTGTTATTTACAGACTTTGGTTCTGTTATCTGTAGACTTAGCATATCTCAAAATATTTTGGTTCTTTGTCGAATGTGGTTATAAAATTTTTTGGTTATGTACAAATGTGTTATGCAAATACTTGAAGAAAAAGAGCATGAATTTAAAATATAAATCATTAGCCTGCAGACAAAATTAGAAGAGGGGAGGAGAGGTAATACGAGATGGACAGGACGAACATACCCAGACAGGACAAACACCAGCGCGGCAGGTAGAGCGCGGATGGGACGGACAGGACGAACACCAGCGCGAACACAGCAGCAGTGACGGGAACAATATACGCGCCAACAATGAACTCGGTAAACCATAACAATTCGCGGGCGATTTATTTATAGAAAATAGTTCGGCCGAACTATTTTAAAAGTAAAAGTTCGGCCGAACTTTTGTTGCCGGTTTTCCAATCTCTGGAAAAAATTGTGTTTGCTTGCGTCGTCCATGTGTCGTCAGTTTAAACGGAATCAAGAGTTCGGCCGAACTATTGCCGAAAAAAAATTTCTACCCCCGATTCTCACAAAAGTGTAACCCAGCTTCACGTTTCCGCCCGATGAAAGAGGAGGTTTATGTTGCGCAACCACCTCGTTATGAGGTAGAAGTCCAAGAAGACAAGGTGTATAGGTTGAGGAAATCTCTTTATGGGCTGAAGAAAACACTGCGTGCATGGTATAGCAAGATAGATGCTTACTTGATGGACAATGGTTTTGAAAAATGTGATGGTGAACCTACTCTCTACATCGAAGATAGTGACGGTAATTTTTCTTTATTGTTGTTCTATATGTAGATGATTTTATTTTTACAAGAAGTGATGATTTCCTCAATGTTGATTCCAAATAAGTCATGAAAAGTGAGTTTGAAATGACTCACTTGGTGTTGTTAAGGTATTTTTTTGGCATAGCAGTGAAGCAAACATAAAATGGTATTTTTATTCCCTAATAAAAGTATGTAGTAGACATTTTAGAGAGGTTTAATATACAAAACAACAAACCCAAACCAACTCTAGCTGTCATGGGGTTGAAGTTACGCAAAGAAGATTGCAACAGCAATGTCAATCTGACATTATACAGAAGTATGGTGGGAAGCTTAATGTATTTGACCATAACTAGGCCTCATATAATATATGCAATATGGTGTTAAGGTTCTTGGAGACACCCAAGAAGACACATTGTCAAGCATCAAAAAGGATTTTAAGGTATGTCAATGGGACAAAGCAATATGGTATTTTTCACACTGCTACAAATGATTTTAGGTTGGTTAGTTACACTGACAGTGACTGGGTAGGAAGTGTTGATGATATAAAGAGCACATCATGATATGATTTTCATTTAGTTTTAGGAGCGATCTCATGGGCCTCTAAGAAGCAACTGATAGTGTCATTGTCAACAGCAGGAACTGAATATGTCACCGCAACAACGACAACGTGTCAATAAATTTGGATGAGAAGAATGTTGAGGGATTTATGCCATGAACAAGAGGGAACAACAATTATTTTTTGTGACAACAATTCTGCAATTGCATTATCACAGATTTTTTTTTTTCACGAGAGGGCCAAGCACATTGACACTAAATATCATTTCATTAGAGAACTAATTAACAATGGTGAAATTGTGTTTAAGCATTGCAAGACACAAGAACAATTTGCAGACATCTTCACAAAGTCATTTGCATGTGGAAATTTTGTTTATCTCAAAGATCGTTTGGGAATTCTCAATGGCGGCAGTTGCGATTAAGGGGGAGTGTTGGAAAATCAATCCCAACCACTGTGTTAAATATACTGACATCATCCATACCTGTGATACACGTATAAATAAACCAAGTAGATATTTTGTATGTTGCAGATTTGGGTTGCATGCCAAAGGACATGGATTAAATGAAATTTTGAGCATATTGGGGAAATAGGGGCCTATTTCCTCAGTAATTTCAGAAGGAAAGAGCAATGCGAGTGTAGGCAACGCGAGTGCAAGAAGAGTGAGAAAAATTTTACTCTTGCAGTTTTTCCTTAGAGTGAGAGATGACAATTTTAGTTGTTTCTCAATTAAGTTTATTAATGCAAATAGGTTTGAGGGGTTCTTAGTAGTTTCTTTCCCCTAGAAACATTTGTGTACTTATGTATTTGATTATGCATGTTTGCGAATGTTGGTCCAAATTGTGAATTAATTTCCGTAGAGCAGTAGTGAAGAATTGAGTCTCCTAATTTAGATTAAATTTATTAAGGTGTTGAAATTCTACACTATAATTTCTACATGCTATCGGAGCATGATTCAAATTAGAACATGAATTTCAAAGTTGTTTCTCAGGAAGTTCGAATTTTCAATTAAGTGCAACAAGATTTCTTCATAGTTAAGAAGATGGAATTTAATGGACTAAGGCTAGATTATGCCTTGGAAGGAACCTCTAATTTTGTTGCATGGAAGGATAGCTTGGAGGCATATTGGATGAAAATGTATTTCTAAAATACATTAAGACATGTTGCAAAACCACTGAATTATGATGCCCAAAACCTCTCCCAGTGGAATAAATACATAGCCAAGGCGAGGAGAATAATCTTGGAGGGAGTATAAGATCACATTGTCTCAAATATCCATGGAAAAGAAACTCCTTTCACAATGTAGAAGGCACTAATGGAATTTTTTGAGAATAGCAGCAACCGCAGAAAACTAGCGCTCAAGGATAAAAATCGAAGTATCAAGATGCAGAAGAATGACACTATTCCATAGTATCCGAGAAATTTCACACAATGTCGTGATGAAATTTGCAGGGTTGGTATAAATTTTCATGAAGAGGACTTAATAAGCATATCCCTTATGGGCCTTCCCAAGAGATGGCATAGCTCTCAAGATTTAGTGAACGAGAGGGAGAAACTCTCGAATTGGGAGTGCTTATGGTTTGATTTGGTACATGAGGAAATAAGGTTGAATACCATAGATGGAACCTCATCCAAATAAGAGGAAGAGGTATTTGATCTAGTTAGTAAATGAATTAAGGGAAAGGGAAAGAATCCGAAGGTGAAGCTGAATCAAGCTCCAAAATTAAATGCTTCAATTGTCATGAATTCGGGCACTATGCTACTAAGTGTCCACACAAAACATCTAGCAAGAAGGATTTTGAAGTAGTAGCAATAGGTCAAGCTTTGGGTTCAAATTTTGAGCTTGAATTTACCCTTATTGCATGCATGGATAAACACAGTGATGGGAAGTGTGTGGTACCTGGAATTAGCTACCTTGTTCCACATGATAGGGTGTAGAGAGTTTTTTGGTGACTTGGAGGAGAAAGATCTCCAAACGCTCATTGAGTTTGGGGAAAATAGAAGGTATAGTGCTACTAGTATTGGTACAGTAACCTTTCATAGGGAGTTGATATCCCCTCTTCAACTTAAGGATATCATGTTCATTCCAAGCTTAAAGAAGAATCTCATATCTGTTGCAGTTTTGGAAGATTGTGGTTATGATTTGATCTTCAACAAAGGTAAAGAATTCTTGGGACACAGATCTATGGGACAAGTGAAGTAGATGGGGGTTCGAGTTAAGAACTTGTACGCACTTGAGGTAGACCATGCATGCAAAACCTTGAGGAGAAAGGTAGGAATTAGAGATATGGTGGTTGAGAGGGAGCATGATTTACTTCTCAAAGTGGATCCTCAGAAGGAGCCCCAAGAAATTGTGGAGAAGCCACAAATGGAAAGGTAGATTGGAGGCAGAGTAGAGACATCCACTCAACCAAATAACTCCAGTGGAGGTAAATTTCGACCTAAGTGGGCAGAGGGAGGACATGCAACCATACCTCTGGGTGTGAGGTCGGGCGATGTGAAGCATTGAGTCTAAGAATTGCAAAAATTTGGGTAGGGTCCATTGAGGTGTTCTCCTCATGGATCATTACCTTGCTACAGGGTCCCAAAATATTTAGTAGCATAAGGATCATTTCCATTTAGATATTGAGGAATGCAGTTAATTTAAAAAAAAAAAGTGAGAGGATCAATAACAGGGTTAGCAACAACACAATTTTCCTAGTAGAAAATTGCAGACGCAATTGATTCAATTTTTTTAGATGATTCTTAGTTGCAGATGTTGTAGTAGAAGAAAAAATAATGAGAGGTGTTTCTATAGTACATTCCATAGGCGCAGGGTAAGGGTGGTTGATAATCTCTTTCTTGCTGAGAGGGAGTGTTGAAAAATGCAGCAAGAAAGTCTCAATTTGACTTTGCCTTGGTCAAATTGAGAAAATTAGAATTTCCACATCAATAGACAACTTGAATCAATTAAATGAGATGGCATGGCTCTTGTCACTCATTTAGCTCAACAAATTCGAGTTAGAGGTCTTGGAGTTCAGTTAAGCATGCGTGATTGCTAATTTATAGTAATCAAGGTCATTTATTTCATGTTGTGTTCAATTATATTATTTATAACAGTTCATGGAAGGTTATTTGTGCAGTGGGACAACATTATAACTCAAATATCATCTAGTTAACTAAAAAATAAACCAAAAACAGATTAATCCTGCAAGGTATTCGAATATCTCAATTTGTTGTGGAAATTCCAAGGTTGTGTAAAATTAATTATATACTAGATGGAGTGTATAGTTTAGAGTATTGGTCATGTGATTAATCCTTTGGAATTGCACAAGAAAATAGGGGCCTATTTCCTTAGGAATTGTGTAATGAAAGAGAAACACGAGTGCACAGAGAGTAATAACAAGTTTACTCTTGTAGTGTTTCCTTAGAGCGAGAGATCACAATTATAATTTTTTCACAATTCACATGATTAATGAAAGAAAGCTTGAAGGGTTTTTAGCTGTTTATTTCCCCTATAAATATATGTGTACCTTTTTATTTTATGATGCATGTGTTGTAAATCTTGTTCTAAATTGTTAATTAATTTCCACGGAGAAATAGAGTAGAATCCTGTCTCTTGATTTAGATTAAATTTATTGAGAAGCTGCAATTATACACCATAATTTATACACAAAGGTAAGGGCGGGAATGTTTATATTGAAGATCAAAGGGTGGGATATGGGAAAATAAAACGTGCACACGTGGAAGATCATGGATGAAGAGGGAATAAAGGGATGCAACCTATTCCATATGATCCTATATTTCAACCAAAAGATAGAGATATCAAAAATCAAGCACATAAATTCCCAATGAATGAAAACATTAGAAATATTATCCTCATCACGGTCCTTGTCATTTTCATCTTGCTTTGTGATCACCATAAGGTCATTATTGGAAGGAATGTGATAGTGATGATAAGGAGAGATACAACAAGCATGTTTCCCATGATTATCACACTTAGGAGAAATGGAGGATTCCTTATTATTAGTGAAAGTGTGAGAAGGGTGGAGGAAAGGGTCCACATGAAACTCAAATACATTGCTAGGATTATGAGGTAAAACAAGGTTCTTATTGGTATCATCATCGGTGTCATATATGGAGTCCTTGTCAAAACATTGCCCATGAACCTCCCATTTCCACTCCTCAATATGCAAGAAAACATTGATATCAAAGTTAAAAGGGGATTTAGGATAAAATTTTCCTAAGATCTTTATGATATTCAATGAAGGCTTCTTTTTTAATATTTGATGCTTGGAATTCCTGAAAACCTTCAAGAAAGCCATCAAAGAATGCTTCAATATATGAGATATTCTTAGGTTTGCAATTATGTAACCATGAATTATGACAATGGAGGGATCTCATAAATATTGTCATGAGGACATCGTGATGAACCAATTCTATTTTTGAGGCATATATGGCAAATATTAAACACATGATCAACTACATATAGTGAATCACCATCATACTTGGGTACCCCACGTATGATAGTCTAGGTGAGATGATTAGGGCGCCTAGGAATATGAATGATGTTCAAGGTAGGGTAATCATAAAAGAAAGAAAAATTACTCAGTTAGGCATATCAATCATGTAGGAGTCGCTAAGGTGAATTAAAAGGTCCCTAAAGAGATTATTTCGTCACCCTAGAAGAATTGACTATTGAGTTCAATGAAGAACTACAAATTTTTTCTTCCAATTGAGTCACCAGGAATGATATGTCAATATTTTCATATGGGGAACAACACACATGTCTCGTGTCCTCGACAACAATGCCAAAATGTTGTTGCTCAATCTAGAAGGGGTCCGAGGAGGGGTTCCAAAGGGGAAACTACTAGACCAAGTGGAAACAATGGGACACAGACACATTGTCACCTCAGTTCATGTCCCAAGGAAATAACAAGGAGGGATAAGTCAATGATAGGATATATAGTTATTTATAAGGTCCATTCACAAGAGAGACTTAAATAATAGGCTTTCTTACTTTAGGGGCAAGGTAAGGGGTTGTCTAAAAAAGGATTAAAGGAGGCTTAGACCTAGGGATTATGGGTATTCCTTTACAAGGGATGTCATGGACTTAATACTTTATGGGAATAGAAGAACCTCTCTTTAATGGGCTTGTAATATGGCAAGCATATAAATTTCTGCAACCACAAGAGAGACCTATGGGGGGTCCAAACAAGGCCTAGGGTTTTGGGATGGACATCAACAATATGAATAGGCCAAGAAAGGATAATAGGAAGGGATCAAGAGAGATTAAATTAATTTTATTTTTCAAACACAATAGACCTCTTGGAATGCCACTAACCTAGAAATACCTAAAACCAAATGCTTTTGGAACAAGGCCTTGGTGTTTTTCACAAATCGATTGTAGGATTGGCTTAAAAATTGGAGGGTCAGTGGGAGACACCATACCATAGTTATTTTCAAACTAACTCTGAAAATATTTGGCTCAAATGGAATTAGTTGGATGCCTTAGCTGGGCCATCAAGGGTTTGGGTAGAAAAATTATGAAAAAGGAAAATTTTAAGGTGATCACCAAGGATTAAGACTAGTTCCTAACCAATTGTGGACAATGGATTCCAAGTGAACTTGATTTATAATTTTTGATCTACCAATGAGTCATTTTGCAACTCTGTTAGCCCTATAGAGGAAACAACTAGGTCATAAGAGGAATTTATGCTTTGTTTCACATATTGATGGATTTTCAATGTGAAAGGAACACAACCCACCCATTAGGGGAATTTTGAGGTCTAAAATGGGCCTCCTAAGGACATAATAAAATAATAGTGGAAAAAATCTAATAAGATTTGATGACATCATCAAATTTTAGAGGGAAAAATGAAAAAACTACTTTTTCAATTCATATTTTCAACTTATCTCCCAAAGTTTTTACTCAAATTTCGAGCGGGAGAACTCGTTGGATGTGGAATTTAATTCCCCATCCAAGGAGTACCCATGTTGTATACTTTCGATGGGTCCTACTACATGAAAAATGAGAAATACATAAAAAAACGTGATTACAATCACGTTTTTTTATGTATTTCTCATTTTTCATGTAGAAGAGTTCATCGAAAGTATGCAACATGGGTACTCCTTGGATGAGGAATTAAATTCCGCATCCAATGAGTACTCCCGCTCGAAATTTGAGTAAAAATTTCGGGAGATAAGTTTAAAATACGAGTTGAAAAAGTAGTTTTATTATTTTATTATTTTTTAATATGTTTACTTTTTTACTCCAAAAATGGTGAATCATCCATTATGGATGACATCATCATCTTGAATCCTATTGGTTGTTATAAAGTTTATTTTTGTTGTGCATTTTTCTTATGAGGCCCATTTTAGACCTCAAAATTCCCCTAATGCCTAGGAATAATTCGATATTCTTACCAAAATGAGTAACATATGCAAAGAGCCAAGATTACAAGTGTTTCATGAATTTCAAATTAATAATTAGGGAACAAACATTATCAAAGCATAGTGTTCCATACATTAGACATAAAACAAGAAAAAATTGCATAAAATAACACTTACATGAAAAAATATTATATACATCCATCACATCTTCACTAATGAATCTCCAAGGTAAGATAAGAATTATCCAAAAATAAAAATGTATCAATAACCCTCCAATTTCTCCATCAATAGTAGGTATGATTTATTTTCTTGAAAGAGATACAAATCCAAGTGATGATAAAAGATCAAATAATCCTCTCTTATATTTATATGATCCTCAAAAGTATTAGAATAACCTAGTTATGCCTAATAATGTTATGCAGCAAACTCAAAAAACAATAGAAATAATAGATCAACCACTTAAAAAATATCCTCTTCGAGGGGGAAACCTAATTTACATTACATAAATGAAAAATTCTTGGATGATTCAAATGAAAAAATATCCTTTCTATATATATGAGGCTAAGGGGTCACAATATAATCAGATCCAACATAACAATAACAGTGTAAGGGCACAACAAAAACAATAGTGGGCTTCTATGGGGAACAATAATTGAAATATGGGGACTACATGGGCACAATAATAACAATAAGGGGACTACACTAACAATAAAAATAAGGGGATACACTAGTATTGTAGAGACCTAACATGCCCCTCTAGTTCAAAAGAGTTTTGTCTTCAATGCTTGAGTAGTTTTGGGTGCTTTTGTATAAAATTCTCATCCTCCCATGTCGAATCTTCAACAGGTAGGTTCTTCCACTTAGCTATATAATCTGAAATTGATCGATTTTGGAGTTGTCAAGTTTTTGTTTCAGTGACTAATTTAGGTTCCAATATGATTTTTACTTCCTCATCAAGTTCTAGCCATATTGTTTGAAATAGAAGCTTGTCACATATAACCTTCTTTAAGCATGAAACATGGAAAACTGGGTGCACTTGGGAAGATGCAGGAAGCTCCAAGTTTGATGCCATAGTTCCAATATTTTGCAAAACCTTTTAAGAACCATAGTACCTTTTTGATAATTTATTATCCTTCTTAGCTTGCTTAAGGGACATTCATTTCTATGGTTGTAGCCGTAAAAATACCCAGTCACCTACATCAAAACTTATTTCACTCCAATGTTGATCTTCTCGTTGTTTGATTATATTTTGCGCCAAAGTGAGGTTATCCTTTAAGAGTTGGAGAAAATTTGTTTTGATGCTCGACGTGGTCTTCCACTACTTGAATCTTAGAGTTTTCTCTTAAAGATAATGTGATGGAAGGTGGATGATATCCATAAAGTTCCATAAATGGGGTCATTTTTGCTGCAGTATGGAAGGAAGTGTTATGCCACCATTTTGCCAGAGGCAACCACTTGACCCAGTGCATTTTTTTATTAGATACAAAGAAATGAAGATATCCTTCCTAACATTGATTCACTATCTCATTTTTCCCATTAGATTGAGGATGATAAGATGAGCTATGAGTTAATTGAGTACCCAGACAAGAAAATAATTTCATCCAAAAATTTCCAGTAAAAATGGAATCTTTGTCGCTTACAATAATGTCTGGAATTCCATGTAACATTTGAATTGTTTCCATAAATGCAGTAGCAACTTTGTGGACTTTAAATGGATGAGATAATGCAAAAATTGTGCATACTTGGTAAGTCTATCAACTATCACCATGATGAGGTTTTTCCCTTCGGAATTGGGTAAACCTGTGATAAAATCCATTGAAACCTCCTCCTGAAGTTGACTTGGAATGGATAAAGGTTGTAATAGACCCAAGGTATTAATTTTCTCAACTTTATTTTTTTGGAAAACCAAAAATTCCTCCACAAACTTTTGAATACCAGATTTAAGGCCATCCAAAAAAAATTCCTTCTTGACCCTGTGGTAAGTTTTTAAAAATCCCGAGTGCCCTCCTAAGAGATAGGTGTGCAATTCCAAAAGAATACTATGTTTGAGTTGGGAATTATTACAAATATATAAGAAATATTTGCAACATAGTGAATCATTTTTCTAGTGAAATGTATTAGATGTACTGGGATCTTGTTGCAACTTTTGAATGAGTGTACACACCTTTTCGTCATTCTTCCATTCATCCCTTGCTTTGGTTATCCAATCTGGTTGGATAATAGAAATTAAACAAAGCAATGCTTCCACATCCTCATCCTTTCTTGAGAGTGCATCTGCAACAACATTTTTCTTCCCTTTTTATAGACGATTTCAAAGTCATAACCCAACATCTTTGTGACCCATTTTTTCTACTCTTCTGAAGATAATATTTGTTCAAAAAAGTATATAAAACTATCATGATATGCTTTTACCATGAATTGTCTTCCCATTAGGTAAGGTCGCCATTGATTAAGTGCATGTAGTATTTCCAACATTTCCTTCTCATAAACAGGTTTGTGTAAATACTTTCTTTTGATTGGACGACTTTAAAAAGAAATGGTTCTTCTTTCTTGCATTAAAATGACATCATTTCCATTTCTTGAGGCATCACATTCCACAATAAAGGTTTTTGTGAAGTCTAGTGTATCTAAGACTCATTCTTAGCACATTTCTTCTTTAAGATGTTCAAAGGCCTTAGTTTTTCCTGGAGTCCAAGAAAACACATCTTTCTTCAGTAATGTTGATAGAGGTGTTTCTATTCTCCCATAATTCTTAAAAAAATTGTGATAATACCCTGTCATCCCGAGAAATCCTCACAGATTATTTATGGTTGTGGGGATTTTCCATTCCTTAATGGCTTTAACTTTTTTAGGGTCTACCTTAACACCCTAGTGAGATACAATATGACCTAGATATTCCACCTCCTGTACTCCAAATAAACATTTGGTGTTTTTTGCATATAATTAACTCTCCTCCAGTAGTTTGAGCACCTTGTCAATATGTTGAACATGATCCTTCCAAGATGTGCCCTAGATTAGTATATCATAAAAAAATACTAACACAAATTTTCTAACGAAGCATTTGAAAATCGAATTCATCAAATCTTGAAATGTAGAAGGTGCATCTGTAAAGCCAAAAGGCATGAAAAAAAAATCATAATGACCCTCATGAGTTCTAAACGATTTTTTTTCGGAATGTGTTAAGTCTTCATTCTAATTTGATGATATCCTAAACAAAGATCCAACTTGGTGAAGTAAATCTCTCCATGTAATTCATTGAATAATTCATCAATGACATGAATGAGAAATTTATCTGTAATAGTGAGTTTTTTTAGCTCCCTACAATCCAGGCACATGTGCCATGATCCATCCTTCTTGTGCATCAATACTACTAGATCATAGAAAGAACTTTGACTAGGTTGAATTATACCGACCTCTAGCATTTCTGCAACCATACTTTCAATTTCACTCTTTCGGGCATAGGGATATCTGTAAGCCTGATGTTTGGAGAACACTTCCTAGAATAAAATGAATATCATGATCATGATCATGAATAGGTGGGAGGCCTTTAGGAGTCTCAAATTCCTTGGAATGATTGTCCAAGACTTTTTTTAGATATGGAGAAATAAATGATTTCGATGTTTGAACCTCTAATGAGAATAATTTTGCATTTATGCCCCCATTGTTATATATTTATAAGATTTGTCATGCCATTAGATTTGATTGTATTTCATATTTTCCCTGCGATACCCCTTAATTCAACTTCCTTTCCTTCCAAAAAAAATTCAAGAAAACTCTTGAAAATTAAAAGCCATCGTACCCAAAGATTGTAACCATTGGACTCCTAGTACAACATCAACACCACCCATTAGAATGGAAAGCATTGGAGTATTCAATACATATTCCCCCATGGTTAGCTTGATATTATGGCACTTTCCAGAGAAATTTATAGTTCCTCCATTTGCAACCGTCACTTGGCACTTTGGTGTTGGATATAGGAAGCAATTCAATTCATGGGCTATATTAAAATGAATAAAAATATGGGTGCTACCCTAATCAATAAACACTATTATCTTTTTCTTCTTGATATGTCCTTTTATATTAAGATTTTGAGGAGTGGTAATTCCTGCCATTACATTATAAGATATGGTCAGATTCATTTCTTCTTTCTCTAGGGTTGGCTCCTAGTGTATATCCTCTTCTTTTGAATTTTCTTGTTCCTTTTCTTCCTCCTCTTCACAATCTATGTAAAATAATTTCTTCTCATCACACTTATGACCTTTAGTGTATTTTCTATCACAATTGTAACAAATCCCTTTTTCTATTTTTTATTCCAACTATAGTGGTTTCAACCTTGTAGGTTGTGGAAGGCTAGGAGTAGCAACATTCCATCTTTACAGTTGTGAGTGGTAGGCTTCCTTGTCGCCATAATTTCTCTTTCAATTTTTTTTTCCAACCTGAATGCCTTCTCTAATGAATCAAGTTTCCAAAGGAAAACCTCATGTTGGATGCTATCCTTTAAATTCCTTATAAATACATCAGTCATATTCTCCTATGGAATATCATTTACCCTTATATTCAATTTTTGGAAGTCTTCAATGTGATGCACCATTGAACCCTTTTGTTTGAGATTTATCAATTGGATAAAGAAGATGTTTCTCTTTGTATCCTCATAATGTGCTATCATTTCCTCCATAAAAATTGACCAAGAGACAATTTTTTTACGAGAGAAAATCCATTGATACCATACAAACTGATTGGGTTTTAAATATAAATTTGGAATTCATACCTTTTGTGTGCCTTGCACATTATGGAGATCAAAATATTGCTCCATCTGTAGTATCCATGTTATGGGATCCTTGCCATCAAACTTGCTCATATCGATCTTTGGAATGTGGTGGGTTTTCAATCCAATGTTAGATTTTATGAAATCATAATTAACAATTATTTTGTTCTCATCATGAGTTTCATCTACTACCTTTTTTCCATTAGGAAGCTTTTCTTGTAGCAACTTTGTCAAACCTTCCTTCAAACCTTCCATGTATTTCATCAAATATTCCATGTTACCTTTTAGTTTTTCTTCTATACTGTCGATCTTAGCTTCCATGCCATTCTTCAAACCATCCATCTTAGATTTTGTTACTTTTCTTGAGAGCAAAATTTGTTGCACTTGGTCTTGTAATTTTGATATATCATGTTGCATTTCTTCCTCTTCTTCATGCATCATAGTAGATATTTCAGGTTGCTTACTAGGTGTTCCCATTTTTTTCTTTGGGGCATAAATTAATGATATTTATGCTTCACTATTCCCTTTGAATCACTTCAAACTAATTTTTCAAACATAACATATGCAAATTTTAAAAAATACATACCTTTTTCTTGCTTTGTAGGAACTCGATTTTGAGTCTGTCGTATCTTTGTAATTTTAGATTTGTAAGGTCTGAAATTTCATCTTGTAGTAGCCCTCTAAATATATTTTCCAACCCCACAAGTCACACCAATATTGGATACTTCAAGAAAGAGTTATGCCTTATCTACCATAATGTCCTCATTATAAACTCGTTTAGTAGCGTGCACTTGTATGGAGTTCCATGTGTCACTATTTTGACCTTAGGCTAAGAAATTGGTACACGAAAACCTAAATTGCATGCAATTTCAAATAATTTTTACTGAATTCAAATATGATGCCTAAAACAAAAGTTATGAATATTTTCCCTCGGTCTCCTATTTGAGACTGAATTTTGAATCCTAAAAAAACCCTGAATTTCCCTTTCTCATATGTCTGAAAATATAGTGAACCAAGATCTGAAAGATTTACATGAAGTTCACCAATATTTCGGCTCCATGTGGTAAAAATTGATGTTTCCGAAGCCTCGTAGCAAAACAGTTATAACAAAATTTCCAAGATGGTCTGTTTGAAGAAGTGAAACCCTAAAATCCCAAGTTTTGATACCAAATGTTATGCAACCAGCTCACAAAACAATAGAAATAATAGATCAACAACTTAAAAAATATCCTCTTCGAGTGGGAAACCTACTTTACATTACATAAATGAAAAATTCTTTGATGATTCAAATGAAAAACCCTTATTTCTATGTATAGGAGTCTAAGGGGTCACAATATAATCACAACCGACATAACAATAATAATATAAGGGCACAACAATAGCAATAGTGGAATTATATGGGGCATAATAGTAACAATATGGGGATTACATGGGCACAACAATAACAATAAGGCGACTACACTAACAATAACAATAACGGAATACACTAGTATTATAGGGACCTAACAAATAATGTCCCTACAATAGTATTAATGTGCAAAATTTGTTGTGGGATTCTTATGTTACCACGAATTCATATCTAAAAAAATGGCATGCCAAAATTTAGGTTTTTAAAAAAAAAAATCTTTGAGCTCTGCCCACTTCAGATTAGAATTTGATTTCTATAATAATTGAGGGAGAGAAGACCTTAAGATAAAATCTGTAAGTGATTAATATGTGAAAAAAATCTAAAATAATCATTGTAAAGGGGTCATACTTGTATGGTACTAAGGAAACTTTCTTAGGGTTATGGATGCTCATGTAATTAGTGAATCAAGGACATGTAAAGAGAGATGGGTAATACATATAGGAAACTATCTTACTCAATGAAAGTGAGATATCTAGGTCATGCCTTCAATAAATCATTTGTAAAATGAATACACGGTGAACTTATTTTCATAAATTTGTGCAAAGAGTTGGTCTATCAGTTACCTAATGTTCAGTGCCTAATGAGAATATTTTTCAAATCTAAGAGAAAATAGTGGTAGATGTAATTTAGACCCAAGGTCTAGCTCAATTGGTTGAGTCCTCATCATTAAAGCACCTCTACTATTGATATTTCATGAGTTCAATTCCCTTAACAATCTCAAGCTTAAGCTCTATGTTTGAGCTAATAGAAAGTGATCCTTTCAGGTACATTTTCTTGGTATAAATATTTCGTGGGCGTAGCGGTCGCCAATTTCTAGGGAATGTGAACCACATATAAAGAAAATGGTGGTACCTATAATTAAGAAATACTTTCTTACAATAATTTAACTTATATTTAACATTAACTTTGAATAATTCACTACAAGGAAAAGACCCTCCAGCGAAGGTTATAAAGGAGGATTTTAGTGTTATAAACTTGGCCAAAATTGTCAAAAAAACATTTGCTAAAACATCCGTTTATGGTTATGGAGGTCTTGGCGGAGGTTTTAACAGAAATTCAACACAACTAAAAAAAAATGGGCGGTCGGAGGTTATTACGAATGTTTTTTCATCGGTGCGCTACTATGCCTTTAACGCACCGGTGCGTACATGCCGACTGTGCCCCGGGGCTGTGTCAATCCAATGCACTGGGACGTTTAGGTGTAAAACCACATAGGGAGTAGTGTTGGTCATATAAAACACAGGGCCATTATAATTTTTCTTGGGATTTGTACGGTGCCCATACGTCGTATCAACGCACCGATGCGCCGTATCACAGGAAGGCACTGAGATTTATAATTGGTATCGGTATTCGTGGGATGCCCGTAGATCGTAAAAATGCACCAGTGCTTATAGACATGTAAATGCCTTGGTGCACAGTATCACACAAATGCATTGATATTGATAATTGGTATCACTATTTGTGCGGTGCCCATAGATCGTATAACGACACCGATGCGTATAGACACATAAACGCAATGGTGTACAGTTACTGACACACACCGGTTTTCATGTTGTAGTTTTTAGAAACATCAACCTGTGACAGTCCAATTATTGTGATTGTTTTAAATTCATTATTCATCAAAAGTCGACACATATATATCTTATAACAATATTCATATGAATTAATTTTTTATTAGTGCATTTGAGAACGACAATGGAGAACGCAATAGAATAAATTAAAACATATATATATATATATATATATATATAAAATATATATATATATATATATATATATATATATATATATATATATATATATATATATATATATATATATATATATAAGACAATCTTTATCATACAAAATGGGACAGTTATTGGTATCCATTTGTCTTTCAATTGAGACACTATGTCGATTACATTAAACAAAATGTCTGATTTCACAGACATATATATTTCAAAAAAGAAAACGCCTTGCTTTGATATCCAAACATAGTGATCATCATTCTTCGCTTGAACTGCTGTCACTACTAAAGCTACTTCCATGACTTGGGTTATTTTCAAGAATGTTTTGTTCATGGCGTTGATTATTTTCTTCTTCTTCACCTTCCATCTACAAACATAAAAATAAATTGAAATGAGTGTATATACATTGGTGAGAATAATGAAAATTACAATATTAAATAATATACATCAATGTAAATTGAAAAGAAAAATGGCGTACCATAGCAACAGTTGACTCATAAATTATACACATTCTTTCAAAACCATGTACCATGCCATGTTTCAAAATTTCATCTGTTGGCGCAGTTCCATACTTTGTTTCCTGCAAGTTTTATAACCCATAAAAAATCATATATTTAATATCAAAGATGTTTTTGTTCTATTAATTATAGACAGAGCTAAGTAAAACAAGATCGATAGATGCTTACAAATTTCACAATTAAATTATGATATGCCAACATATACTCACAACCCATATTTAACCCAATTTCAATCAATTTGTCTGATGGTTCTTCTTTGTATGTTAGCACTTGTTTGAAGACATTCGACAATGACGATTTTTGTAAAACAACTTAAAAAATACAAAAATGAAATCTAGTTAAGTTGTTATAAGGAAGTAACAATTACTCACAAACTTAGATATCAACCATTTTCTTCCTTGTCGTCTTGTTTTATGTGTTGAATGGGTTCCATTCTCTTTTCTTTTCTGCAAGAAAATTCTTGAAAATTAATATTTAATGCTAAATTGTTTATTTATTGTACCTAATGATCAAAAAATTAAATGATTACATATTACATTTCAAGCACGTTGTTGTTATTGGAAAGAACGTCTATACATTCATTCCACTAGATCCCTCAAAATTTTGTAAAAGTTTTTCCCCTTTCGTTAACTTCCATCACCACTCCAAATGAGCTAAGGAGCAATTGATTTTCATTTGCATGTTCTATTTTTTTTCTTTTCTTAGAACAACATTCATTTTCTCAGTTGTTGGTCCCTGTACAACATTAAACTGATGTGAATTAGTAGGCTGTTTGACACATGTTATCTAACAATTTTAAATATATTATTAATGATAATTAAAAAATAAACTCATATTGGATCGATAGTATTTTTTCATTCACCTGATTCATCCTTTTGCAATTTTTCCATTAAACTTTTACGCTCTTCTGATCCTAGATCAAAAATAATCATATCGAGCTTCGTTATTTTGTGGCTCTGCATGATACACAGTAAACAATACATATTAGTTAAACTTACATATAGTTCAAAAATAATATTTTTTATAAATAATTTACAAAGAACTTGTCTTTTTTGCTTTTCTTGATGTGTTAACAATATTTTTGTTACTTGATCTCTTGTCAGAAATTTCTTTATCAATCTTAAACCTATACCATATCATTCATTAATATATTTATAAATAAATTCTCAACTTTTCAAGTAGAAAATAAATCTCAAGGCACCAGTGCACCTTTCACAAGGTTTGCATCGCCACCAGTGCGTGGGGATATTAACAATGCACCGCAAAACAGTATAATACACCGTACGGTGTGTCGGGTATTGTAAATGCACCACAAAAAATAGTGTAATAGAACTAATGGTGCATGGGGTATTATAAATGCACCGCAAAAATGGTGTAATACACCGTACGATACTCTCCTAGTTAAATGGAGCACCAGTGCCCTATTTGAGATTTGGCGCACGGATTTAGAAAAAAAAAATTCAATTTTGTTTACTACAGTACTTTCACGGTGCGTTGTATAATACAAAGCACCGACGCGGTATACTATGCAGGGCACACCGATAAAGAAAAATCCATTTTTTCAAAAATTCACACAATGGTCGAATGGATTGGGATCCGACTATTCAAGTCGTCCCATGGGTTGGACATCAATCTAAAATGAAAAACCCTAATTATTAAATCATGGAAATAGGGAGAAGAAAGGGAAAGAACAAAAAAATGAAGGGTTCTGGGTAAAAATGGATAAAATATAGAAAAAAGTAAAAATAATAATCAAATTTAATCATGAGATGGTTTCAAATTCTATGATACAGGGTTTGAATCACTAGAGGTTTGGTTTTTGATTGCTTGAATACTTTTGTTCGAACGTATTTCGCTGCTCCACAGTGTCCTCCTGCTCTCTTGCTCTAGGCTGTCTCCTGCAAATATCTGGCTAAAAATTTTAGAAAAAATAGTGAAATAATGAAAAGTGTTTAGTATTTAAAGAATTATTTTATGAAATTAGATTTTCGAAAATATTTTACTGCCCATTTTTCAAATTGCCGTTTTTTTTTTCTGCATGTTTAAAGAAAGAGTTGCATTATTTGAGTTTATTTGTTACTTCTGCAAGGGTAAGAGTTAGATTACCTGCGCCTTTATTAATATGACGCACCGGTGCGTGTTAGGATGATAAGCGCATCGGACTGTATAAAGTTTTTTTTTTTTTTTTTTTGTATGTGAGATCACAATAAAATAATTATAATCATAAAGTACATGAATTTATTTTCATTATTTTCTAAAATTTATTATGTTACAAAAATTCTTATTATTCTAGATTTGTTACTCTACAGTTATTTGCAAATTTAAATATTTTAATAAAATCATTTCACATTAATACAATTAAAATTTGCACATTAATAGAATTAAAATTTTACAAATATTTTACATACAATTACAATTTAAAAGTGCAATAATTACTATTAGAATTTAAAATTACAATTACAATTTTACATTAATTTCACATACATGAACGAATTAGAATTTAGAAATTAGAATCAATTTTACATACAATTACAATTACAATTTTACATAGAATTACATTTACAATTACAATTACAATTTTACAAATACTTTACATACAATTCAATTAAAATTACAATTACAAATACAATTACAATTTTAGAATTTTACATACAATTACATTTACAATTTTACATTGAAATACATTTACAATTACAATTATAATTTTACAAATATTTTACATACAATTAAATTAAAATTACAATTATAAATTTAGAATTTTACATACAATTACATTTACAATTTTACCTAGAATTACATTTACAATTACAATTACAATTTTATAAATATTTTACATACAATTCAATTAAAATTACAATTACAATTTTAGAATTTTACATATAATTACAATTACAGTTACAATTTCACAATTTTTCATATATACAATTACAATCATTTTAGAATAAATTAAATATTGCAATTATAATTAAAATTTTACATACAATTACAGTTTAAATTACAATAAGTACAAATACAAATACAATTTTACAATTTTACGTACAATTAAAATTAAAATTACAATTACAATCACTACATAATATTTAATAAATATCATGGTCATTTAATATTAAATTAATTAATAAACATCATCACGATCATGATAACCATTGTACAAACATCATATTCAACTTAAACACATTCAAACATCAAATTAACATTATATATTAAGATCATCACAACACAAACATAAAATATACATCTCAATATGTCAAATAACTCATGCTATCACATATACACATCTATCTGTAGGCTAAACATTAAATGAACATATCTAACATGACCTAACAATATGTGCCACATCATGATGATCACCATCATGAAAGTTAAGTACAACTGCAACATGAACATAGAATACATGGAACATATCTATATATATATATATATATATATATATATATATATATATATATATATATATATACATGTATATATATATATATATATATATAACTGAATAATGTTAAAAATATACAACTGTAATATAAATGTCATGGATCAGGCACTGGTGGTAGTATAACAACATCAATAGAAGTACTACAAGTGGATGCCTACTCAGTAAAGCTGGGTGCAGCCTTGACAGTCGATGTTCGAGCCTGCTGATGACCATGATCACTAGTATTGATGGATGCATCCACTAGTGGTAGTACAACATCAATATGAGTAGTATTAGTGGAAGCCTGCTCAGTGAACAATGCAGCCTCGGTGGTCGATGGTCTAGCCTGCTCATGATCATCATGACTAGTACTGATGGATGTAGCTGCAGGCTGTTGACTAGACGTGGCCGATGGTCTAGCCTCATCTTCATGATGACTGTCAGATGATGCCAGTGGAGAGTCATGCTCATCAGACATGCTGCGAGGTGAATGATCATGAGATGCATGTGATTCGCTGCTCGTGGACTCATTTCCATCACGTGCCGTGGATCGACTACGCCTATAGCTATGGACAGTCCTCCTATGTCGCGTAGCTGTTGTCATTGCTCCTACGACATGCCGCATCAGACTATACATGTCACACGGCATGCCTCCCCACATCCATAACAACCTATCATTAGTCTGTATGTCTCTATAATGAGCGAGCCTGATGCTCGCATCAACAATCAATGCACAGAGTTGGTTGGCCAACTCCATCCTATATCTGGTCTCAGGTCGACCATGCCTAGCAAAAGGCGGCACTGGTGCACCATGATGAGCAGGAGAATGTCTCTCTGCTGCACCTACCTCATCCTCATCATGATCATGCTCTACATCAGCCATATCTTGATCGTCATCATCAGGATCCACACCTAGATCATGTGGTGGACCTGGCATCTCCTCGCCATCAAAAGAGCTAATGTCTGCAAAATACATACAAGTACACAACAATAATTAGACAATTTTATTACACATTTTAATTAAGAACATGTTAGAATAAATATAAATAAAATAGTAATATTACCTCTATCATCTGGCGGCTCATCATCTATGAAGAGGATGTTGGGACACCCTCGCCAATCTAAGCCAATATAAGGACATGGGACCAAAATGAAGGGATGCAACCCGTCAACACTAGCTAGTAAGTCTAGTGAATCATGTGATATCTTGGCTAGAAACAAAGTGTCTCCCCTCTTAGGCATCATCTGCCCCTACATCTGCATCTAGGCCTCAAACATTGGCCTACGAGGCTGTCGAACAAAAATAGGTCTCATCTCTGGAAACCTCTCAAAAAATAAACAAAACAGCTCTGAATCAAAAGGGAAGTTGACCCTCCCTTGTGCATGAGCACGACATCCATCTAAGGTCGTACAAAACTGCCACAAAAAAATGGTAGACCACCTAACAAGTCATGGCTGCTATACTAAATAATCAACATAATATAAAAGCGATAAACTAATGCATTGCCTATCACTAATGTTGTGTGAAATGGTCGAAATGATAAGGAAGAGGCACTGCACATCTTGTCTACTAAAAGCACCTATACGTAACTGACCTCCAGGTACCTAAAACTCTGAAGGAGATAGTACATGTGCTCCAATGTATCTCTGGGAGTAAACTAACTGAATCCCTGCTGCACAACCAGCTGGCACGTCTGGGAATGAGGGAAAACCCACGCCTCTCCTCGATAGTCCTATAATAAAATAAATATCCTCCTTAATGGGTGTGTACCATTGGTCAGGACCAACCTGGAAAGCCTATCGATGGGCATTCCACCTGTGGATAAGATATCTCAAAAACACACTGTGCGCCATTAGGGAAGTAGCCTCCTCATAGAACTTGAGGAGGCTTATCTGCCTAAGGATCTCCTAGGTATCTATAGTAATAGGGTGAGGGTATGCATATCTCTCCCTCTATCGAGCCTCTCATTGGAAAATCATGTCATATTGTTTAGCTTGTTGTTGTTGCTGTTCCTCCTCTTCTCTCTGAATCATTTCCATATTAAATAATTTTTTTTATTAAAATAGAGAGGTATTTAGGAATATACATATATAATTTTTTTTGAAAAAAAAACAAACAGACAAGTCGGTGCGCCATAAAAATAGTGATGCACCAGTCGCGGTGTGTCTTAAGAACATAGAGCACCGGTCCTGGTGCCCATAATGAAATACAATGCACCGGCCTCGATGCAACTGTCTATTTTTCAATCACCATTAACTTTATCAAAGTTCAAAATAACAATATACCGACTGAAATATACGCTCCGGTGTGTATATTCGTGTCATCGCACTAACTTTATGACAATTACATAGCTGACAGTGCGGTCTTTTACCCGGCCGCACTGTTAACCCTCTCGGAATCCAAAATGTGGTGTGCTGACATACACCGGGGCAGATAATTCCGTCAACGCATTGCACTGTGATTTCCGTGGTCAACAGTGTGCCTGGATAAATGAGCACACCACCTTTTACATTATTATTATTTTTTTATTTTAAAATTATTCAGGGCGCCTTTCGGTACCGCCCCGAAAACGGTGTGAATATCATTAGCATCGGTGGCGGTGCGGCCTATAAATTTTACAAGAAACACCTCTATCCAGTGCAAGCTGAACAGATCCGACGCACCACGTGACAATTTTTTTTTTTAATGGTTATTTTTCAGGTTATTTGAATTTCTAATCTGCTAAAAGGCTTAATTATGGAAAAAATAGAAAAATACCTATACATTTCACCGTCGAGGAGGCACATTGGCTGTAAAATTTTCAAAAGAAAATTTGCCCACCGTTTTTCAAAATGCATGCTGGATATTGGTGGCCAATGCAGAGAAAAAATGTGTTAAATGGGTGCAATGAGAGCACCAATGTCAGGGTGGCTGAGACAAAGGGAAATGGCACCAGTGTGCATGCTTTTATAGGTGCACCGGCATGCTTACCTACACTCGCACTAGGCTGTGTCAAATTTGGTGCGTTGTTTATAATGCACCGGGGCGGTTCCCTAACACCGCACTGAGATGTTTTAGTTTCGGAGAAAAATTTTAATGAGGCACCAGTGCGGCAAATCCGTAAAGCATCAATGCGGAATAGTCATAAAGCATCGGTTTTTTGGCCTTAATTTTTTTTAATGTAACACTATTATGGTGCGTGAGGTTTATCAATGCACTGGTGCTCTTGGGTAAGAATGCACTGGCGCGTTTATGTTTTGGTGCAATGTTTTATGATGCACCGGTGTAGAAGAGTGGTGAAGCACCAGTGCGTTACAATAATAGAAGGCCCTAGATGTGTGTGTACATCGCGCAAGCTGTTCAGCATGCCAATGTATTTTGCGCACCAATGTGTTCTATGGGATGTCGCGCACCAGTAATTGAGATCATAGAAACACTGGAAAACTAAAAAATTTGGGTTATTTTGCCATAATTTTCTAATATAACCCTTTACTAGTGCGCGTTTTTATAGGCGCACTGGTTCTCTTTGATAAGAACGCACCGGTATGTTTCTGTTTTCGTGCGGTGCTTTATGATGCACCGACGTGGAATAGTGGTGAAGCACCACTACGTTATAGAAATAGGAGGCCTCAAATGTTTGTGTATGTCGCACAAGCTATCCGGTGTGCCAATGTCTCGTGTGCACTGGTGTGTTCTACGGTAGGGTGCACAACGGTACTTGAGAGCTCAGAAGCACTAGAAAATTGAAAAATTCGAGCTATTTTGCTGTATTTTTTTTTAATATAACCCTTTACCAGTGCACATTTTTTATAGGCGCACTGGGTCTGTTTCTTACAAACGCACCGGTTGGTTTGTGTTTTGGCGTGATGTATTATGATGGATCGGTGCGGTTTCTTTCTACCACATCGGGCCATCTCGGTTTTGACATTGTGTTTTATAATGCACCAGCGCAAAATATCAGTGACGCACCAGTGATATAGAATAATAAGACGCACCGGGCGGGTGTGTATGGAGTGGAAAGTGTCTGGTGTGCCAATGTTTTGGTCCGCACCAGTGCTTTCGTGGTTAGAGTGCACCGGGGCAACTTGTAATGATAAGTGCACCGGGAGGAAACCATCCGTAAAACCCTCCGCCTGCCAACCTCCTCTAGTAACCTCCGCTAGAAATGGATGTATGGGGCATTTTTCTGTGGGGTTCCTCAAAAACATCCACTAGAGGGTCTTTTCCTTGTAGCGATTATTTATAATAAATTAGCCATAGATAAATGCTTTTCCTAGTTTTTTTTCCATTTGTTGAATCCTTGAAAGCTCCCCTTAATTTTTAAACAAAAAAAAGGGTCTTGTTACTGCTCAATCTAGCAGGGGTCCTAGGAAGGGTTTAAAAGGGGCAACTACTATACCAAGTAGAAACAACGGGAAAAGGACCCACTGTTACCTCAGTCAACATCCCCTACTCTTTATAATCTTTCACTGATGTGAGTAGTCCCAATATAAGTAAATCAAAAGGAGGGATAAGTGAATGATAAGATATATAGTGATTTTTAAGGCCCATTCACAAGAGATACTCAAATAATAGGCTTTCTTGCTTTAGGGGTAAGGTAATCGAATCTATAAGAAAGGATTAAAGGAGGCATTGACCTAAGGATTATGGGTATTACTTGACAATGGATTCCCTATACCTAAGACTTGGTGGAAATATAATTACCTCTCTTTAATGGTATTATAAGATGACAAGCATATAAAATTTTGGGACCACAAGAGAGACCTATAGGGGGTCCAAACTAGGCCTTGGGTTTTGGTATGGTCATCAACAATATGACTAGGCCAAGGAAGGATAGAAGGAATGGGACAAGAGAGATTAAATTCCTTCGAGTTTTCAAACAAAATAGACCCCTTGGAATGCCACTAGCCTAGAGATACCTAAAACCAAATGATTTTGGATTTGACTTGGTGTTTTTCACAAACCGACCATAGGATTGGCTTAAAAATTGGAGGGTTAGTGAAGAACACCCCAGCTCTGTTCCTTGCTAAATCAATCTGAAAATTTATGGCTCAAATGGAGTTCGTTGGATGCCCTAGTTGGGTCATCTAGGGTTAGGGTAGAAAAATTCTAAAAAAGGAAAAAAATAGCGTGATCACCAAGGATTGAGATAAGTTCCTAGACAATTGTGGAGAATGAAGTCCAAGTGAATTTAATTTAATTTTTTTCTCTACCAAGGAGTCTTATAACTTTTCCAACCCTAGAGAGGCAACAACTAGGTAATAGGAGGAATTTATTCTTTGTTTCATAAATTGATGGATTTTCAAGGGGAAAGGCATATAACCCACCCCTAGGAATAATTTGATCATATTTCCAAAATGAGTAACATATGCAATGAGCAAGGATTACAATTGTTTCATGAATTTCAGATTAATAATTAGGGCACAAAAATTATCAAAGCATAGTGTTCCATACATTAGAAATAAAACATGAAAAAAATCGCATAAAATAACACTTACATGTCAAAAGATATATCCATCCATCACATTTTCAACAATGAAGATCCGAGGTAAGATAAAAATTATCCAAACATAAAAATGCATCAATAAACCTCTAATTTTCCCATCAATAGTAGGTCTGAGTTATTTTCTTCAAAGAGATATAAATCCAAGTGATGATGAGAGATCAAATGATCCTATATTACGTTTATATGATCCTCAAATGGATTTGAATGGACTAATTATGCATAATAATGCCCCTACAGTAAAAATATTGTGTCAAATAACATCCTTTTGGTGACAAGCCTACCAAATAGCTCCTAAATATGAAAAATAGGTCTATCAAGAGGGACGAAATGATAATACAATAGCTAGAAGGGTTGTTGGAAGGCCCAATGAAGTCCCTCATCTGCTAAGAAGAATAGGAGAGCTCTAATAATAGTGGAAAATGGGTGGTCTCTTGATCTCCAATAAAATGACCTACGATGCTCCCAATTGGCTATGGGGGCACAAAGAACATCCTCGTGGGTCTCCAACTAAATCGATCAAGCATGTGCCCCATTTGTAAGGGAAATAACAATGATGAAATCCCTCCATTGTCTCCTTCAGGTGAGACAAAATCCCATATGGGCCCTAGAAAAACTATCCAGTGTATGGTGTAAGCTTGAAGTTGTCTAGGAAAGTGGTCGAGGTGCATCATCATCACCAAATAACTGGGATACGATCAAGTAATAAGTGGTGTTGAAGGATCCCATGGAGTGGTTATCTTCTCTCTGCTATAGTGGATGTCCATGGCTCTCAACACTCACCCTACAAGTGTTATTAAGACCCTATAGAGGGCTTGTACCTCGTATAGGGAGACTAGACCTCAATATTAAGACCCACCTGAAATCGCGTATAAGATCCAATGTGTTTTATCACCTTCAAGTACAAAAATTCATTAGTGCAATCAATTAAATGAGCTTACAAATCATGGAACCAAGTGGGCACTTCATAATGGCATGCCCTTCCATAATGGGATTTAGAATGTACAAGTGTCTTCAGGCTCAAGAAGGAGGTTAATTGAGGATCTGATTAGGTTGTTTTAACCTCTAAAGGAGTAAAAGGTCCATATTAAATTTTTTAATTGGTAGGTGGCATATGAAATAGTGTTGGAACGGAGTGGGTTTTCAAGGAAGGCCCTAAGCCAAATGCCAGGGTAAAGGGTAGATAAAATGAGGGAAGCCCAGACATGTGTATATAGATGTAGAAGGGAGTAATTGTATTCCATGAGTTACCCTAGAATTTATTTTCCACCCTACTTCATATACCTTTTTTTCCTTTTACTGATTTTTCTTTTATTTAACTACTCGAGGCTCCAGGGGATGAGAGCATGATGTGAATGATATAGAAGTGGATACTACCCTTAATTTTGGGCAGAAGATTTCCTACCAGGGGTTTTCATAATCATGGGTTCCTCAATGATGAAGGGGGGATCACATAAGGGGCCCTAGGAAATAGGGTGATGGCCATAATCATAAGGGGTAGATCTCATGTTTGGCTTTTTCCCACATGCTTATTTTTATGTCCCAACCATATTTTTCATTTTATGATGCTTTTCCTGTTGAGAGTAGCCAAATTATGTTGTTAACCTTTCTTTTAGCTGCATCAACCTCTGGGGTATCGTTCCAGGCCTGACCAAAACTATGGAAAACGGGAGGGGGGGGCTAACTCGTGGAATCAGATGGGAAGTATGTGGAAAGGGGTTAAAATGAGTAGAGGGGAGTTATGTATGCTCTTCCAGGAAGTGGGATCATGTAATAAAAACCATGATTTCCCATGTAGTTCCACTCCTAAAGCTAATATCCCATAAATGAAATCCAACAAAAATAGGACACAAGGTTAACCACCAAGTTGGACAAGGAGATAAGTGTAAAAACCAAGTCCATTATTTCTGTCAAATCCCTCAACTAATCCATGCCCAAAAGTGTCCATAAAAACTAAACAAAAATACCCAACTCATAATTAACGACATACCTTCGGGGTTGGAAGGCCCACCTTCAAACATATGATCATAGCAGGTGTGAAAGGATACATAATAATAGGCTCAGGTGGTAGATATGGTGGAAAATCAAGATATCTAGTGGCTGCAAGGGGTTGTTAGTCATCGGCTGAAGACAATATAGGAGAAAATTTCTCCAATGGGTGTTAGCCATGGGTGGTGGGTAACATCTGGTTCCCATCAGGACATGGTCTCTCTATAGAGTGCATGGATAGACTCGAATGGGGAGGTCATGAGAACACCAACAATCTCTTGGGACCACAAGCCTATTACTCGCACTTCAAAGACTAAGCACATAGGGCAGCATGCTTTTGCAGTGTCGTATGATCTCCCATGCTTATGTTAGGCCATAAAATCAACAAGAAATATATATTTGTATTCTATATGAAATTATAATATAAATGAACCTAATATACCATGAGGAAAGAATATGATGTTAGCTCTAATGTGAAAATCACCATGCAATGCATCCTACTCTCACATGCATATAATACATCATCAAATACTAAGTGTAATAATAGAACCAATTCAACCAACATAGCATCCAGTCAATATGAGAATAGTTTCCCCTCTTCTTACTCATGTAATAGATCCAAAGTGTTGAGAAATGTAGCAAGAAAGTCTCAAATTGACTTTTCCTAGGTCAAATTGAGAGAATTCGAATTTCCACATCAAAATATAACTTGGAGGTATTTAACTGAGGTGACATGGCTCTTATCACTCATTTAGCTCAATAAATTCAAGTTAAAGGGATTGGAGTTTATTTAAGCATGTGTCATTTCTAATTTATAATAATCAAGTTTGTTATTTATAGTTGTGTTCAATTAAAATAGTTTTAACAGTTAATGGAACTAGTGGAAGGTCGGTTCTGTAGTGGGACAACTGCTTAACTCAGAGATCCAAGAGGGCTCATAAATGGTCAAAATTCAATGTGGTCGTATTGGTCCCGAACCAGGTTCAGATTGAAGTGCTTGTCACCCTGATTCCAACGGTGTGAATGGATCTCCAATCCGAGCCCGTATGGAGAGGTTAGAGGGAGTCAAACTTTTGGTCAAAGTCTCACAGTGGGCCAAGTTTAAGTGTCCCATAAATTCACTGTCAACAGGCAAGGAACTTAGTTCCTGAAAATAGGTGAAATTTTGGCCTTGTTAAATTTCCCAATGACCCTTATTTTCGTTAAAAAAAAAAAAAAACCACCTTGTTTTAAATAACGAAAAACAATATAAAAATAGGGGCGGCGGGCTACCACCACTCCACCCCCACATGGATCCACATTTCTTATTATATAAAAATGTCTTTGGGGGGTGGGTTTTCAACCTTGCCACCCCTGCCGGAACCCACCAAACAACATTGCAAAAAGTAAAGGATGGGAGGCAAGCCACCCCAGGCGGAGCCACCTACCTACTAATCATTGCACCATATAATATAAAAAACAATAACATGTGGTGTTGGGGTCTGGTTGACCAAGGAACTTGCCCAAAAATCCATGACATGGAACAAGGCCGGTGGGGTTTGAACCCACAGCTGGCGGGACCGCTGACCTCGTCCAATGCAGCAACCTTAAATGGAATGACTACCAACAAAATTATCGTGCTTAAGATTCTGCTCAATGGACCAACACAAAAATAGAAAACAATGCCAGATTTTTGGGGGAGGCGGGATTTGATCCCTCGACATCCCCTTAACCAATAACCACATTTACCACTGCACCAACGATGCATTCATGGGTAATTCTGCTAGTGAAATCACATATAAACTCATTTTCTCAGTGCGCCCAGGTAGAGGAGAGCACAGAGTTTGAAATTTTATTTATTTATCTATTTGCAGGACAAAACCATGAGCCATGGAGACAGTGGAACCATGCCCTAGGGAAACTTGAGGGCATCAAAAATATTCCTTGAGGCCCCAAAGTTGCAGGAGTAAGAATTCGACAAAATTTATGTCAATTTTACACCTCTCTGCGACAGGAATCTGATGGAAATGTCCATTTTAGCAACAGAGCTTCCCATTTTTCAACCATTTTCCAGATTGGAGTGACTGTGTCATATTCTCAAGAGTGGACAGTTGATTCTGTGCCCCTCGATGCCACGAATTCGATGGTACAATTGGATTTAGCATCTTAGCATCCACTTCTTCTACCAACTTTAGGGGTTGAGGTATATGCGGTTTTGATCATGTGCCTATTTTATCAATTGTTGTGAGATTTATTTTTATTTATAGATCCTTGCTCGATGCATGTTATGGGATATTTTTTTTTTCTTTATGTGAGATTATGTCATGCTGATAGGAGTTCCATTGTGAGTGAGATTTCCTGTAGTGGAAGGTCTCATGGAGATACAAGCCACTCATGTTGAGGGAACATATCCTTGTATGAAAAATAACATCATCCATGCACATCATCACCATTTCCAACACTTTATGAAGCGGCCTACCCCATTTTGACACGGGGCCCGGAGACGTAGCCCACACTGGGTGAACTCCATTATCAACATCTCTTGTTCTTATGTTGTTGATGGTTGTCTTGTTTCCTCTTCTTTATAGCATGCATATATGTTCATTTATGCTCTTTTAAATGAAATTCTAACCAAATCATAGAACTAAAATATCATGGGTATATCCAGTAGTTGACAGACATGGATGAAGTGGTATTAGAGCGGTCTTCTCATTGATGTGAATTGCGATCGTGAACAACAATTGAAAGTGCAACAATGGAGAATGAAAGACATGTACGAGGCCATGCTGAGGATGTCCAAAATGGTGTACATAAGGTATGAATCTGATGAGAAGAGAATAGAGGAAGAGGAGAAAGGAAGATTGGAGAACGATGCTTCATCCACATCTTCCAGTGCTTATGCATCTTCTTCATCTCCTTCATCGTCTTCTCATCATTTGAATGAGAAGATAAACCAAAGACTTCGAGAAGAGAATGTTGAATTAAGGAGGCAAATATGAGAAGAAAAAGAAGAGAAATAGAGATTGTAGCTTCAGTTGCAAGCCGCGGAAGAGGCCTTGGAGAAGTTGAAGCGCAACTCAGGCTTAAAGAAGCCATCATCCCCTATTTCTGAATCGAAATTCGAGGTAAAAAATGTTGATTTCTCTTCATTTTCATCTTCGCATGCTATTATTTATGTTGGAAATGTGGAGATACCCATTACAGGAACTGGCATGACACTCCTTACCAATATGGGATATAAAGGAGGAGGACTTGGTGTTAATGGCCAAGGCATAACTCAACCATTGGAGGTTTTTCATATACCTCAATTCATAGGTTTGGGATACACTGAAAGATAGTGCTCAAAGGTGTCAGAAGCTTCCAATACATGGTTTAAACCATTGGGAAAGAGAATGATGGGAACAATTCACCATCATCCTATGACAGCGCACATTGTAGAGAAAGAGCTAAGGCAAGCTCTTACCACCATGCTTGCACCAGAGACCAACAAGAGAGGTATAACAAGTCTCTGTATTCTAATGTTCATTTTGATTAAAATCATGTTGTTAGTATTGAACATAAATCATGCCATTGAAAAACGTGTATTTTTTGTGGATTACATAACCATGCATTTGTTGAGTGTTGGAAAAGAATGGAAGCACGAAAGAGGATGAGGCATGAAAGGCCTTCTCCACCATAGGAAAAGAAGAAGGTAAAGCAAGTCTGGAGGAAGAAGACTCATTTCTGTCATTGCAATAGAAGTGGTCACCAAAGAGCCACGTGTTGGAGGTTCCATCCAGAGCAACGCCTTAAGGACAAAGTGTCCATACATGAACCAATTGAAAGAACTGTTCGACAAACAAATGCGCCAGATAGAGATGACCCATTCACTTTGATAAGTGAGAGATGATTTTTCTAGGTGTGGTAGTGTTTCATGGCCTTATTTTTTAAATCATGTGTTGCATGTTAAAATGTAAAAGTGATGATGTATTTTCCATCACTTGTTGAAACAACAATGATTTTTTGGCCTTGTATTTATAGTTGGGGTATTGATTCCATTTTAATGTAAACTTGACCACTGAGTATGTGTTATAAGCTCGTGGAAATTATGGGATGCTTGGGTAATAGTTGGTCATGCAATTGACCATGTAATTTGTAGAAGAATGTACTATAGGTTTGTAGAGGATGAAGGTGTCGGCTCATCACTTATGGCTCCAAAGGACAAAGGTGAAGGAGAATGAAGGGTGACCTTTTAGGAAACTTGTAGTGGAGACAAGGTACAAAGAAACTACAGATTGTTTTCATGCTTTTGGTGTACCAAAAGCTCCTCAGTTGGGAGGATTGATCTAGGTGGCTCCAGACACCCTTAGGAGACCAAGATGGCTAAGAAATGGTCAAAATTCATAGTGGTAGGATTGCTCCCAAACTAGGTTCAGATTGAAGTGCTCGTCACCATGATTCCAATGGTACGAATGGATATCCAATCCAAGCCCGTATGGAGAAGTTAGAGCGAGTCAAAGTTGGGTAGTGGGCCAGGTTTAAGTGTCCCACAAATTTACCATCAACCAACAGGGAAATTAGCTCCTGGAAATAAGAGAAATTGTGGCCTTGTTAAATTTCCCAATGACCCTTATTTTTGTTAAAATAAAAAACAACCATATTTTTCTAAATAGCAAAAAAAAACGTAAAAATAGGGGTGGCGGGTTTCCACTCCTGCCACCCCTGCATGGATCCACATTTCTTATTATATAAAAAATGTCTTTGGGGGGTAGGCTTTCAACCCTGCCACCCCCACCAAAACCCACCAAACAATGTCCCAAAAATTAAAGGATGGGAATTGGGCCACCCCCAACAGACCTCCCTACCCACTAACCACCGCACCATATAATATAAAAAAAATAACGCGTGGGGTTAGGGCCTGGTTGACCGAGGACCCTGCCCATAAAGCCATGACATGGCACAAGGCCGATGGGGTTTGAACCCATGGCCGGTAGGACTGTCGACCCGCCCAATGCGGCGGCCTTATATGGCATGACCACCAACAAAATTGTCGCTGTTAAGATTTCTCTCAATGGACCAACACCAAAACAACAAACAATGTCGGATTTTTGGGGGAGGAGGAATTTGATCCACCAAACTCCCCTTAACCAATATCCACATTTACCACTACACCAACGGTGCATTCATGGGTAATTCCATCGAAAAAATCACATATAAACTCATTTTCGCAGTGCGCCCAGGCAGAGGAGAGCGCAAAGTTTGAAATTATTATTTTATTATTATTTGAAGGGTGGAATCACGAGCCATGGAGACAGTGGAACCATGCACTAGGGAATCTTGATGGCATAAAAAATATTCCTTGAGGCCCCGAATTCGATGGTGTAGCTGGATTCAGCAGCTGAGCATCCACTTCTTCAGCCAACTTCAGGGTTGAGGTATATACAATTTTGATCATGTGCCTCTTTTATTGGTTTTTGTGAGATGTATTGTGATTGATGCAAGTTGCGGGATTTCTTTTTGCTTCATGTGAGATTATGTCATGCTGATAGGAGGTCCATTGTGAGCGAGAGTTCCTATAGTGGAACGTCTCGTGGAGAGACAAACCACTCATGTTGAGGGAATATATCCTTATATGACACAGAACATCGTCCATGTAGATCATCACCATTTCCAACACTATATGAAGCGACCTACCCCATTTTGACACTAGGCCCAAAGACATAGCTGACACTAGGTGAACTCTGTTATCAACGTTTTGTGTTCTTATGTTGTTGACGATTGTCTTGTTTCCTCTTCTTTATAGCATGCATATACGTTCATTTATTCTCTTTTAAAAGAAATTCTAACCACATCACATAAGTAAAAGATCATGGGTAAATTTTGTATCTAACAAACCCAGATCATCCAATTAACTAATCAATCAACCAAAAATAGCTCATGCATGCAAGGAATTTGATTTTCTCAAGTTTCGGTGGAGATTTAAGAGAAGTGTATAGTTAATTATATACTATATTGAGTGTACAGTTTAGAGTATTGGTCAGGTGATCAATCCTTGGGAATTTCACAAGTAAATAGAGGGGAATAGGGGACTATTTCCTTAGTAATTTCAAAATGTATCAAAACAAGATTCACATTAGAAAAAATGAACTTCAAAGTTGTTTCTCAAGAGGTTCAAATTTTCCATTCAGTGCAACAATATTTCTTCAGATCTGAGAATATGGCCTTCAATGGACTAAGGCTAGAGTATGCCTTGGAAGTCACCTCTAATTTTTTTGCATCGAAGAATCGCTTGGAGGTGGTATTAGATGACAATGGATTGATAAAATAAATTAAGACAGATGTTTCAAAACCACATGATTATGATGCCCGAAAACTTTCTCATTGGAAGAAATACATAGCCAAGGAAAGGAGAATAATCTTTGAGGGAGTACGAGATCACGTTGTCTCAAATCTCCATGGAAAAGAAACTTATTTCACAGTTTGGAAATCACTCACATAATTTTTCAATAATAGCAGCAACCACAGAAAATTAGCGCTCAAGGATAAAATTCGAAGTATCAATATGTTGAAGAATGAAACTATTATGTTGTATCTTACCAAGGTCACACAATGTCGTGATGAACTTGAAGGGGTTGGTGTAAATGTTCATGAAGAGGACTTGGTAAGCCTAGCCCTTCTAGTCCTTCCTAAGAGATGGCATAATTATCAAGATTCAGTGTGTTATCACTAAATTGAAGCTGATGGGTTGCTTCAACAGTCAACTCATAGTAACTATTTCAAGCCTACTTTTAGCTAGAACTTAGCCTTTCCAGCCTGAGAGGGATCTCTCAAGGATAAATATGATATTAGGTAAATGAAGATCAAAATATGGCTAACTCTTAAATTAGCTTTAAATGTATTTTTTCATAGGTGAAATATGTAAAAAAATAACTACCATTGGGCATATGGATTTCGTATAAAAACTCAGTTGACATATTAAAATTCTCTCATGGAAGCTGAGGCATGTGTATTCTGATGAAACATAACATTTACAGCAAACTAGATGTTTGAAGGAAGTTAGAGCATGTTGAAAATGAATTCTAAGTAATCAAACAACTAGGATATTGAAGATATAATAACAGAGCATAAAATACAAACATTCATAATAATACTAATGAATCTCAGGTAAAAAGAAGTCTACTGCCACTATACATTATTGATAAAAATATTTACAATAATATTCTGCAATATAACATCCATCAAACCTCTCTCCATCTATATTCTTCCTATTTATAACTTTAGGTACCTTTACAATGAGTCTTCCAGCATGGGCAGACCTTCGAATACCTCTAATTACACCTTGACTAACCAAAAATAATATTACAAGGAGAAAAAGTAGAAATATGCTATTTTTAGGAATTTGAAACCTAATAGGACTCTAATACACTTTATTACATTTAAGTGACTCCAAAAGCCCCAATCTTGCTGATATACATCGAAAATTTCATGTGCTTGAGGTGGAAATGACCATGACTGAACAATAAATACCCCCACCAAGATAGGAGGTTTGTCTTCCGAGCTTTGAGGAGGTGATGCCGTTTTTGCTGATGTGGTTTCCACGATGAGTGACTAGCTTGAAAAACTTTGTTGAGGAATGAGTCTTCATCAAAAAATTAAAATAATGATTTCTAAGCTTTCCAGGTGGCTTCCCTATTCCAATATGATAATTAAGACTTGAAAAATCTCAAAATTCCTCTTCGCTGCAAAAACAAAGGACTTCTAGGCAAGTCTGTAGCGAAAGTTCGTAGCGTTTTTTACTTTGGCCATCTCTGCAAATTGTTTGTCCTATTTTATGATTGGAGTATGGCTGATGGGTCTAAACACCTAAATACATGCCTTCACCTTCCTTCTTTGTGACAAAAGATGTCATATATTCCCAAAAAAACATCTTCAGCGAGTTCGTAGTGTTTTCTTGGCTTTAAGCCTTAGACACGCTACGAACTTTCCTAATAGACAACAGGCTTAAAAATTATTTATTTCTTCTTCAAAATTTCTCATGGCTATGTAATTGATGAACTGTAATGAGGCAAAAAAATATTTTAAAATTTATTTTACCCCCTTTCAAATAGTAGTACCTTCATCCTTGGCAGCAGTAGTTTAAGCTTACATAGGTTCATATATCACTGTCATCTTTAAGCCCTTTTTCTTGAGTTCTATTTGTACCATTTCCATCTACACCTCCAACTCCTTCACTTGACCTCTGAGCTTCTTTCTTTTTTCCTATAGCCAGATGTTCCTTTTCCTTGTGTGCTTCATCACTCTGTCTAAAGGGAGGTTCTCTTTAGCGATTTCTTAGCATTTGTTAGGGCGTTATCATAATAATTAATTTTCTCATTCACTTTCTCCTTGAACTTCTCTACCATATTTCCTTATTTCTTAGCCTCTTCCAAATCCATCTTTGTTTCAATGACCTCTTCCCTATCTTCCCTCAACTGCTCCTTTAAAATCTCCACTTCAGATTTTTCAGCGACTTTCTTCTTGCCTTTCCTCTGCTTGATAATTTGTTCTTTTTTGGGGGATTTTTCACTGATTTCTTCTACCATAGGTTGTTTTCCCTTTTCCATATCTTCATTCTTCTTATCATCCTTGATACCTTTGGCAAGTTGTAATCTACTGAGAGGTTTTCTTGGTTTAAATACAAAACCCTCATCTTCATTAGAAAAGTAAAGTTTCTTGGTAGTGAGGCCTTTATTTTCTTCTTACCTCCTTTGACCTCCACAACTTTAACCACATGGGTTTCTTCTATATCTATGGCTTGTAAAGTATCATCAATATTACCTTTTTCCACTATCTAGCTCCTAGTGATTCTTCCATGACTCTTTTTTCTAGGTTTAGGCTTGCTTCTTGAAGATGTGGGTTGAGGTATCTATGTCTTCTGTAAGTGTTCCATTTCAACCTCCATGGGCTCCGTAATTGGCTGCATTTCTCCTTCCTGTCCACCTTTTTCTTCAGCTATAGCCTCATCATTCTTACTTGAAGGGCTGGTCTTTGATTTAGGTGTTTTCTTAGGAGTCAACACATCCACTTCATAACCACTTAGAAACATAAATTTGGCCTAGTCTCTATTTAATTTGTTCAACTCTTCCATAATCAACAGCTTAATTAATTCATGATGGAAGATAGAGGTTTCACTACTCTCAAGCCTAACTTATACTTCATCTGACATATTTCCTAGGCTTCTGAAGAGGAAAAATGGAAGGTCCAAAATCTTCTTACTAGTGAAATGGAGAAAAAGTCTAAAGTGATACTTATATATCATGTGAAACCTCCCTTCACATGTGAAATACTTCTGAATCACCATCAAGAGTTTGGAGTAATTTTCTTTGAGACAAATTCTTGGTATCCCTGAGGTCATGTCCAATCCTATGTGCTTAGGCTTTAGGAACTCATCACAGTTCTTCAATTTGAATTTGGTGGCTTTAAACCACTCTTCCCCATCCTTGGAATTTATATAGCTTGGGCAATAGTTTCAGGAGAAACCACGAAATTTAGTAGACCCACCTTTGATGCAATGCCAAAAAAATTAACTGCAAAATCCTTAGAAACTTGGGCATGATACCTTGCAACTTATGAAAAAACCTCATGCAGCCAGCACTGGGGAAGTCTGCTGCAAAAATTGGATCTTCATTGACCAATATTAAATCCATACCTGACCACTAAACCCCCTTTTTTGTTCCTTTTATGCATGGTCATTCCTTTCAGCACAACGTTGGCCTCCTTGGCAATATGACACCTGCAAAAGAAAATTAAGCACAATAAGCAACTTGAAGACAGAGGCTGAACCTTCCTTAAGACAACAAAAACAACTATACTTAGACAAAAGAGGGAAAAGCTGGTAGCAAGAAGCTTGCAAGGATGATTTGAAAAATGTAAGATTGAATGAGAAAGGAAGGAGGCCAAATAAGGAAAGAAAAATAGAATGACGGGATGATAACAATGATCACACACGCACCATGACTCCAAACAACTCATCACATGACCTCATACTAACCTTTATCCATTTGAAAATCGACACCTCATCCATTATCTTGTTGGCGTAGAAAAACATGAGTTCGTAGAATTTTCTGTTATGAGTTTGGCAGATTCGCTACGGATTTGTTAGGTGAGTCCATAGCGAAAACAACCTGTTTTCCATAGAATTTGTTATAGACTCAAGAAAAAGTGGAAAAGTGGAATAAACCTTAATTTGAACCAATGCATGTAGATTTTTGGTAGATTTTTATTGACATGACCTTAATGAGATGACATGTGGGGACTCTAAAGACTTAGCACTATAACCAAATCATGAAATTTCATCAATTTTCATGAATTAACTCATCAAGACACTAAAACCTATACAAAATTACTTTCCTAAACAAACTTAACGTTATTGATGATAACACAATGAATGGGAGGTATAACTACTGAATTGAGAGTGCTTATGGTATGATTTGGTACTAGAGGAAATAAGGCGGAATACCATAGATGGAACCTCATCTAAAGAAGAGGAAGAGCACTCTGCTCTACTTAAAAAATGAGTGAAGTCAAAGGGAAATAATTCCCAAGGCGAGGCTTAATCCAACCAAGATAGAAAGAAGAAAGACTTTTCCAAAATTAAATGCTTCAATTGTCATGAATTTGAGCATTATGCTACTAAGTGTCCCCAAAAAAAGTATAGAAAGAAGGATTTTGCAGTAATAACAACAAGTGAATCTTTGGCTTCATAGTTTGAGCTTGAATTTACCCTTATCACATGCATGGAAACCACAGTGATGGGGAGTGTGTGTTACTTGGACTTAGCTTCCTCGTTCAACATGATAGGGTGTAGAGAGTTTTTCAATGACTTGGAGAAGAAAGATCTCCAGATGCACATTGATTTTGAGGACAATGGAAGGTACAGTTCTACCTAGATTGGTGCAGTTACCTTTCAGAGGGAGTCGAGCCCCCCTCTTCAACTTAAGGATGTCATATTTATTCCAGGCCTAAAAAATAATCTCATCTCTGTTGCAGTTTTGGAAGATCGTGGTTATGATTTGATCTTCAGCAAAGGAAAACAATTCTTGAGACACACAACCACAGGACAGGTGAAGCATATCGGGGTTCGATTTAAGAACCTATATGCATTTTAGGTAGAAGATGCATGTAAAAACTTGAGGATCAAGGTAGGGATTAGAGATATGGTGGTTGAGAGGGAACATGATTTACCTCTCAAAGTGGAGCCTTAGATGGAGCCCCAGGAAGTTGTGGAGCAGCCACAAATGGGGAGGAAAATAGGAGGCATAGTGGAGACATTCACTCAACCAAATATATCTGGTGGATGGAAATTTTGAGCTCAGTGGGCACAAGGATCACATGTAGCCATACCTGTGGGTGTGAGGTCGGGCGATGTGAAGCCCTAGTTGCAAAATTGCAGAAATAATTTGGGCAGGGTCTATTGAGGTGTTCTCCTCATAGATTAATATCTTTCTACAGGGGCCCACAATATTCATTAGCAGGAGGATCAATGTCTGTCAGATACTGAGGAGTGCAGATCAGTGTTGAAAATAGAGTAGGAGGCTCAGTAGTAGAGTCAACAACAACACATTTTTCCTAGTAGACAATTGCAGACCCAATCGATTCAAATTTTTTTATATGTTTCTCAGTTGCAATTGTTGCAATAGCAGAAACAATAGTGAGAGGTGTTACTACAATACATTCCATGGGTGCAGGATCAGGGTGGTTGATAATCCCTTTCATACTGAGAGGGAGTGCTAACAAATGCAACAAGATAGTTTCAATTTGACTTTGCCTTGGTCAAATTGAGAAAATTTGAATTTACACATCAACAGACAACTTGGAGTTAGTTAACTGAGGTGACATGTCTCTTGTCATTCAGTTAGCTCACCAAATTCAAATTAAAGGGCTCGGAGATAGATTAAGCATGTGCGATTGCTAATTTATAGTAATTAAGGTCAATTATTTCTAGGTGTGTTCAATTAAATGATTTCTAACAATTGATGGAACTAGTGGAAGGTCAGTTGTGCAGTGGGACAAGATTCTAACTTAGAGATCATCCAGTTAACTGATCAATAAACTAAAAATAGCTCATGCATTCAAGGTATTCGAATTTCTCAAGTTGTGGTGGAGATTCCAAGGTTGTGTACAATTAATTATATACTAGATTGAGTGTATGGTTTAGAGTATTGGTCACACGATCAGTCCTTGGGAATTGTGCAAGAAAATAGGGGGGAAGTAGGGGCCTATTTCCATGGGAATTTTGCAAGGAAAGAGTAGCAGAAGTTGAGGAAACGCGAGTGCAGGGAGAGTGAGAACAAGTTTAATTTTGGAGTTTGTCCTTAGAGCGATAGATCATAATTGTAAATATTTTTCAATTCACTTGATTAATGCAAATGAGCTTGAAGGGTTTTTAGCAGTTGTTTTCCCCTAGAAAAATATATATACCTGTGTATTTTATAAACCATGTTTGTGAATTTTTTTCTAAATTATAGATTAATTTATGTGGAGCAATGGAGTAGAATTGTGTCTCTTGATCTAGATTAAATTTATTGAGTAGTTTCAATTCTACACCATAGTTTATACACAAAGGTAAGGGCAGCAATGGCTATATGCAAGATCACAAGGGTGGGAGATGGGAAAATAAAATGTCCACACATGAAATATCATGGGTGAAGAGGGAACAAAATGAATCAACCTATTCCATAGTATCCTCTCTTTCAACCTAAGTATATAGATATCAAAAATCAAACTCATAAGTTTCCAATGAATGAAAACCTCAGAAAAATTATCCTCATCATGGTCCTTGTCATTTTCATCATGCTTTGTGGTCACCATAATGGACAGAATGGGAGATTGATGATAAGGATAGATACAAAAAGCAGGTTTCCCATGATGATCACACTTAGGAGAAATAGAGTGATGCAGGAGCATTAGCTCCGAAAAACACCTTGTATTTTATCTAAGCTAGGGGGTTTCATGTTTTGAAGAAATATTAAATTTCATGTAAATATTAATATTATTTTGAGTGATTAATTATATTTTAATTAATTATTTGTGAGAATTTGTAAGTGTTTCCAAACAACTGGAAACATGAGAGAAATTAGTTTCTAGATTATTTAGAATTAATGATGGAGCCTAAGTTAGAATTAGTTTCTAAGTTTTAGGGATACAAATCTATCTTTTAGGGATGTTGAGAGATTTAGGGATTTGTTGAGATTTTAAAGGGATAGAACTCAATTTAGTGCATTTTTAATTTGTATAAATTAGAAGGCCTCAAAGGCAAATGAGACACTTGAATAGTGTGAGTGATTGAGAGTAGGTTTTGAACAGCCAAGGCTGTAAGACTCTGGCAAATTGTAAGGGCCATGAACGTTGAATATTTTGCCAAGAAGAAAAGTTTGTAAGTATGTTCATTTTTATGAAAGTGTGATTTTGAGTTATGCGCCTTAATTTGATCAATTCATGTATGGGTCAATTACTGTATTAAGAGTGAATTTTCTGGTAGTTGCTGGTCAATTAGTGTATTTATTCTTGTGGAATAATAATGGGTGGTGCATGGATGATTGAGCATAAACAGTGATATGATAACGTGGAAGACTGTTTTATATGTTGAATTGAATATCCATTACAATGAATTTCAAACTGGTCAAAGGTCAATTTTATGAATATCTCTGCGATGAGCAGGGTTTTAAAATTCTGTAGTTGTTACCATGTGTTTTACATCGGTCAAAGTGCTGAAGATGCATATTGAAATCGAACCTTGTTCTTTGTGAAATCCGCTGATAAAACTACAATCAAATAGAGTTCGGGCATGAGGCGCACTATTTGAATGAATCTCAGATCCGATTTGGATCGATTTTACCTCCCAACACTAAAACAACGTTTTTAAATCCAATGTGATAAGTCAAGAGTTGATTTGACAATGAAATTGTGTGTTAATGTTAAAGGGAAGCGTTGTGAAGCTGGATCGGAGTTTGCAGCTTGTTGGAAGTTTCAAACAAGGCGCAGAATTTAAATCTAAGAAAGATTGAAATCAAATGTTAATTGGTAAATCGACTTTGGAAGGTCGACTTCCAGGTTAGTACAGTTTCATTTCAAGCAGAGGAATTTGTGTAAAGTTTGAAGCTGAAGTTCATTACAATGATGTTCAGCAATATATTTCTGTGGAAATAATTCCTGGATCTAATTGTTGGGATCATGATTATTGTTGAGTTTGAACGAAGAGGTGAATTCGACTTCAGCATAATTGAAGTCGATTCCAAGTTTTAACATATGGTGAGGGGTTCGATGAATATCATAACCAAATTTATTGAAACACAGCGTCAAGATCTCGAGTCTTGTTGATAGCATTGGCAATCGATACATAGATTGGAAAAAAATCATACATAGAGCGTGAAAGGCGATGGAAAAGAGGCGTTCTTAGTTTTTTTGAAAGACACAGTGACTGGTTTTGTATCAGCTGTGAATCGATTCCAATGCTGATGCAGAAGAAATAGAATTGTAGTTTGGAAGCAGTAGTCGAAGATCTAAGTTTGCGCTGGAAATTTAATGCAGATCGTTGAACAGTAAGATGCTGGAGAACGCAGAAATATAAGTCTGGCAAATTCGTTGAAGGCAGCATTGGGTAAGTATGAAGTTCTGGCATTCAATTTTAAGATATGGTAAGAAGAATGGGAAAGGCGCATTTATATTTGGTTTGATAGAAATGAAAGGGTAAAAAATGCATAGTAATGTTGTCGTGTCAGGATGGGTCGATTAAGATAATGTCAAATTGAATATTAGAAGAAAGGGCGCAGTCTTTTAATTGAATCTGGCCATATATGAATGAACCAATATGAAATGGGTGCATTACAAGAACTAGATTGAAAAGGGGATGAATTGAGTTGATAATATGGAATTCACTTGTTCCATAATCATTGGTTAAATTTTAATGAAGTTTTTGCATGAATGATTTGAATTTGGCATCTGGGGGTTTCTCAAGATTGGGACTTATGAAATTGTTATTTATCCCAATGAAATGATTTTATACAATGGTTTTAAACCATATGTTTGGAAAAGCTTCCGCATGCAAACAATACAGTTTGTGAAATTGCAGCTATTGAGATTTTTGATTTGGGTAAAAAGCTGAGATGCACGCTGATATGCACAGAGTATAAAGATTCTGGGTTTGCAGGCCATGCCTGCATCTTAGAGGATTCCTCATTATTAGTGAAAGTGTGATAAAGGTTGATGAAAGGGTCCACATGAGACTCAACTGCATCCCCAGGATCGTGATGGAAAACAAGGGCCCTATTGGTATCATCATCAGTGTCATAAATAGGGTCCTTATTAAAATTTTTCCCATGAACTCCCCATTTCCCCTCCTAAATATGAAATTAACCATTGATATCAAAGTTCAAAGTAGAATCATGATCAACTTTCCCAATATAGTCATGATGTTCAAGGAAGGCTTCTTTTTGAATATATACTGATAGGCATGCCTGAAAATGTTCAATAAATCCACCGAAAAGCGCTTCAATAAATGAGATATTCTTATGTTTGAAATTATGTAACCATGAATTATGACTATGGAGGGATCTCATAAATATCATCATGAGGACATCTTGATGAACCAATTTAGATTTTGACGCATATATGGAAAATATTTCCACATGATCAACTACATATAGTGGGTCACCATCAAACTTGGTTACCCCACATATGATAGTCTAGGTGAGATGCTTAGGGCATCCAAGATGTGAATGATGTTCAAGGAAGGGAAATCATCAAATAAATAAATATTATTAAGTTAGAAATATCAATCATGTAGGATTTTCTAAGGTGAATTAAAAGGTCCCTAAAGAGATGCTTGCTTCACTCTACAAGCATTGGCTATGGAGTTCAATGAAGAAATGGGGCTTCGTTATTCCAATGGTGTCACCAAGCCCTGATATGTCAATATGGTGATATGGGGAACAAGACACATGTCTCGTGTCCCTGAAAACAATGCAAAAATGTTACTGCCCAATCTAGAAGGGGTCCAAGGAGGGGTTCCAAATGGGAAACTACTACACCAAGTGGAAACAATGGAATAAGGACCCATTATCACCTTAGTTGATGCCATCCAACTCTTTACGAAACTTCGCTGATGTGAGGAGTCTCGACATAAGGAAATCACAAGGAAGGATAAGTCAATGATCTGATATATAGTGATTTCTAAGGCCCATTCACAATAGAGACTCAAATAATAGGCTTTCTTGCTTTAGGGTCAAGGTAAGGGGCTCTCTAAGAAAGGCTTAAAGGGGGCTTAAACCTAGGAATTATGGGTATTCATTGAAAAGGTATGTCATGGAATTAATAATATATGGGAATATAAAAACCTCTCTTTAATGGTCTTGTAAGATGGCAAGGATATAAAACTATGTGACCACAAGAGAGACCTATGGGGGGTCCAAACCAGGCCTATGGTTTTTGGATGGTCATCAACAATATGACTAGGCCAAGCAAGGATAAGAGTAAGGGGTCAAAAGAGATTAAATTACTTTGAGTTTTCAAACAAAATGGACCTCTTGGAATGTAACTAACCTAGAAAGATATAAAACCATATTCTTTTAGAACTAGGGAATGATGTTTTTCACAAACAGACTGTAGGATTGGCTTCGAAATTAGAGGGTCAGTGGGAAATAACCCAACACATTTCCTTGCCAACTCACTCTGGAAATTGATGGTTCAAATGGAATTTATTGGATGCCCTAGTTGGGTCATCTAGGGTTAGGGTAGAAAATTTGTGAAAAAGCTAAAATTTAAGGTGATCACCAAGGATTAAGACTAGTGCCTAGCCAATTGTGGATAATGGAGTCAAACTGAATTTGATTTAGGATTATTGATCTACCAAGGAGTCCTTCTACACCTATGTTAGCCCTAAAGAGGAAACAACTAGTTCAAGAGAGGAATTTCACTAGGGGAATTTTGAGGTCTAAAATGGGCCTCCTAAGGAAATAATAAAATAGTAGTGGAAATAATAAAATAAGATTGGATTACATCATCAAATTTTAGAGGGAAAAAAATAAAAAACTACTTTTTCAACTCGTATTTTCAACTTATCTGCCAAATTTTTTACTCAAATTTCAAGTGGGAGTACTCACTGGATGCAAAATTTAATTCCTTATCGAAGGAGTACCCATTTTGCATACTTTCAATGGATTCTGCTACACGAAAAATGTGATTGTAATCACATTTTTTCATGTATTTCTCATTTTTGGTGTACCAGGGTCTATCAAAAGTATGAAACCTGGGTAAACATTGGATGAGGAATTAAATTTTGCATCCAACGAGTACTCCCGGTCGAAATTTGAGTAAAAACTTTGGGAGATAAGTTGAAAATACGAGTTGAAAAAGTAGTTTTATTATTTTATTATTTTTTAATCTTTGTACCCTTTTAATTAGAAATTTGTGAATCATCCCCCATGGTTGACATCATCATATTGAATCTTATTAGTTCTTATAAAGTCTATTTTGTTTGTACATTTTTCTTAGGAGGCCCATTTTAGACCTCAAAATTCACCTAATGATACTTTGTTTCACAAATTGATGGATTTTCAAGGTGAAAGGCATACAACCCACCCCTAGGAATAATTTGATATGGAAAAATGAGTAACATATGAAACAAGCCAAGATTACAAGTGTTTCATGAATTTCACATTAACAATTAGGGAACAAACATAATCGAAGCATAACGTTCCATACATTAGACATAAAACATGAAAACGTTTGCATAAAATCACACTTACGTGACAAAATATTATGTACATCCATAACATTTGCACTAATGAAGCTCCAAGGTAAGATAAAAATTATCCAAAAATAAAAATGCATCAATAACCTCCAATTTTTCCATCAATAGCGGGTATGATTTCTTTTCTCCAAAGAGATACAAATCCAAGTGTGATGAAAGATTAAATGATCCTCTCTTATATTTAGATGATCCTCAAAGGGATTGAAATAGCCTAATTATGCCTGATAATGCCCCTAAAATAAACATAATGTGCAAAGTAACTTCCTTTTGGTGACAAGCCCACCAAATAGCTCAAAAATATTAAAAATATGCCTCTTAAGAGGGCTGAAATGATAATACAATAGCCAGAAGGGTCATTGGAAGGCCTAATGAAGTTCCTAATATGCCAAGAAGAATAGAAGGGCTCCAATAATAGTGGAAAATGGGGTGGACCCTTGATCTCCAATAAAATGACCTGTGTTGGTCCCAAATGGCTGTGGAGGCACAAACAACATCCACACAGTTTTCCAATTGAATCCACCAAACATCTGCCCTATCTGTAAGGGTTGGAAAAATTATGAAATCCTTCCCTTATCTCCTTTAGGTGAGAAAAAACCCCAATTGGGCCCTAGATCAACTGCTAACTGCATGGTGCAAGCATCTAGTTGGTTGGAAAACATGCTCCAGTTGCCTCATCATCATTAAATGACTAGGAAACAAGAAAGTAATACATGGTGTTGAAGGATCCCATGGCATGGATATCTTCTCTCTATTATAGTGGAGACAAATGGCTCTCAAAAATCACACCCTATAAGTGCAATTAAGACCCTCTGGAGGGCTTGGACCTTATATAGGGAGACTAAATCCCAAAATGATGACCCACCTACAATATTCTATAAGATCCAATGTGTTTCTTCACCTTCTAGTACAATAATTCATTAGTGAAATCAGGAAAATGAGCTTACAAATATTGGAACCAAGTGGGCGCTTCATAATGGCATGCCCTCCCATAATGGGCTTTAGAATGTACAGGTATCACTAGGCTAAAAAATGAGGTTAATAAAGGACCCTATTAAGTTTTTTCAACCTTTAAGGGAGTTAAAAATTCCACGGTACATCTGTTAAATTGCAGGTATCATATGAAATAGTGATCGAAGAGACTGGGGAATTAGGGAAGGCTTTAAGACACATTCCATGTTACAAGGGTAGCTATAATGAGGGAAGCCCACACATGGGTGTATATATGTAGGAGGAAGAAATCGTGGTACATGATTTACCTCAACCTTTGTTTTTCCACCCTTCTTCATATGCCTTTTTTCTTTTATTTAACGGCTTGGTGCTCTAGGGGACGAAAACATGATGTGAATGATATAGCAGTGAATACCCCCCTTAAGGTTGGGAATTTCATTGTCTACCATGGGTTGGGACATTCATGGGTTCCTCCATTATGCAGAGGGCTCACATAAGGGGACCTATGAACCAATTTGATTTCCATAATTATAAGGGGTAGATCTCATTTTGGCTTTTTCCCACAAGCTAATTTTTATGTCCCAACCATATTTTTCATTTTATGGTAAATTTCTTGTTAAGAGTGGCCAAATAATTCTTTTAACCTCTCTTTTATATGCATAAACCTCTAAGACATCATTCCAGGCCTGAACCAAAGTGTGTACAAGGGGATGGGGAGGCTAACTCCTTGTGGACCCAATGGAAAAATGTGGAACCGGATGCGAAATATGTGTAAAGGGTTTGTAATGAGTGGAGGGGAGTTATGTATGTGGTGTCAGGAAGCGGGACCACACAACCAAAATCAATATTTCCCATGTAGTTCCACTCCTAAAGCTAATAGCCAATAAAGGAAATCCCACAGAACTAGGACACAAAGATAATGACCAAGTTAGAAAAGGGGAAAAGAGTACAAACCAAGTTCATTATTTCTGCCGAATCCCTCCACTAATCCATGTCCAGAAGTTTCCATGACGAGTAAGAAAAAATACCCAACTACCTAATGAAATTCATATCTTTAGGGTTGGAAGGCCCACCTTCAAACATATGATCATAACAGGTGGGAAAGGGTACACAATAGTCAGCTCAGGTGGTGGAGATTGTGGCACATCAAACTATATAGTGGTTGCAAGGTGTTGTTGGATGTTGGCTGAAGACAATCTAGGACAAATTTTCTCCTATGGATGTCACCCATGAGTAATGGGAAACAAGTCACTCGTTTAAATTTTGAAAGTTTATTTAATTTTCATCATTTCAAGTTGTTTTTCTTGATTTAAAGTGTGAATTTTGATTAGAAGCTTATTTTCCTTTTGTATTATTTTTTATCCTTTTATTATTATTATATTTTCCATGCTAATTCTATTAGCTTACTTTCCATAAGATTATCCAACAAATTTAAAATTCAAAGGTCGATTAATGTAATTACATCATGAAAAGAAGAATTTTATATTACAACATACTGATCGATTTTTGAAGTTATAATTTTTTGTAAGTTGGGAAGTTTCTATTATCCGGAAAACAAGATTACATGGATATCAAATTTTCCAAGTTGGTCTACCACTCGGGGAAAAACCAGCATAAGAAAAATAAAGACTTTGTCCAAAATATAACATAAAGAGTACATCTAGTAAACCATTTTTCTCTTAGCATGATAGTATCTAAGAAAATATATACAATATGAGACCAAAGTGTGTCAGCACTAATGTTGGTACATTCATAATAGGATAACATAGAAACAAATAAACCAAAAATAAAAATTACAAAATTGTGAGCCATGCAAGTGACTCAAAATGAGGTGGAAACTTCTATCAGATGAACGGGGGATACCAATAAGGCTGGTCATTTACCCTTATGCAGGAGGGCCTTAACCCTTTCTAGGCATGGGGGCATGTGTCTATGTTACAGACCCATATCATGATACTCCAGTTAGAGTTCGTCAAGTTGCATCATCATCTCCCTCTTAACATCATTTTGTTCTAAGAGGACCTTGTTGAGAAAGTATTTAATGTTCCAATTTAGCTCAATGGCACACAAATACTTGTTTTGGAACTCCTAGGTATTATCCATACTAGGAACCCATTCAACCATGGAAGAGAATATTTTATCATCAATATACTCATCCAAGACTACATTAATTTTGGCATATGCTTGCTAAATTTCCTGTTGGAAAGGTTTGGTGGTGTGTTTCTAGTAATTCCTAATATAATTATGGGTGTGGAAGAGAGTGCGAGGACTCCCTTTCACCTCTTTTGTTGAACCTCTATGGTTGTAGGCTCTCTGTTTTGTTATTGGGAGAGGCATATCGAGGAGTGAAAAGGATGGAGTGAAATGGATGAGATCATGGAGGGATTAATATATACATTGAAGGTTAGGCCACCATCGAAACCTGAGAGGATGTACAAGGTTGTGATGAGAGAAAATGTAAGAAACACATGTATTTAAAGCACCGCAGGATATAAAATAAGATAGCTCAAAAGTATCCTCCACAAGAGAAAATTTAAATGATAAAATACTAACTATATTAATACCAAAAGCATCCACCCATCCAACTATTGTTGTCTACCAAAAACACCATTGATTAAAAATAATATGAGAGCTAGAGTTCTTGAATTTAGGATTGTATACCTGCATGTACTTGTTGCATGATACTCTCTTTGGATGAGAAGATCAAGCGCATGGTTACAAATGAAGACCTCCTAGCCTCTTGTGTGTTGCTATCCAAAGAAAAGCACCTCCCTTTAAAGTTAGTTTTATTAATAGAGCATGTAATCTCACAAAGAAAGCATTGAATGTGACTGAAGGAGGATGAAAGAGTCCACATAGAAATGGTAGTAGGGGAGGTGTTGTTGCTGCTACAACACCCTCCAAAACTTCAGTAGATTCAAATTTTGGATCATACTGAACTTTCACATCAAGTGTCACTTTGGTCTTCAGGTTTCATTTCATGTCATTCCATATGTTTTAAGTATTCTTTATCATTCATAATTCACATCACATTGTTTATAAAATCTCGACTGCACTTCATGTTTAAAATACCATTGTTCATTGTAAAACGACACTTTTGGTCGCAGTCGCACAAATTTTGTTTATTATACTTGGGGAATATTTGTAAACTAGTGTTTTGATGTGTATTTCACATTGTTCAGGCTTGTCTAAGTCTTAATCATGAGTTAGTATGTCTCACTTGATTTAAGGTCTAAACTCATTGTGTTCGGCCCTAGTTACATCTTCTAGACTTAGACAAATGTGGTTGCATAAGCTAGCCCACTAGGACTAGGAGACTGCAAAAGCGCACTATTAAGCATTATTTAGGACTCATTTGATGTTAATAAGTGCACCCTATGCCCATAAAGAGCATGTAGAATACTCCCAAGCATCATTCCCCTTCCCTATTCTGAATTGTGCCCAGAAAAATCAAGTCTTCCTCTTGAGTGCACTCCTTTGGCTTGAATAATTGCGCCCTCGTTGAGCTCATGAGTGCACCTTGAATCCCTTAAGCCTAACCCATTCATCCTTTACAAATTCTCCCTATGCCCCCATGGACTCTCTTGAGTGCATGAGCACACCTCAAAGCCTTGAAGTTTCATCCTTTCAGCCTTTTGAAGTGCACCATTGCGCCTATAAGTGCCCATTTCTCTTCCTGAACCCATTTCATAAAATCTGCATTGAACATGTTAGGGTAGGAGATTTTTCAGGCTGATGTTTTCTTTCCATGAGTGATTGAAATTTAGGTATTCCAAGAATAGCATGTCAAAGATAAATGAAGATGATCAGGCAAAAGGGACATTCAAAGGAAGCATTATATAACGAAGAACACATTGAAATCCTAATGATCAAAGTAGCCTAAAAGGATTTATATAATCAAAGACCCTTTGGAGGGTGAACACATCAACAACATGGAAATTTCATGCAAGATCAGAGATACAAGTGGCAACATTGTCACCTACCAAGAAATTCCATGTCATTAGTCACTTTGAATCCTAGTAATTAATGATAGTGACTTGTCATGTCTTCACCACATGATAATGTGGAAATCATGATGTAATGATATAATTATGGAAAAGAAAAATAAATAAAATTCCAAGAGTCATGTATGGACATGTTGAGGCCTCAAAAATCACTGCAACAATATCAGGCTATGACCACCAGGTCGGGAACTTAAAAATCGTTCCTTTTCTATTTGGAATAATGGTTATAACTAGGGATGATGGGAATAGTTTCCCAATAAGTATAATTGAGTGGATGTGAGGTATTTATAACTGAATTTGACTTGATAGAATGGAAATTATAGCGAGCTAAAGAGTATATATATACCTATCTATATCCTGATATTAGCTATGTTTCCTTTGTATGCGATCTTGAAATATTATCTTTAGTGTATGAGAATGAAGATTATCAAAGACTTACAAAATTTAAAAATAGTTAAAGTTAATTAATTTGATTAAATATTTACTCAAATTAATTGATTGAATTATATCGCACTCAATAGTTTCATGTCTTGTACATATATCAAAATATGGCAATATTTGCATGTTCAATAGTGAATTAATCCTCAAATGTATTTAAGAGACACATATAACAAAACAATGTAAAAGAAGTATGATTATTAATTACATAAAAACATAATAGAAATATAAAGATAGAAGTGCCAGATATATCTTTACTCTTCTCATGGAAGAAAAAACCCTGGTCCAGTCTTTTCTATTAATGTGAGTTCAAAAATTACAAAAGTGAAACATTCCAAAGCCTTCCTTACAAAATATCAAGACCCTTTCTTAGTAGACATGAAAGGGTTTATATAGTAAATACTAGAAATATAAAAATATCAAACACACAAAGTTCTGAGGAGGTTTAAAGAACTCTCCTTAAAATAAGAGAAAATAAGACAAAAATATAATTTGTTTGTATGATGAGCTCAGGAGTGTGATGTTGTATCCTTTGTCATTCGTTGCTTGAGCTCATAAATATATAGCATTGGTTGCACTTTAGGTGCTGAGCTGGCCTTAAGTGCAGTTGTATAGTATACACTGCATCTGATAATGTAGGGAGAATGTGGGAGGATGTATCATCAAGACAATGAAAAATTAGCCACTGGCTGTGTGGCTTGACAGGATACTATCTTACAGGTGAATTTCCAATTCTTTCTATATTCAAGTATTTTGGAGGCACTATTATTGGAAAGGATGGTACCTGAATCCATACTATATGAATCTGATGCAACTTCAATAAGAGGAACCCATTCAATTGAAAATATAATTGTATTAGGGTAACCAAATAGTCTACACATCATAACAGCGACATAAAAATATGGGACAACAAGAGAAGACACATAGTACATACCCTTATCATCGTGCTTGTTCTTGTTGGGGTTGTGCCTCCATTTCCATATTAGGTCTCACGCTACTTCATTTTCCTTTGAAAACTTTTCAAGGAAATTCTTGTCATATACCTTTTGTGGGTTGGGTATATGATACATTTTCTTTAAATCCTCTACCTTGAAAGACCCAATTACTGTGTCCCTTGAAGTAAAGAATGTCCTCTATCCAATGTTCAAATTTTCGATTATCCATTTCATCATATATAAATAGGGAAAATTTTAGGGCGAGTGGAAATTCAGTGGAGGAATGAATTAGAAACATCACTGAAAGAAGTTTTGAAGGATGTTGAGGCATCAATTGTGACTACCATTTCAATTACCCTAGCTTTTTCATCCTCAAATAGTCTTTACATGGATTCCCATGATGAAGAACTAATGTCTTGATTGCATGCTGTATCTCATAATAGAAGTGGAATCTTTGTTACTTCTGAAGCGGGAGGTACAGGGTGTGTAGAAGCCATGGTTTCTTGTTATTCTTATGAGCTTTGGACATCCCGTAAGAGTTCTACTTCTCTGGACTAACCTGAAGTAGGATAAAAGGAGAATAAAAAACAATATTTTGAAAATGTGGGAGTGATTAACACAAATGTTTTAAATTATTGAAAACATGGTTTAAATGTGCAAAATCCAAAACATCAAGTAACAAGCTATCCAATCACTTTGGGGGCTTGGGACCATCAATACCATTATGGTAGAGTAATGATAAAAAATGTGAGTTTACTTGGTTTCTTGGAAAACTCAACACTTAATTAAAACCTTGCATCAAAAAATTCATTCGGAGCATTACTTGAAAACATGCGATACACTTATTTTATTGATATGCGATCAAGAATTGAATGTTAATTAACTACAATCTCTTTATCGACGGTTTCAAAATATCGGAGCATTGGATGGGAAAGTGCACTGTGAGTTTTGCGATGTGATAGCAATATCACAATCGCAAAAGTAGAGTGGGTGTTGGGAAATATGTATAGCAGAATTGGAATGCGATATATCGCATTGGGGGTTTGAGAGCAGGGATCATAGATGATATGAAATTTTTTTCAATTGCGTGATAGCGGAGGGTAACGTGGCAGTAAGGTGGGTCCTACCAATTATTTTAATATATCTGCTGGGGAGGCTTTTTCCTTTGTTAGCATTCTTTTGGTTAAAAATACTTTGTGCATTAATTTATGTACCCCGCTAATATCACATCACAATATTCAAAAGGTGAGCTTTGTGTGCTGCTTATTGCAATTGCGACATGCGGTATGAGATTTGGGTTTCTAGCATTTTCTCTTAATTCCTTCGATGAATTAAAATCAACATCAAACTTTCGAATGAGCAATTTTTTTCTTATATAAGTGTTTTATTATTCTAAGTTAAAAAATCAAAAAAATGTCAGAGACAACAATGTCGGAATATTGACGGAAATAAAAGAATATTTAAAAAAAAAATGTCGGAAGAATTGCAACATACAGTTTCAGTGGATCTTGATGTGTGATTACAAGAATGAGGTAATTTTTTTTTTCTTAATAAAAAAATTGGGTATTTTTTTCATATTTCCATGCTTGTGAATTTTTTCTAGAGTTAATGCAAACTCTTGACTCTTTGGCCTCAACATGTATTTCACTAGGTAAGTTGTAACTATGGCTCTTTCCTTCTTGGTAAAGAGCTTAGGGGAATTAAGGTTGGTTTTATGCACCTATAGCTTTATGGTAATGGAGTGGAGTCATATAAGGGTTATCTTCCAACAAAGAGGATAGTAATGATCATAGAACCTTAGCCTTTGGAGTATTGATCCAATTAGGAGGTTTGAATTGGTTCAGGATTAGCCAGACTCCACCATATAGACATGTATAGACAACGTTGGACTTAATTATTATGTTCTTGAATCAATTCAACATACATTCATTGCACCCTAACATGTTTCAATGTATTAAGAAGCAACCTTTACAAATGAAATTGATGTGAAGAGAATGATATTTCCAATTCCTTACTTCTTTCAGGAAAGTGCAGTCTTCCAAATTTCCAAGAGAGAAGATGGCATTTATATCCAGTGCATAGACAAAAGACAAAATGCCAGAGAAAAATCTATTAAAGACTTTCGTTTTACACCATAAAGTTAGGTTCTATATTAACCAAAAAAAATTATATGTAAATGATAATGTTTCTCATTTTGAAACAGTTTACTAATAATATATGTGCTCCAAAATACTCTTGCTGCAGAATTAAATGTAGTCTCTATATTGGATTGAATTTTAGCCAAAGAAAAAATAGAGACTTTACAATTGAAAAACTACCTTTTCCAAATAAAAAAGCAATTTTCTATATAAGACATTCAAAATATTTTTTTTTTGGAAGATGAGTTATTCCTCTCATTGTGGGATCCGCACTCTTTGAGGCCACTTCATCAAATCTGTGATGTTAGTAGCTGAGCATATTTTTCTAACTCATTCATTTTTCTAATATAAAGCTTCCTTGAGGACATGTATCATTCAAATTTGTAGTAAAAAAAGAAATAAAATAAATTATGATGTTGTAGAGTATTCACCTAGTAGAAAACATAGAAATCCTTTTTGGAACAATCAAAATTATTAGCATCAAATCAGTGGATCCTTTATCTAGACAAATATAATTTAACATAATCAACCAAGTAGACCCTAGTGTTATTACAAAACCAATAAATTTGAGAATGAATGAGCATCTTAATTCTACCATCTATCACAATATTTTAATTGATCATCATTACATTACACTTTTGATTACTCATGAGGCAATCCCAACATAAAAACAAATCACATACCCTGCAGATAATATGCCTTACATTATGTTTCTAATTTACCAGAATCATGAAAAAACCTCCAAAAGAGATTACACGAAAATTTACTCCTAGTAAACTACTGATGCCACTTATTAAGCTCACATGTTACTCAAATTTAGTCTGTAGGTGGAAATTCATTTGTATACATTCCCATCGTATCTGGTTACATTTCAAAAATTATAAACTATCGAAAAACACCTCTTGACTGTTGGGTTAGTAAATGGTGAGATCCAATCTACAATAGCAACAACTGGTTCTATGTTGTCATTTCATTACATACAAACCATTGACCTTAACCACCCACAAACAAAGAAATCGGGTTGTGCACGAAAGGGTTCAAGTCCCAGTAACTCCCTTTTGTCACATAGACACTATTTCGAGATGCAGTGAGTCATAAAAGTCAAATAAAATAAAACAGAATTGTGCTTCATAATAAGCTTGAACTGAATATAAATTTGAAGCTGCTCTCTTCCATTTTTGTAATAATTAAACTTTGTAAAATATCCATCGTGTTCCTTTGACAGGTTTCAGTACTTGGGAATTTAGTACAAATTCTTGAATAAGTACCCAAATGCTAATTATTTTAAAGCTTGAATAAAATCCTCAGACTTGTAATTTCATGCAAATTAGAAAGAGGAACAAACCTCCCATAAAAGAGAAAATAAATATATAACTCTCCGCATCTCCAAAAGGACCAACGTTAAGACATGTGAATCTAAAAGAACACACAAATGAAGAGAGTGGAAAGTTACAATAGACTTGGTTCTAGTCCCTCCCACATGTACCTACAGCTATATGACAGATGCTGTCCCGATGGCAACCCACCGATCAAAGATGAAGACATGATCGTTGACATGTATTGTCCTTGATGGCAATCCACCTGATGAAGTTATGCTTGACTTGATGGACTTGTCAAATGATGTAAATCTGAAGTGATATGATGATTGTTGATGATATGATGTTGAGTGTTGTACTTGAAAGGAAACCCACTTGATGAAGATGATGACAACTTACTCGATGAAGTTGTGTTTGATAGAATATGTCCTTGATGAAGGAAATCTGATGTATCTACAGTATTTACAGAAGGCAATGAAGAAAGGATTTCAGAATGTACTCAAAGTATGATGAAAAAGAGTATGTCTCTTGGTATACGCGTATTGGCCTAAGTGGAAATCGCATACACGCGGAAAGCGCACGCTGTCGCGTATGGTGCAAAAGCGCTTCAAAAAGTGCAAAACCAAGGGTAACTCACCATGGTATTAACCCATCTAACCCACGAATGATCCGCCTCTAAATTGAGTGCAACGTTCAGATAGTTTTGGGCTTATGGTATTGTTTTGATCCATGGTATTGAAAAAGGGGCTCATGGTATTGACAAAGGGTAATCATATATAAGGAGAAGAAATTCATTGTGCAAATCATGAGGTGGGTGCAAGATATCTGAGCTTGAATGAATACTTCTCTCTGAAGTAGATCTGAATGAAAGGGTTACACTTAAAGATAAATCTGAATGGATGATGCACCAATGTTGAAGAAAGGGATCTAGATCTGAAATGTATCTACTAGATCTGCTTATGGAAGGCTTAGATCTGTGATGAGGCGAACATCTAGGCGAACATCTGTCTGAAAGTGAAAGGGTAAATCTGAACTGAATATCTGATCTGAAGAAGTCTGCTGCTCTGTAATAATTGAAGATCTATACGCTACTTTGACGCGGAGGAAGCGCGTATATACGCAGCTTCAGCGAAGAGAAAGCGCGTATGCGCAATAAAATATACACTGAGGTATACGCTGGTTTTTGTGGACGGAAGCGCGTATATACGCAACATCAGTGAAGGGAAAGAGCGTATGCAAACTAGGGTTTGTTGAAGCAAGGGGTATGAAATATCTGATCTGTTCTACTGTTTTTCTGATATCTGATCTGTGTTGATATGTATCTGCTGATGATGTATGGTTGAGCTTAAAAGTATGGAAAGGGTTCGGTATGGAAATATGATGAATTTTGGCCTACAAATTGTGTTCTATTGAAGTGGTTGGATCCAGTGTGAAAATTGATGAAACGTGGTCCAAGGTGGTGTCGAAGGTTGTAGCCTTCGGCCAGGTCGAGCCTTCCAGGTGGAGAGGCTGGTAAACGAGATCTGGGGGTCGTAGCCCCTTCCAGGTGAGGCCGGTAAACGAGTCGTGGGTTACCCTCCAGAGAGGTCGGCAACGAGCGTGTGGGTGCCTGCGTGCTGGTATGAGTCTGCACCAGCATAAGATTGTAAGATGTTTTCTATATAATAAATATTGAAGACAAAGACGAAAGCAACAATGGTTTTCTCCCGAATTGGGTTTCCACCTTAAATACTGGTGTTCATGTGTGTTGCTTACGTGTGATGGTTTATTCTGTTATTACTGCACATGCTTACTGCTTATTAAACATCTGATGAATGAATGATGGAACAATAGGAGTGAATATTTAATGACATATCTAGATCTCTGTGTATACGCTAGTTTCATAAAGGTGATCCGCGTATATACGCTAGTTTACTGAAGTAAAGTAGCGTATGGGTTTTAAGGAATGAAAAGTAAAAAGATTTGATTATGCAGTAAATACTGATTCACCCCCCCCCTCTCAGTATTTTTCCCAACAATTGGTATCAGAGCAGGTCCTTGTGCAGAAGCTTGATCGCTTAAAGGAGATCCGTCGCAATGGGAAGTCAAGAAGGAGTGATGTCTATAAATCCACCTCTATTCAATGGAAGCAATCTGATATTCTGGAAGGTACGAACAAAAGCATATCTACAAAGTCTTGGTGCAGATGTATGGGCAATCGTGGAAGAAGGTTATCAATACCCGGCAAGTATTCCTACTGATGCAGCTGAAAGAAAGAAGTATGAAATCAATGCCAAAGCAGTGAACGTCTTATTGGGAAGCATGTCTGAATCAGAATTTGCTAAAGTGATGCAACTACATTCAGCAAAAGACATATGGGACAAAATCATTCTAATCTATGAAGGAGACACAAAGGTAAAAAGTGCAAAACTCCAAACTCTTAGAATTGAATATGAAAACTTGAAGATGCATAGTGATGAAAGTGTTGCCAGTTTCTTTCTTCGTCTAGATGATATTGTAAATCGGATGAGAAATTTGGGTGAAACCATGGCTGATACTACTCTGGTGGAAAAGGTCTTGAGATCTTTGACTTTAAAATTTGACTCTAAAGTTTCTGCTATTGAAGAAAGGCAAGATCTGCAAACTCTTTCTGTTGTTCAATTACATGGTACTCTGACTGCTTTTGAAATGAGACAAGGAGGTCCTTCTCAAATAAGAGAAGCTGCTTTTAAGGCATCTACAAAAGGAAAGGAAAAGGAAGTTGTCAAAGAATCCAACTATATATCCGATGAAGAAGAAGCAAATTTCGTGAGAAAGCTCCAACTAGGCACTGGAAGATTCAAAGGTAAGCTTCCCTTCAAATGTTTTGAGTGTGGAAAAGTTGGTCATTATGCTGCTAAATGTCCTTATAGAGAAAAGCATGGTAAAGGAAAACAATTTGAAAAGAGAAAGAGTTATTATGCAAAAGAAGATGATGATGAAGTGTCCAGTGAAGATGAAGAAGATTCTGACCAAGATCTAAAAGTGCTCATGGCTTAAGAAGCAAAAGAAGAAGGTTACTCGAGGAAAGGAGATATCTCATAAATCATGTATAGCAAAAATTGAAGAAGATGAAACAGATTCTGACGAAGATCTACAAGCACTCATGGCAAAGAAGAAAAAGGAGAAGGCCACTTGTAATACTCTTCTTTGTGCAAACAATAGTAAAGATAGTGAAAGTAAAGTTGAGGATCTAGAAGAAGCTCTCAAGATTAAAGAAGAAGAACTACAAAGTTCATACAATAAGCAAGAAACTATCTATAAAGAGATGATCTCACAAATGAAAGATCAAATAGAAATGCTAAATGAACAGGAGGACAAGTATCAAAGGTTTCATACTTATGCATCCAATCGAATTAAAGATCTAGAAGCAGATCTGGAAAAATCAAGCAAGAAGAATGAAGGACTTGAAGCTGCTATCATCTTTCTGCAAGCAGAGCTAGAAGCATCAAGTAAGGAGAATAAGGAACCTCTACAATCCTTTGAAAAGGAAGGCCTTGGAGCAGAAATTATCTCTCTCAAAGAAGATCTGGAAAAATCAAACAAGAAGAATGAAGAGCTGCAACAAACTTGTGAAGGAAATGAAGATTGGTTGAAAGAAGAGATTCTAAATCTGAAGGATCAAGTTGAAGATGGAAGAAGAAAAGAAGAAAGCATGACAAAGCAATGTCAAGCTTTGGAGGTTGAGGTAAACATTCTCAAAGGTAAATTAGAAGAAAAGGTTAAACTTTTGAGGTTTCATGATAGTACTAACATTTTGGACAATATTCTGAGTAATCAAAGGTCTCCTGCTATCAATCATGGTCTTGGTTTCCATGAAACTGTTAAAGGAGAATCTAGCTCACAAGGAAGTGCCAAAAATTCAGAGGATGTCAATGCAAAACCTGAAGTGTTGAAAGAGACAAAAGCTCAACCAACAATCATGAATTCTCAAAGGAATTCATTCAAGAATGTTGAATGTTTTAAATGTCATAATTATGGACATGTTGCAACAAATTGCAGGAGCAGATCATTTCAGCCTCAAACAAACAGTTCCTACACAGAAAGGTACTCTGGTTTCTTCAAGGGATATTGTTTTTCATGTAACAAGTATGGACACAAAGCAACTGATTGTAAAAGGAGGAAGAATAGAAATACTCATTATGATTCTTATGCTTATTTTTCTGGACACATGAGATGTTATTCTTGTAACAAGTATGGACATATAAGAAAGGAATGCAGGTCGAACACATATGAGAAATTTCAGCACACAAATAGAAAACAAATCTGGAAGAAGATGGAGGGATGGAATAAGAAACAATCTAGAGAAGAAAAGGATGTTTTTGTTGATGCTCTAGAAGACAATGATTTTCTTGAAGAAAACACTCAATTCAAGATGAAGGTCCGATCAGAAACGTAGGGAATTATGACCCTACTGCAGTCATCCGCTTCTGAAGCTGACTTTTCTTGTTGACTGCAGGAATGATGTGAGATACATTATGTGATCTAGTAATGTATCGTCACAAGAGGAGCAATGCATGATGACTCTCATGGTTGATTTGATTATACTGGTTATGTTTACTTCTGACAGCGCATCTGATGTGGAAAGGACAGGTACAGGAGGTACAATCTCTGGAAGAAATGAAGGAAGATGGAAATTTTCTATGCTTCACTTTCCATACGCAGGTTCCATTAACTAAAGTCGCGTATACACGCGAGTTCCAGAAGACGCAGTCGCGTATGCATCGATGATAAGAAAATTTATCTGATAGCTGAAGATCTGAAGCAGAGGTCCAGGGGGAGCATCAGTCTGACTGCTGATGATTGCACTGTTAGCATCATTCTAGTTATACTCATGATAATGAAATGATGCATGGGTTCTTGTGTTGAATATTATGGATGAAGCCTGGTTGCTTTATGATGAAGAGCATTCATTGTTGAGATGAAAGTCTTATAGTTCAGAGATGAGGACAGATCATGCAAAGATTGTTATTGATGACTTGCTGTTGAAGGTATCTCAGATTGCAGAAGTTAAGGAAGAAGCATTGGTTTAGGGGGAGTAGCAGGTTGAATTCTAATGGTTGCATTGTTGGAAATATGACTGCTTATTCTTTGTTCTTGGTGATACTCATGCTCAAATGATGATGATTTGGTACATGGATTATTATGATAAGATTTTGAGCCCTAGTTGCTGATAAGTATCTTTGTGTGGATGAGTTGGATATCATTAGTTTTAGATCATATAGAGTTTGGTTGCTATGGTTGATATCTTTTGCCTACATATGTTACTTCATGTTACATCTTGAAGATCATGGTGATTTTGGACCACATGGATGATTGCTTGACACATATCTGAAGATGCTGTTCTGATATGATAATCTCTTTTGGAAAGAATGTATTAATGCTGCAAAGGATCCGAAGGCTTAGTTACTAATGGGCTTATTCTACAACCATTGGATGACGCTTGAAGACACAACTACACTATTCTGTTATATCTGTAGTCCAGGGAAGCAGTCAAATATCTCAGAAAGAAGCTGAACACTGTCTTTGCCTTACAAAGAATCAGATCTAGTTGAAATTTAGAAGGTGTCTTAGGATACGCGGGTTTCCTGAAACACAGTCGCGTATGTACGCGAGTTCCTGCACATAAAACCGCATATGGTTGGTTGCTGACAATTCTTGGTTGGTTCAGCTCTCTTCAGCACAGCTGCAGTGCTGTTTGGTATCTCTGGTGGTGTTCCAGTTCTCATAAATCTGTTTCTAATATTTTGATGAAGATGCCTTGATGATTTGTTGGTGAAAATGTTCAGGTTGCACAAACTAAGGGGGAGCCTTAGTCATATGAAAAGGATGCATGGTTGCACAGATTCAGGGGGAGCATTAGCTTTGCTGACTATAATGCAGTGTTGGCATTATTATGATTCTGAAATATGTTCTCTTTCTTGAGGACTTTCTGGTGTTGGTCATAAATGGTCATATTTATATTTTGGTGAAAAGGTCTTGTTGAGACCCATGATGTAAAAATTGTAATATTCAGTCATGTAAGGACTTGTCATTTTTTGTAAACCCACTTGGTTGGGTAGCTGAGTCAAATTTTGTAAACCCACTTGGTTGGGTACTTGAGTCTTATATGTAAATCCACTTGGTTGGATATTTGATGTAAGTATGAGTCTTTGGTGATAGGAAGTTCATAGAGTCATGTACTTCATCGACAAATATGTTTGGAGATTCAGCATGGACTCAGGGGGAGCTTGGCCACTTCAGCACATATCAGATCTGCAGACTGTTTCTTCCACATGAGGAGAAAAGGGGGAGAATGTTGGTTTTTGATCCGCCCTTTGCCCTTGATGTCAAAGGGGAAGAGTGACATGGTGTTTGAATAAAGAGAAGGTAATGATGTGACATATTTGGGAGAGTGACATGGTATCTATCTGCTGTGGTAACCAAACACCATCGTGGTTGCCATCAAGTCCAAAGGGGGAGATTGTTGGAAATATGATGCAGAGTGTTGTCCTTGATGGCAACCCACCGAATGAAGATGAAGACGTGCGACTGTTGACATGTATTGTCCTTGATGGCACTCCACCTGATGAAGTTATGCTTGACTTGATGGACTTGTTAAATGATGTAAATCAGAAGTGATATGATGATTGTTGATGATATGATGTTGAGTGTTGTACTTGAAAGGAAACCCACTTGATGAAGATGATGACAACTTACTTGATGAAGTTGTGTTTGATAGAATATGTCCTTGATGAAGGAAATCTGATGTATCTACAGTATTTACAGAAGGCAATGAAGAAAGGATTTCAGAATGTACTGAGAGAATGATGAAAAAGAGCATGTCTCTTGGTATACGCGGATTGGCCTAGGGGAAGTCGCGTATGCACGCGGAAAGGAACGTTACAAGTCGCGTATGGGCTAAAGCGCTCAAAAAGTGCAAATCCAAGGGTAACCACCATGGTATTGACCCATAGTATCGGGTAATGATCCGCCTAATTGACCCCGTCCAGGTAGTTTTGGGCTTATGGTATTGTTTTGGTCCATGGTATTGAAAAAGGGGCTCATGGTATTGAAAAAGGATAATCATATAAAAGGAGAAGAAATTCATTGTGCACAACATGTATGTGGGTACAAGATGTCTGAGCTTGAATGAATACTTCTCTCTGAAGTAGATCTGATTGGAAAGGGTTACACTTGAAGATAAATATGAGTGTATGATGCACCAATGATGAAGAAGGGGATCTAGATCTGAAATGCACTTGTATTTACTAGATCCGCTTATGGAAGGCCTAGATCTGTGATGAGGCGAACATCTAGGCGAACATCTGTCTGAAGTGAAAGGGTAAATCTGAACTGAATATCTGATCTGAAGAAGTATGATGCTCTGGAATAATTGAAGATCTATACGCTACTTCGACGCGGAGGAAGCGCGTATATACGCAGCTTCAGCGAAGAGAAAGCGCGTATGCGCAATAAAATATACACTGAGGTATACGCCGGTTTGTGTGGACGGAAGCGCGTATATACGCGACATCAGTGAAGTGAAAGCGCGTATGCAAACTAGGGTTTGTTGAAGCAAAGGGTATGAAATATCTGATCTGTTCTACTGTGTTTCTGCTATCTGATCTGTGTTGTTAAGTATCTGTTGGTGATGTATGTTTGTGCTTAAAAGTTTGGAAAGGGTCCAGTCTGGAAATATGATGAAATGTGGCTTGCAAGTGGTGTTCTATTGAAGTTGTTGGATCCAGTGTGAAAATTGATGAAACGTGGTCCAAGGTGGTGCTGAAGGTTGTAGCCTTCAGTCAGGGGGTTGTAGCTCCCTTCCAGGTGAGGCTGGTAAACGAGATCGGGGTGTCGTAGCTCCCTTCCAGGAGAGGCTGGTAAACGAGTCAGGGGGTTGGAGCTCCCTTCCAGGAGAGGCTGGTAAACGAGCGCAGGTGGGTGCCTGCGTGCTGGTCAAGTCTGCGCCAGCACATATGTTGTAATAGGTTTTCTCTATAATAAAATATTGAAGGCTGAGCAACTGCAGCGGTGGTTTTCTCCCGATTTGGGTTTCCACCTAAAAATCCTGGTGTTCATGTGTGATGCTTTGTGTGATGGTTTATTCGGTTCTTACTGCACCTGTTTACTGCTTATTGAATATCTGATGAATAAATGATGGAATGGTTTAAGTGAAGATTTAATGACATATCTAAATCTCTGTGTATACGCTAGTTTCATAAATGGGATCCGCGTATATACGCTGGTTTACTGTAGTAAAGTAGCGTATGGGTTTTAAGGAATGAAAAAGAAAAAAGTTTGAATATGCAGTAAATACTGATTCACCCCCCCCTCTCAGTATTTTTCCCAACATGGTAGACCTTGTTCAGTGGGAGATCTGCGGGATCGATTCTTGCGGTGAAAGAAGATGGCGAGCGGCGGAAAGATAGAGATCGAGAAATTTAATGGTCAGAGTTTTGAGTTGTGGAAGCTCAAGATGGAGGATCCGTCACTGGATAGAGATCAGTGGGGATCGCAGATCCGTGTACTAAACCAACGAATGTCGATGAAGACCGGAAGAAATTGGATCGGAAGGCTAAAAGCACAATACGGTTGTGTGTCTCAGATTCAGTATTGTTGAATGTATCTGGGGAAGCTACGGCGAAGACCTTGTGGGAAAAACTTGGGACTTTGTACCAATCTAAGTCTCTCGTGAATAAGTTGTTCCTGCGGAAAAAGCTGTATAACCTGAGGATGAAGGATGGAGACTCGGTGACAGAGCATCTGAACGCCTTCAATACTGTGGTAGGTCAGTTGTCGTCTGTTGATATTAAAATATCAGATGAAGATAAGTGCATCAGTTTGTTGTGCTCTCTACCAGACTCGTGGGACAGTCTGGTTATTGCTATAGGTAGCAACACAACTACCTTGAATTTTGATGACATTGTCTCAGCCTTGCTGTCGGAGGAAATGAGACGGAGAAATATGGAGGGTCAGAATGGAGATGCCTTATTTGTACGAGGAAGGTCCCAGAACAGAAACAAGAATAAGGTTTCGAGTGGGAGATCTAAATCTAGAGGGAGATCTAAATCTCCTGGAAAGTTTGTAAAGGTGTGCTGGAAATGCGAAAAGGAAGGGCACTACAAAAAGGAATGCATATCTAAAGCTCCTGAGAAAGGAAAGGGATCTGATGAAGGTCCTTCTGCAGAGGCAAAAACCACCTCGGATGAAGGTGGGGATGTGTATTTGGCTTCTTCTTCAAATACACATGTAGATCATGAGTCATGGTTGATTGCCTCAGGTGCATCCTTTCACTTCACTCCCATAGGGAGTGGTTCTGCGAGTATGAGAAATATGATGGTGGTGATGTCTTCCTAGGGGATGATAGGAGGGCTAGAATCATCGGACGTGGAAAGGTCAAGCTGAAGCTGCAAGGTGGAAGGATTAGAACACTTCCTGGTGTTCTGCATATTCCTGCATTGGCCAGAAATCTGATTTCTGTAAGCAAGATGAATGATGCAGGTTTAAAAACAGTGTTCGAGAAAGATGCCTGCAAGATGGTCCGGGGAGCACTGGTATTAATGTGGGGAGTTAGGATTGGAAATTTCTACAAGCTACAAGATAGCACTGTTATTGATGCGGTGTATCGGCGAATCAAAATGGAGCAGAAAGCTTAGCTGTCTCTGGAGAAAAGACCATGCTATGGCATCAAAGGCTTGGACATATTGGAGAGAAGGGCCTTCAGATACTACATAGAAATGGTATGGCAGAAGGTATGTCTAATTTCTCTCTGGATTTCGATTTCTGTGAACATTGTGTATATGGGAAGCAGAATCGGGTGAGTTTTCCTTCTGGTGCTAAGAGGGCGAACAAGATATTAGAACTTGTGCACAGTGATGTGTTTGGACCTGTGTCAGTTCCATCACTGGGAAAGTCTGTGTACTGTGTTTCATTCATAGATGACTTCTCAAGGAATACATGGATATATTTCTTGAGGAAGAAATTTGAAGTCTTTGACAAATTTAAAGAATTTAAGGCTCTGGTGGAAAACTAGACAGAGAAGAAGATAAAGGCGCTGAGGACAGATAATGGTGGGGAGTTCTGCAAGAAGGAATTTGAAGAGTTCTGTAAGAAGTGTGGTATAGCACGGCAGAAGACTAATCCATACACACCTCAGCAAAATGGAGTTGCAGAAAGAATGAATAGAACACTGATGGAAAAGGCAAGAAGCATGCTTTGTGGTACCGGGTTAGGACAAGAATTCTGGGCAGAGGCAGTGGAGACTGCATGTTACTTAGTTAACAGATCACCTTCATCAGCGTTGGAGGATAAGACCCCACATGAGGTATGGACTGGTAATAAAACCTCTATTTCACATCTAAGGGTATTTGGATGTGATGCATATGTACACGTTCCAAAGGAGAAAAGGACCAAGTTGGATAATAAATCTGAAAGGTGCATCTTTATTGGGTATAAGGATGGTTTAAAGGGTTACAAGCTTTGGAACCCAGAAACAAGGAAGGTTGTGTACAACCGAGATGTGGTGTTTAGAGAAGTGAAATATGTTGTTAAACATGAAGTCCTACCAAAGGAACCTAAGAAGATAGAGTTTGAGCTAAAGCAGGATGAATCAGACTCTACAACAGAAGAAGACTCAGAAGATGAAGAGCCACAAACTCCAACTTTGAGAAGATCAGTTCGGGAAAGAAGGCAACCAGAAAGGTATAGTCCATCTACTTTCTGTTCAGGTTTTGCCTTAACTATAACTGATGATGAACCCAGAACTGTCAGGGAGGCAGTAGATTCAGAGGATGGAAAACTCTGGAAGGAGGCCATGGTTGATGAAATGGCATCCTTGCACAAAAATGAGGCATGGGATCTGGTGGAGTTGCCGGCTGGAAGGAAGCCCATCGGGAGAAAATGGGTGTTTAAGAAGAAGATGAATGTAGAAGGCAAGGTGGAGAAATAAAAATCTCGGTTGGTAGCAAAAGGTTATTCCCAGGTGCCAGGAATTGATTTTGGTGATATTTTTTCTCCTGTTGCCAAAGTTACTTCTATTAGATTACTTTTATCTGTTGCTGCTGCATTTGATTTTGAGATAGAACAGATGGATGTGAAGACAACATTTCTTCACTGGGATCTAGAAGAAGAGATCTACATGAAGCAACTTGAAGTTTTTATGGTGAAGGGTAAGAAAGAACTGGTATGCAGGTTGAAGAAGTCTCTGTATGGGTTAAAACAGTCACCAAGGATGTGGTATCAGAAATTTGATACCTATATACGGGGACTTGGCTTCACCAGAAGCAAGGAGGATCACTGTGTTTATTTTAAATTAATTGGTGACCGTGTTATTTATTTGGTCTTGTATGTGGATGATATGTTGTTGATTGGAAATGACAAAGAAATTATCCAAGATTTGAAGACCCAACTGTTCTCCAAATTCAACATGAAGGATCTAGGTGCTGCAAACTATATTTTGGGCATGGAAATTAAGAGAGATCGAGCAAAGAGGAAGCTCTGGTTAAACCAGAGGAAGTATGTCGAGACTATATTGCAGAGGTTCAATATGCAGGATAGTAAACCGGTGAAGGTTCCTATTCCTGTAGGTGTAAAGTTGTCTGCTGAACAGTATCCCAAGACACAAGAAAAAGAGGATTATATGTCTCGTGTTGCATATGCAAGTGCAGTGGGTAGCCTGATGTATGCAATGGTCTGTACTAGACCAGACATTGCACATGCAGTGGGAATATTGAGCAGGTTTATGTCAAACCCAGGGAAGGAGCATTGGACAGTAGTGAAGCGGGTTTTCAAATATTTACGTGGCACTAGTGATTATGGCTTGTGCTACCAGGGAAGAATAGGATTGGAAAGAATGTTGGACATTCATGGTTTTGTTGATGCAGACTGGGCTGGAGATCTGGACCAAAGAAGATCTACAAGTGGGTATGTGTTTAGACTATTTGGAGGCGCAGTCAGTTGGATGAGTAAAAGACAGTCTGTAGTGGCTCTTTCAACTACAGAGGCAGAATACATAGCAGCCACTCATGCAAGCAAGGAAGCAGTTTGGTTACAGAGATTGTGTTCAAGTATGGGGTTGGGACAGCAAGCTATAAGGATAGATTGTGATAGCCAAAGTGCAATTTTCTTGGCTAAGAACCCTGCTTATCATTCAAAGACAAAGCACATTGATGTTCAATATCATTTTGTTAGAGATATGGTTGAGGCTAAAATGGTGTTGCTGGTAAAGGTGGACACTTTGAAGAATGTTGCAGATGCATTAACGAAGTCTGTGAGCACTCAGAAGTTCTCTTGGTGTAGAGAAACAATGGGTGTTGAAGAATTGGTCCAATGACTAAGCCCTCCTGTGGCCCCCTGTGGAAAGAAAACAACAAGTGGGAGAATGTTGGGTAAGTGTTATATTCTTTCCACGATTGGCCCCACGCACTGTATGTTGCGTCGGGCGTAGCTGGGGGGTCACGAGGGGCGAAGCAGTCCCCACCGTTGGGGTCCGGGGTCGCGCCCCGGCCAAAATTTTTTTTTTGTGTGGACCCACTCATAGGCGGATCCGCCCATGGTTTTGCTCATGGTTTTGGGGTTCGATGGTTTTCGGCCCCTGGTATTTTTGTAGATCCGGTCAAGGGAACTACGGTTATGTTCTAATCCATGGTTAATGGATTGGGGTTTATGTATGCTCCGGCATGTATATATATGTGTTGTAACACTAAAAGGAACATAATGAAAAATCAAGCTGGTCGTCCCGATTTGGGATCCAGGGGAAAAATATCTATGTTTATCTGTTTCATGTTTTATGCTATTGCTATTGTTTATTTTCTGTTATAAGATTCGTGTGTAGATAATTTATGTTCAGGGTTAAAACCTACAACTATTTTGTTGTTATAGTGAGGCGTTACCTTGGCATAAATAGGTTTAGTTTAGGTCTTTGTATTCCTTCCATATTTATCTTCTCCTTTGAGCTAATAGGAGGTATTTTGACCTGTAATAGTTTCAGTGGGGCCCGACATATAATTTAATCATCTAAACTTAGGATAAAGTTTTTATAGGGGTTTTTGGTGTTTTTTGAATAAAGGGAAATTAGTAAAGGTATTTTTTACTTTTCCAAAGATAAAATGTGTTTTAACTTAGGAGGATTTTTTGCAAGGGGGAAAATAGTGAAATAAGGAGAAAGAGTAAAAATGAAGGGGATGGGGTATTTTTACAAGGGGAATTATTTTGAAAGGAAGTTAGTAAATGAAATGACCAATTTTCTGTTATCCATGCCTTGTGAAAACTTCTTCTACCTACCCATCAGCTTACCCTAACATTTTTTCTTCATTTATATGGGTGCATTTGAGCTTGCAGACCCTTATTCATTTTCTTTTAAACAAAAAACTAAATAATTCTATCCTGATTTATTCCAAGGGATCAGATTGAACTTTTTAGCTCCTTATTATTCGCTACCTAACTACTGATCTGCCAAGATTAAACAGTTTGGTTAGATCTTTATTCTCTATCCATCAACATAAAATTTAAAGCATGAAAGGTCAAGATTAAGCAGTTTGACCTTCATGTATTATGGCATTTTTAACAATCTACACAAAATATTATTTTGTAAAGTGAAGTAAAAAGTAGTGGCATTTTAATTTGCATCACTTTCATGATCTATTTTTATCTTTTTTCTGTTCGGGGTTCATTTTTTATTCTTTTTTGATTTTTTTTATCTCAAGTCCTTTGATTTTTATTTTAGGAATTTTACCCTCTTTGAATTTTTTATTTTTCTAATATGGGAAAACAATTTTGCAGAAATAAAAGTATGTACATATTACAAGACTAATCAAATTCAATTAAAAATTATGAATCCTATTATTATAGGACCCTAACACTGTGCATTCACTACACATTCACTGCCCTTTTACCAGAGTTGGAGCGCTTTCTTCAAAGGAGGAAAATATCTCATTCCAGTGGTTTATACATCAACAAGAAAGTTCCATGTGTTAGATACAAGTAAGTGGGTTCCTAAATTACCTCTTTTGTCTTCATTTTGTGCTTGGAAAGAGAAATTCCCTCTTCTAGGGTTTTGGTTTCATTTGCTTGGTTTCACAATATTATTGACAAATTTCTGAGAGAAACCCTAAGTTTAAAGCTATAATACCTTCCCCCACATATTATACACCTTCCTAATAATTTTCCCTCACCCCTACCCTTCATTTTCACTTTTTTTCCCATAAACCCTAGCCTAGACTACACTTTCTTAAGCTAGGGTTGTTTTTTCCCCTTTTGACACCCTTCCACTCGCTCATTTCCTCAAATTTAACTTTCCCATCCTCCCTAACATCTCTCCCCACCCCCTAAAATTTCCCAAGAATTTAAGAGATCGCTAATCCCTTCATCTCCCTTCATTCCTAAAAACTACCCAAATCCCTTGTTTTCCTTACACCAAACCCTAATTCCCTTCCCATTGAGCTAGGGTTAGATATGGATTTTGAAACCACTGAGAAAAAGAGGCACGAGGTTAGATCAACATGTATGGGCCCACTTCATCACATGAGATCATGTCTTCACCCTTCCTTAAGAAATCATTTCAGGATGCTGGTTGCCTTGCCTTTTTCCAAAAGGTTGAGGAACTAGGTTTTCATGACAGACTTACCAACACTTTTTCCACTAGATTGAGGAGAGATAAAGTGACTATTGAAGAGGTGGTGTTCAATATCTCAACAGAGACCATTTCTACAGCCACATGGATTCCAAACAATGGAAAAAATTGGTTCAAGGGTAGAGACCTTGACCTTGAAAGTTACAAAATATATTTGAAGCCAACATACAAAGAAACTCCAAAACACATCTTTCCATTTAGACAATTGATGTATGCCCCTCTCATGAAATTTATCATGAGATAATTCACATGTGAGGGCAGGTACTCAAGGTTATATCATTATCATATGAGACTCTTGATGCATTACACTAGTGTAAAATCCATAAACTTGCCTCATTACCTTTACAAAAGCATGGTAAAAATGACAGAGAAGGTACAAAGATTGGGAGAAAATCATCATGCTAGTTTGTTTCACCATGGCTTGGTGAAAATCCTAGTTTTCCATCAGTTGGCATAGATAATTTTTTCATGGGATGGTTTTATATATTCAACTTCTCTTTTGTCTTGTCCAGCTCAGTCTATTAGTCACTCTACGCCTTTTCCATCACCAAAAAAATAAGAGGTTTCTTTCACAAGCAGACCTATCACCAAAACTCCTAGGGAAGAGGTGACTCAGACCTGTGTTAGAGGAAAGAGGCTTGTGTTTTCTCCAAACATTTTTGAAAGTGCCAAGCCTACATCAGATGAGTAGGAAACATCATCACATAATGAGGCATCATTGCCGAAAGAGGGACAATTCCATCATGACACTGATATGGCAGATTTGGAGCATGAAAAAGAAAAAATACTTGAGCAGATCATTGTTGAGATTTTTAATTAGTAATTAAACCTCTTAATATTTAATTTTCAATCCAGGACTCGTAAACACGAGTTGTACTGCGTTTTTGGCTCATATTAAGGTCAGAGTATATAATTTTCCTTAATAATGGTCGTTTATAGGAAAAATGATAAGAAAACCTATATTTGATTAGCACTCATTTTATCTACGGACAAAGAATTTTGGACAAAGGTAAAATGAAATCAATTCACTTAGTTTACCAAAACATATCACTCTACTTTAGTCTAGTCTTCCTGCAAATCTGGAAATCAAATTCAATCTTCTCTTTTTAAAATAGGAAACAATATTTCTATGCAAAAGGAAGAATCAATAATCAAATGAAATTGTTAAGAAAATGACTAATTAACCCAAATCAAACTGATAAAAGAGTAGATCAAACTACTTTCTAAATGACTCCCCACTCAATCCTAAATGAAATTGAAATGTTGGAAATGAATTGTGTTGTAACATTTTTGGATTTTGATTAGTTAGCATGTTAGTTTAAAAAATAAAAAATAAAATTCTAAGTTAGGATATGGATGAAAAATAAAATAAAAAAATGTTAGGTTAAATTATGTATTTTTGTAATATTCCTAAATTAGCATACAGCTAATTAGAATATTAAAATTTTGATTTACTTTTTATTTGGAGGAATAAGAGGGTATGGAGACCCATAAATCTCCTTAGTAGGAATAAAGACACTCCTAGTGTGAATCGAGGTCATCTAAAAAGTTGGATTGAAGACCCTTAGGTGTGAAAAGGGGTTGGAGCATGAAGATTGGGTCAACTTTGAACAAATCAACATCGTTGTTATGGAGTAGTGGCATCCAATGAAAGACAACACAATTTTAGATGGAGACTCTTTGCATGGAAGTAGTGTCATTACTAGATGGGGATTAGGGTTTGGAAGCTCACAACTTATATAAGGAAGAGGATGGCAACCATATTTCATTATGTTGATGTTTATATTTCTAAATATATGGTCTGTTTAGACATATAGCTTTCTTTGGCTGTTTAGCTAAGATTGCAAGTGTTGTTTAGCACTGGGTGTTCCTGATTGAGAATCCCAATTCCTTCCTTGAGAGGCCTCTTGGAAGAGTTTTTTACTACATTCCACTATCAGGCATTTCACCAAGACTTTAGTCTTAATGTACAGTGCAGTTCCTGTTGAGGATTTGTGTTTGTGTTGCAAGGCAGAAGTTGTGGAGATTTGATTTGGGAGATTTCTGAGTTAGATCTCATTGGAGGGAGGTTTATTTCTCTTTGGAGCTAGTAAAGAAGGCCCTAGAGCCTCATTGATACATTTGGAATCAGACCATAGTGTTTTTATCCCCTACAACGCAGTTTCAGTCCATGATTACATAATTTTACTGAGTTGTTGCAGTGGGAAACTAAAAAAAGGCCGAAAATCCAAACTTAAAATCTAGCCAAACCATTTCTGGGGTTTTCTGAGTATAATCCATGGTTAAAAGCACGGATCATTCTGAGCACTCTAACAACCTTCCGCACATGGTTCTTCTCCTTAGTAGAAGTAGTTTCCAGCAGTAGTAGCAGTAGAAGCACAACATTTCCAGTGCTTGGTTTCTTTAGTCTATTTCAGCCATCTTGTGGCTTGAGTGAATTCCTTTTGGAGCACTTTGTAATTTCATTTTCTGTTATATATAATTATATGGCTCCATTTTTTTCTGCTCATATATTATGATGTCTTAATTTAATTTCTAGTTGCAACATATTTTTGGCATTTTCCAAATTTTAGTGCTATGTTCCTGTTTTGATTTATTTGGAATGCTGCATATGTTCTATATTCCTATCTTTTCCATTTTGGAATATTACAGTGGTATCAGAGCATAATTTTGGCTCAGCCTATGGATCTCAGCCATTATGCTATCAAGAGAATAATAAGAAGGAGAAAGAGATCAGAATGATAGAAGGAATGAGTTTTATCTCATCTCTTTTCAAATCTAAGAGGGACCTCACCAAGGAGGTCAAGCAAAGAAAAGTGGAGAAAAGAAATGAAACCACACTAGGGTTTCAATATGAGGAAGGTCCATGTACTTCCTATCAGCAAAAAGAAGAACCAGTATTGCATAGAGCTCCAAAGAAACATGTTATGCCCTTTTATTTTGAAGGAGAAGACAAGATGCATGGAGATAGAGGACACTTAGATCATGAGATTCTAAGTGAGTATCTTGCAGAATACAAATATCAAACAAATTCTTTCAAGGAGAATCTAAATCTCCCACAGTTCATTCAGCTCAAAGAATAAAGAAGACCTTGCAACAATAGATTTCTATTACCTACATTTGATGGGTCATCCACATGTACAACAAAAGCTTGGGGAATGAAGTTGGATGCATTTTTTCTGCTACATCGAGTAGTAGAGAGAGAAGCTATTGAGATTGCAGTGTTTCACCTTGGGGGTGAAGAAAAAATTTGGTGGTTCAACCATTTGAGTCATGCAAGAGTGATTGCATATGCAAATTTTACCCAAAGGTTGATCAAGAAGTTTGACAAGAAGAAATTAGAGGAGAAGAAACTTCCACAACCACTTGTCACAGGAGAACTTGCATTAGGAGGAAGAACACTTGCATCTTTGCAAAGTGGTCCTGATATCTTGACGTATATAATCCCATGCACTATTCTGGACATGCATGAGAAGGAGGATACTTATACCAACATTGATGCAGCCATAGAAGAGCAACCATCATCATCAGTAGTTGGGGAAGTCATCACACCAGAGGAAGGAACCCTTGTAGCAGTACAAGATGTTCCCAATATTTACCAAGATATGCACATATTTCCATTTCCTATTATTTTAGCACATCATATGGAGGATTATGGAAACATGCTATTAGGGTAAGTGCATGACCTAGGGTCAAAGAACATTATTGATTTGGAGCAGCAGACTATCACTGCACTGAGAAACCTTGATTTGTTCAATGAGGAGATATATAGTCATCCTAGTATATCATTGTTGAGCTTCACATTGTTAGTCATTAGTAATTTTTGTTGATTCTGAAGATGACTAAGCAATGGTCCTAAATTTCTAAAAAAATGTTTGTGGAATATTGTGAGTTTTAGAAATATCACTGCCTTCATTATCTTAAGTCAAATTGTTTCACTGAATTTCTCCCTCTCTGCCTTCTAAAAAAATTCACCTCAATGTTCCACAAAGACTTCATTTTCTGGGCCTACTGATCTCATTTTCACTACCCTACCCACGCTCTCATTCACTCCCTTTTTCCCTCTAAACCCATTTTTCCCTTTCCTAAACCCTCATGAAGCACACCCCTATTCCTCATTTCCCTTTAGATTGTATTAAAAAATGTAAAAGTCCAATTTTACATTGTTTAAAACCAAAACTTAAGCCTATCAGGTCTTCTTCTTTTATGTAAAACCTCTATTTTTTATATTAAAAAACTTGCCCTTATATAAAACAGGCCTAAGCCCCCTTTCCTTCTAGCCCCAGCCCCTTTGCACTCATATAACCATGACCTTCGCCTATCTATAAGTCCCTTCCCTATGTAAATAATGCCTCCTCCTCTTTGATATATAAAACCCCCATAAACCATGTAAAAGTGCATTCGCTTTGTTTTATTAGAAAGACCCGAGCCCACCTTCGACTATACTCCATACCCAAATCAGGTCACGCCACCTGTCCACCCAGAATTTTCCTTATTCCACAGCCCTCGACCTTATTAAACTAAAAAATTCCGCATTTGTTTATACACCCCGCTAAACGACAAATACCCTGCCATGTTTTCCTTCCCTTGGGCCCCATTCCAAACTGTTCCGCACCGTCGATCTCCTCCCGAAGATCTGACGACCCACATCATATACCGTACAAAAAGTAGCACCGGGGCTAACATTTTTCAATCCATGCAAAATGAGTGGTTTTCCACTACCACACGTCGCATGTTGGGCTATATCGCATGCCTTCCCCCAAAAAATATTTATCATCCTTTCTCCACGTGATAAACCACTTCCAGTTTTCCGATACCGCTTGCCCTCCGCGCCAAAATTCAAACCCTCCTGCCTCCGTTTGAATTTATACCGGTTCCGCCTTCAGAACCTTGCCCCCCTTGAACCATTTCTTCTTTTGCAGAACCCTCTGATAGCCCAAAACCATAGAAAATGCAGTCATGTGCCCTCCCCGTAGGTTTTCGATTAATAAATTGTGTTTTGTGCAGGTTTTTAATGGCGGAAATATATGAAATATATTCCACATGGCCAAATTCGGTTAAAGAGAAGGCCTAGATGATGATACAGGAACTTAAAACAAATAAATGATGGCCAGAAGGCTTTTACCAATTTTTTACATCAATGAAACATGATCATTCATGGATAAAAACCTTTTTGCCACGAAGAAGAGCCTCTCCTGCACACAGAAGATAAACACAGTCAAAGGAAACAATGAAGAGAAGGAGTTTGAAAGATTAAAGGGCTAATCCTTAATCAAAAGACAAAACATAAGATTAGTCAGCTAAAATTAGAAGTTAAAGGATACAGGAAAAAAGTTAACAGAGATTAAATGATAAAGGAAAAGATCAGAAGGATGAAACAAAATATTAAATGAATAGACAAAGGTAAAAAATATTAAAGGAAAAAACATAATGAAAACAAACAGTTAGAGTATAAAGATGGAGTTTAAAGGCCTAATACAAAGTTTAAAGATAAAACAGAAACATATTAAGCCCAGAAATGCATTCGAATGACTAAGCCTATGGCAGTTACTTCTTTCAAAGATATTTTTTCCACCTAGTGCTTTGTTTCCTTCAATTAATCATTAGACAATTATTGAACCCAGTCAGAGAAATTTTCTATTTGCCAGGCAGCTTATTGTAAAGTTATGAATAGGCCTTAAAGTCAAACATTTCACCTATAAACCCTCAGAAGTTAAGATAGGAGTTATTATTTAGAGAAGTATCTTCAGATATTCCTGCCTTGAGCCTTGCATGGTCTTCAATGCAGAGAATGCATTTACTCTATAATAAATGACACCCAAACCCTAAGACTTAGCTTCACCTCCTCATTCATGGATAAATACTGCACTTGAGCTCATTATCTTGTTGCCATTTGATGACTCTTTGAAGTAATACATAGCCTTTTGGAAGTTGAAAATAAATTGATGTCTTGGAGCTTGTGAATGCCTTAATCTGTTTGTTGATGGAGGAAGGTCTACTTGCAGGATCCTTGATCTTGGTTTATGGTGAAGTGCTTCTTTTTTGTTAACTGTTTTTCCTATTTCATTATGTTTCCATCTTTCTATACTACAATAGAATAAAGGATTTAGACTAAGAAATTTTTCTAAAGGAACCTTAGTTCTGTTTGTTCTTCACTGTCTTTATGTTTTCCTTTGCTAGGACATTTTAGAGAATTCTTTATTTATTTCTAGACCCCCTAAGCTTGTTTATTTCATGAATGGTTTAATATACTAGGTATCAAGCATGATTTATGGCTAGCCCTGCTTATTTTATGTCACTAAAACACAGTTTTTGAGGTCTCTCTCTAAATTACCGTTAGTTAGCTCTGCAAAATAGGTTTTGTTTCGATCATACCCTTTGTAGTTGCTTAAATAATTTTTTTAGAGATCTTCATAGCTATGATCAAATATGCTTAGGCATTCCCTCTTATCTAATTATAGTTATATGTGTGTCTTGAATGTTTTCTGTCCTTGAAGGTGAAATCAGTAGAAGTTAAATGAGTTTCTCGCCTTCTATATTTCATTGGAATGTTTGTCTTGAATAATTATTTTCTTAAGTTGAATCAAATAATTTATGGTTTACCCTATCTATTGATTGCCTCTTTATTCTTATGATATTTGAGCCCCTTCTTGTTAAAATTTCATGATAAAGGATTCTTAATTTCCCTTCATCCTACTTTTATTCTCACAATTGATGTCCATCTAATTTCCCTTAAAGACCTTGAAGATCCATTGACCAAGTTAGATTTTCCCTGTGATGCTCCTTGATCTATTTATGAACGTTTCATGACTTTTATAGAATAAATTGCCCAATGATTTGAAGATTTCCTCATTCCATTTATTCTGCTAGATCATCTTACCCAACCAAAACAAATAACAAACCCTACACTTAACAACTAGCCTAAAATCAATCATCTAAAGCAAACAAGTTCACATCCTTTGCATACAATAGAGAGAGCCCTCTCTGAGCCCAGGAAGGCTAGGTCCTAGGACTCCAAAGATTGGTTTCATGTTACCCTATACATTTGGTCTACCAATCTGCTAAATCACAGGACCCTAAAATTCTGGCGATCATGGTGGGACCTTCTGAGTTAGTGACAATATAAGTACTCCTTAGGACTTCAGAAACCCTTTTCAAAACATAGAAAACTCAAACTGATAGCCAATGAGTAAAATCTAGTTGTTTCCCCATCCTAGCAAGGTGATGACTCAGCTATAGGACACTCATTCAAGCCTTAAGGGCTGCATAAAGAACTCAGAAAACCCCAGAAAAACATCCTTAGATTGGTTCTTTGTCAGTTATTGGTGGTGGACCATAAACACATATCCTCAAAACAACTAAAAACATCCACCTAGCAACTCCACTAGCCTCTAGTAGGCCTATTACTTCATTATTCCTCATTAGACTTCCCTAGGATTGTGTCAAAACAGCCCTAAGAAGTTTACAGGCCTAGTCCTATACTTTGTAAGTTTACCAAGTACTAAGAGAGGTTATCCTTCCAAAAAAAAAAACAGTCCTAAATTTTCAGCCTCTCTAAATTTTGAGTTTGAAATCTGGCTTCACAAAGGATCAATACCAGATCTCATCCAGACCCAAATCCTCCTACCATAGTTGATGACCTAGAAAATATTTTGTGGCAAACTTCTAAATCTAGAAATTTAACTACTGTTAGGACTATTCATAGAGAAAGCTCTGTTCCTGAACATCTTACATCCTTACAAAATCCTCAATTTGACTTACACCACACAAAGAACCTATTTAGAACCAAGTCACATAGTGAGATTAACCACATTGACTTTGAGCCCATAGATTTGCAGCATAGTTCTAGTAGAGAAGCTTCTCCTTCTACCCCTCCTGATTTTAAGCTTCTCCATCACTTTAGTCCTTTCCATACCAAATCTACTCAG